>OY720677.1:36076637-36676637 GCA_963170755.1 Amphimallon solstitiale
GCAACAGAAGTTACAGAGAAAACTGAAAATATCCGAAAGGCGTTATATTAATTTTGATACAGGGTACATGTTAAAATGTAGGCAGTGCACTACAATAAAAGTTAATAATTTAGGCCGAAAAAGGTTCAATAAATTTTGACAAAAGATAACAAATAAACCAACTCCCACACGTGAAATTCCTTAAAACTAAGTTAAGTTGTACTATCGACCATAAACAAAATGAGTTCCCTAAGTTGAACAAAAGTAAAGATAAAATTTACAAAAGTATCGTACACGAGAGTCATCACAAACCAAAACCAGTAGCTAAACTACAATCATAAGTAACAAGTGAGTGGCCCAAAGTAGCTAAACTACAACACAATAGAGGGGAAGGGGACTTTATACCCCGACAACACCTCAAACCAAAACGTCATCTCAAATGACAAATCAAAACGCCATGCATACATGACAAAACCAAACACTTGCATAAAAATTTTAACAACAACAAGATGACACTCGCACACAAAGTTACATTCAGGGACAAAATCGAGAAAAGTCGGGTATGAAAGGTCATAGGCAATTCACTCCACCAGATAAATTTAATCAAAACTAATAGGTATATCAAGTAACAAATTCAACAAAAGTATTAAAAGGAAAATGTGGAATGAACAGCAGGTCGAAAATATCCTAAGATGGGAGATTGTATAATTGAAAAGAAAAAAAATAATAATAGAAAGGGTATGTTGAAAATTGAATTAAGATGGTGGTTGCGCAATATATTGATCCATTTAGGGGACTTTTACCCCACGCTGGTTACACGGCTGTGGAATTCTTATAGACCCCAACAGCAACTCAAATATCCAAAGATGAAAAGATTGCATTAAGATGGTGGTTGCGCAATATATTGATCCATTTAGGGAACTTTTAACACACGCTGGTTACACGGCTGTGGAATTCTTATAGACCCCAACAGCAGGTCAAAATATCCAAAGATGAAAAGATTTCATTAAGATGGTTGCGCAATATAAAGATCCATTTAGGCGACTTTTACCCCACGCTGGTTACACGGCTGTGGAATTCTTATAGACCCCAACAGCAGGTCAAAATATCCAAAGATGAAAAGATTGCATTGAGATGGTGGTTGCGCAATATAAAGATCCATTTAGGGGACTTTTACCCCACGCTGGTTACACGGCTGTGGAATTCTTATAGACCCCAACAGCAGGTCAAAATTTTTGTCTAGTCTGGCGGGTGTCGCTTTAGGTCTTTAATATGCCAAGTAGAAATTCGACCTTGGTCATCAATAAGTTCATACGCCCAAGGCGACACAACACGAATGATTTCAAAAGGACCTGAGTATTTAGAGGCAAGTTTAGCAGCAAACTGCTTAGTAGCATCAGACAATACTTTATTCTTTCTCCAAACATGCTGTCCTGCCACAAACTTAATAGGTCGTCGTCTGAGATTGTAATCATGAGCACTGCGCAAATGCGCTTTCTTAATACGGGCCTGTATGTCTTTATACAGCGCGGCAAAAGCTAACTTTTTATTATCAATATTCAAAATAGGCGTTTCGGCTTCGTCCGGAACAAAATTCTCATCATTGCCATTTAAAGTGACTTCCCTACCAAAGTTAATGAAATTTGGAGTTACCTTAGTGACATCGTGTTCAGATGATCTGATGGCATAACCGATTTTTGCTAAATACTGATCCCAGGTTTTGTGATTATTTTTAACATAAGCAGTTAACATAGTTTTAATTATCCTGTTGACTCGTTCTGTAGGATTGGCTTGTGCGTGCTAAAGCGCAGTGTAGGCTACTCGGATATTATAATTCTGGGTCATTTTTTGAAAAATTTTACTTTTAAACTCAACACCGTTGTCAACTATTAAATGAGAAGGGGTCCCAAAAAGAAGTATCACATGATCCTCAATGACTCTAGTGACACTAGCACCGGTAGCAGTTCGTAGGGGAAACACTAAGGTGGCCTTACTAAAAATGTCACAAACAGCTAAAATATATGAATATCCTTTAGTGAAACGGGGCAAGGGTCCCATTAAATCTGCAGAAATTATCTGCCATGGTCTGGTGGCAGTAGGTGTTTTACTACGCAGGTGCCCTGCAGGTGGTTTATTTTCTGATTTAATAGTGAGACAGGTCCCACATTTCCTAACATATTTGGCAACGTTGCTGGCCATCTTGGGCCAAAAATATTTTTGGGAAACACGGGAGATGGTTTTAGAAATTCCTGGATGTCCACAAGTAGGATCGTCGTGACAGGATTGAATGATGGAGGTGCGGCGTTCTCGTGGAGGAACTAATTTCCACTCCTGACTGGGATGACTAAGTTCGGAGTAACGAGGTTTGACATATTTGTTTTCCACACGCCATAAGGGATAACGATGGGGTTTATCCTGCACTTCTTGAATCATCTTCTGATACCAACGATCTATAGGGAGGCAAGGGATCTTCAGCGTGTACTAAATCAACAGTGGTACTGACGGAGCGTGACAAAAAATCAGGGACGGCTTTTTCCGAACACTTTCTGTGAATCATCTCGAAGTCATAGGGCTGCAGTCGCAATGACCACCTGGCCAGGGGCGCTATTCTCAAGCCTTCGCATTCGCTTTTCACGTTCGTTTTATGACGTCATTCGAATACGTTTTTAAAAACCGTATTCTCCACCCTTCGAAAGGAACCCGTATTCGAAAATATCAATCGTTTTGAACACGAGCGCTTTGTACCCTATCGAAACTCAAAACGAACATTTAAAATAGCCCGGATAACTTATAACCTACAAAATCTATCTAATAATAACCGTGTTTCACGATAGCATTTTTATAGAAAATGGATGAATTATTGTTCCTCGATATGGTAAATGATGTGGAATAGGCTGAAATAGAGGAAAATGACCTCGAAAATGTAAACATTCGAGTGGCAAATCCATTTATTGAATTAAATGGTCGAACTTTTAAAAATATTTTTCGCCTAGGTATCAAAAGATTTATGTAATTTTTTGATCGAAATAATGCAGCCTTTAATGCGACCCAAAATAAAGGCAACGGATTTAGATATACCCGTAAAAGTAAGAAAGCTATTGTAAGCAATTGTTCATACTATTATACTATTATACTATCATATCAAATATAACAGTGGACTCTAGCACTTCTGAATGCCCTTCAACCGATACAATCTTTATCATATCTAGTATGTCTTCTTCAATTGGATCAAGGAGTGTACTTGTAGCAGGACCACCTTCGGTGCCTTGGAGACTTTTATTATTTGAACTTAATTTACTCTTTGTTCGGCTGCGCAAATCTTGCCAAGTCTATAAAATGGCACATTTTATTTTAAATAATTCAATATTTTTCTTTTACAAACCTTTCTCCAATTTTTCCATGTTTTTTGAGACCCAGGCATACTATTTAGTATATATGCCAAATTAATCCATGAATTTTCTGCATCTTTATATGTAAAATTAACTGTAAAGTTTCCACTAATAAGTTGTGGATTTTTTTAAGTACTCAATCATCATACTTTTTTGATTTTTTGAGGGGTGCATACTCTTCTTTTGTATGGTAGTGGAAGTTGAAGCCATTTATTTCTAAAACATGCGAGGTGTTTGATATATATCTAATCATGATATATATATAAAATATTAATTCCGCATTTCATTTAAATTTTAAAATAACTTACCAAGTAAACAATAGAAGAATAGTATTAAACCCACAAAACAAATTTATGTGAAATACAAAATAATAATTTTTAACTGTTGGAAGATAATGTGCACAACTGACCGGTTCCAATAGTGGATAACCAAATCTGTTTCGTTTATGTCTTCTTCTGCTCATTTTATTGCTTCATAATAAAACATCTGCAGCACAAATTTTAAATAAGTTTTGTTTGTACCAACATTCTACCTGTTTCCCGCGCTATTTAGTCGACCCACCGATTCGAACACATCGTTGCCGTTCATTCTGAAATGATATTTACGAAGACTAGTTAAGAATACGAAACGAGGCAAGGTCTTCGAAAATATACCCTTCGCAAGTAACCCGCATGCTATTATATACGAATGAGTTGAGAATAGGCACCCAGGCGACCATGATAAAGAGTGGCAATCTGTAATTACCTGAAAGTGATACCCCTCTACATAGTGACGCACATGCTCAATAGCCCAAATCACACCCAAACATTCACGCTCAGTAGCACTAAATTTTCGTTCCTGGGCAGTGAGAGAACGAGACATATAGCAAATAACTTTCTCCCCATCGTCATATTGTTGGGTGAGCACGGCCCCAAGGCCATAAGCTGAAGCATCAGTTTGAAGAATAAAGGTCCTAGAAAAATCAGGACAAACCAGTAGTGGAGATGAAACAAGCTTTTCGTTTAGCTGTTTGAATGCCACTTCGCATTCATTGGTCCAAGACCATGGAGTCTTTTTCCTAGGGAGATTGGTCAAAGGTGCAATGATGGTGAAGAATTGTGGTACCAAACGTCTGTACCAAGAAGCAGTTCCGATGAATCTTCGTACTTCCTTGACATTCTTAGGTGGTGGGATGTCTAAAATGGCTTGTACTTTTTCAGGATCTGGGCGCAATCCCAGTTCATCAACTATATAACCCAAGTACTTTAATTGAGGACGGCAAAATTGACTCTTGGCAAAATTCACTGTAAGCCCTGCCTTATGAAGACGGTCAAAAACTTCATTTAGGGTGGCCATATGGGATTCGAAAGTTTGCGAAAAATAACTATATCATCAAGATATACAAAAACAGAAGGTTGGAGGTCAGCTCCAAGAACAGAATCCATGAGACGCTGCCATGTAGCAGGCGCTCCAGTAAGACCATACGGCATGCGTACAAAACGGTATAAGCCGCCACGCACACAAAAGGCAGTGCAATCACGAGAACTTTCCGCGGCAGGAATTTGCCAATATGCACTCTTGATATCTAAAGAACTTAAATACTTAGCATCTCTTAATTGATCCAAAATGGTTGAAATATAGGGCAAGGGATACGAATATTTTTAAGTGACAGAGTTTAATTTACGATAATCAACACAAAAACGATAGCTATTATTTTTCTTTTGGACTAGACAAACAGGTGAGGCCCAAGGACTGTTACTAGGTTCTATGATTCCTTGCTCTAACATTTTTTTTAATTTCCTGGTCAATAGCTTGTTGTTTGATTGGTGACGCAGGATAATATCGTTGTTTTATAGGTTTAGTATTCGGCAATAATTGAATTTCGTGAGATACTAAATGGGTTTTACCTAATGTTTTGCTCATGAGTACTGTTTTCTCAGCGACTGTTGCAGGCTATTATTATTATTATTATATATTATATTTAATTGTATTACTGATTGTATGACTTGTTACATACACCTTGAGGCGTCTACGTAATAAAGTGTGTATTATTATTATTATTATTATTAACCCTTATATCATTGTAATCAGCAAAAAATAAGCTTTTTAATGATGTCAAAACCAACTATGGTTTCCATTTAAAAAAACATGTCTGTTGTCAACTCGATAATGGTGAATAAATAATATTTAGTTTTATTTGGCGTAAAATTATCTAAAAGTTTTGTCTGAACACTTTTTCTCTAAAATTACTATTAACGATGCTAAGCATGTTTAAAGAAAATCGTAAAATTTAGTTTTCTTTGAATATCTAATAAGCCATGAAAGTTATCGGAGAAACAAAAGCAGTTTTAAATCAAACTCGTAAAACTGCGCATCTTTCCCCATTTAAGCGTTTTTCTATCTCCAGTAGTTTCGGAGATCCCAATGCTAAACATTCAAAAAAACTCACCCTGTATATGAGAATAGGACGTAAACTATTTTCATACCCCTATGTGATAAGGGTGGTCCACCCCAAAATTGTTTTGTTTGTTTTTGGACAAAATTTTGTATTTCATTTTTTTTATGATTCGGCATTAAAAAATACATACAACCCTAAATTTTCACCCTTCTACCATCAACCCCTATTTTTTAATAGCGATATTAGTACCTTAATAATTTTCGACTCTCGGCGGTCGATAGTTGATCAGTCACCACTCGATCAGTTATTCCCACCAGGCGTCTACCGGTGTCACTTCTCACCCCGTAAACAGAACAGAGTACGGATGAGATCGAAGCCGGTCTCCTGTCTTTCTCACACAATAAGCTTTCTCTCACTCACTAAAGTTTAGGGCTTAAACCGTTTTCGGCCATTATTGTTGATTGTGCGTCGATCGTAGCAGTGACGCTTATACTTATCATTTTACTTTCTCAGTGCAACTCTCATATTAAGTATATTCTCATGCTAAACATTCAAAAAAAACTCACCCTGTATATGTATATACATACATATACCGTAGTCGACATATTTTAATTTCTGATACGAAAGTAGGAAGAGGAAAAGAGCGCGACGAAATAAACTAAAGATAAACATAAGCGAGGCTGCCAAGACTCGACAAACGTTTCGTATGAAATGTAAGGCGTGAGGATCCCCGCCACTGCGTTGCTCTCCCACCACTGTTAGCAAGCAGGCATCGCTGCATATTATAAGGTCATCTGCATGGGATAGAAGTGTAAACCGAAATTAAAATATGACGACTATTGTATACATATATTACATATATTTCCTCCAAAAATAAATGTAACAACACATGTTTGGTCAATCTGAAATATATTGTGGTTACCATCAAACCCGTTCGTCATTTTTAGTATTGACAATCCGCATTAATTGATTGGGCGAGTTGTGAAAGGCATGACTAAAAACACGAGTTCACTGAGTTTTTTTTCAATAATAAATCCATTTTAGATTGCATTGTAAAATGACTATAATTTAGTGTACCTAATATTGTCAGAATTTTCCTGAAGAACATTGGATAGAATTTGTATTGTTCAGTCTAATCAGAATTTATTTTTTCTCTACTGCCATCTGCCTTTACCAAAACATGTTTTTAAAGCATTATTATTTTGTATCTGCCGTTTAAAGACTTGCTTACTCTATAATAACAAATACATTACTTCATATTTGTCAAAGTGAAATTAAATGAGGGACAGATATCTATAATTTATGTTCTTACAGTAGTCCGCAATAAAACATATGTAATTTAATACTCGAATTTAAAATTCCTAAATGATATAAATTAGTTTACTGCGCCAGATTTGAATAACGATAATTCTGTCTCATCTCTTTATTTAAGTTGAAATAAAATCAAATACACCAGTAGTTTTAGACAAACTCACCTTAATTGAACTTTGCTAAAAGATATTTCACTTCCAGGCCGCCACACAAATTCACATTCACTATTCACACAATCGATGTTGTAGGTTAGAATCCTTGATAAGATCAATATACATCATTGAAATAATGAAAAATAGGGTAGACCGGGGATAAAAGTGCCATTTTTAGTAAATGTATTTTAAAAAAAATTTGGCAGATTACTTTTTTTCCTTCTTTGTCCTTTTAGTGGTTTTAACTTTAAGTTATCAAAAATTATATGACACAAAGACTTAACATAATAAAAAAAACCGGTAATATCACCTTTTATGGTTTCCTGTAGATGGCACTTATTACCCCATACATGGGGTAGAAAGTGACGCCCACGGTGTAAGTTGTGCCATGATAGGATAGAATAGATAATACGTAGGTAAAGGTGATTTTTAATGCGTTCAAATAAAAGTACATGACATTTTTAAAACGTGATATTTATTAGTCCATGTCACTGTCACAGTTAACGCAGATAAACAATTTTGAGTCACCCGTAACATATTTCACTTATCGTGAGCCCATTCTTTGCAGGATCTACACTGCACCCATTCCTCTGAAGGTAAGCTCTGTGAATATGAATCGCAACATATTAGGCAAAGGCAGTTATCTTCTGAATCGGTTGAGGACTCCGAGTCATGCTTATTTTTGCTTGAGAAAACTTTCCTTTTAACTTGCTTTGTCTTTTGCTTAACTTGTTTCATCTTTTTCTGGCATCTTGTTGCTTGCTCCTTCTCTAGAGCGTCCTTTTCTGGAGTATCGGTGAGCACAGCTGTATATCTACGTTTTCTGCCTTTTGTCGATCCCATTCGAGGTCCCGCCTTGGGAAGCGGTTTTACTATGTGTGGAGAAAATCTTTGTTTTCCTGGCCGATTATCAATGTTAGATGGTCCAGCTACTGGATTTTCGGCATTGCCTATGTTCTTTGTACATTCTTTATGTTGACTATTTTCACTAGGAAGGTTTTGTTGAGAATACTCGTTAGGAATGTGCTCTTGAATATTTGACGGCTTATCATTCTCTAAAAGTTGATTGCCCTGATTGTAATTTCCGTCAGGAGGAACTGGCCGATCGGTGACATATGCTGGAGCAAAATCAATATCTGAGAATACGTCCCGATTATAAGGAAATATGCCACTCTTTTTAAAAGCATTTATAATATTGTTAGGACACATCGCTAGGGGGTAAGCTGAATTGACAATCGATGGAATATCATAAATTGTGATATTCTTTCCGGCATTATTTCTCATCCAGGCATCTTGCGCAGAAGACAGGTATCTCTTGAATGGGCCGTATACAACCACATCCAACGGCTGCAGACGGTGCGAGCAATGGGGCGGAAAAGATAATAAAATAACACCATTATCTTTCGCCAAATTTAAAACTGATATGGCCAAATGCGAATTATGGTTGTCCAATAACAGAAGGACTGGTGATTGCTTTGTCGGTTTCACATGTTTAATGAAATGCTTCATGAACATAAG
The DNA here is from genome assembly GCA_963170755.1 of Amphimallon solstitiale. NCBI lineage: Eukaryota > Metazoa > Arthropoda > Insecta > Coleoptera > Scarabaeidae > Amphimallon > Amphimallon solstitiale. The sequence goes on from OY720677.1 coordinate 36,085,364, forward strand.
AAAGCTATCTTCCGTCATCCAACCGGATGAGTTTGCTGTACCAACACTGTCAGGTGGTCCACCCCGAATAAAATAATCTTTATAATTCTTTCGGGGAAATAAAAACATAGGGGGTATACAAACTCCACTTGCAGAAACTGCTGTTGTTAATGTAATATTTGTTCCCCTTTCACCTGAATTAAGAGCACCGACTTGCCTTGACCCTTTCACCCCTACAATCTTTGGAGGTTTCAAGACTGTTGAAACTCCTGTTTCATCTGTATTCCATATAGAGGAAGCAGTGAATGAGTAGCGCTCCAAAACATTATATAATTTGTCGAAAAAATCAGTTATGTTTTTTTATTAAAAGATGTTGTCCTTCCCAAACTCGTTGCTTCAGGTGTTCGAATGGAAAGTCGTGGATTTCTTTTTAAGAACGCTGCAAACCAGTCAGCACCTACTTGTTTGTTATGTCGCCATGAGTCTGGCATATCTTTTTTATATTGGACTGCACACCCATATGCTAGACGACGCACCTCTTTTGGGGTTAAACCGAAGTATATTTGTGCAGACTGTGTCAAATATTCATTAAGTGCTGTTTCTTCCTCGTCATTAAAAACCCTACGTGCTGATCTATAGCCAAAGGTCGTGTTTGGATCCGTGTTACGGCGTTGTATAAATCTGTTTAAAGACACTCTACATATCCCAAGAGCTTTGGCTACTGACCTTATGGACTGTCCATTTTTTGTAACAAGATCAGCTGCACGATGCATTTCTTCTAAAGAAGCTTCCCCCGGCACAGTTTTCCTGGTGTAATTTCGCATTCTGAAAAAAAAAACATCTGATTTAATAATGAGTTTCAATAATTAAAAAATTCAAAAGAAGTAAAACAACGCTTCATTCTCCATAGTGGGGTAAAAAGTGTCACATAAAACGTACGTGGCACTTTTAACCCCAACTGGTTTATTGCAATACTATTGATCATAACAAAAAAAATATCTGAAGTATTTGAAGATTTGACAGTACTGCAACAAAAAAGAATCAAAAATGTATCAGAGCAAACTTACCTGCTTCAGATTCGATGAAAACTAACTGTTGCACAACAAAAAATAGACAACAACAAATTATTTACTACGTAGCGCACAAATTAAAAATGATATGTCCTCTCGCTTACACGACTACTTCGACACTAAATGCATGTGCTCGACAGGAAGCGGTATAGACATGACCTTGTAATGTTGGCGTCGCATGCGTTTCGTTTAATTTAAAAAAATGGCGGCAAGTGGCACTTTTTCCCCGTGGCACTTTTATCCCAGGTCTACCCTACTACTATAAATTGATGTTTATTTTAACTCACAACACAAGAATTACCTTGATTTTAACGTTATTTTCATTAAAATTTTGCTTTATTGAAAGCACGATAATTGACGCTGTCAAAAACAATTTTGTTTATCTTTATACGTGTTTTCGATCACATTCTAAGGTTTCGTGTAGGCTCGATTATCACTGAATGGTAACAGAATTAATAATAAAATGTAGAGAGTCTAGAGGTTGTTTGAATAAATATGTATTGTACATTTTCATATTAATCTAATAAAATGGAAATTATTAATAGAAGGAGGCCCGGTCTACCGCGGTGTGACTTGTGATTTTTAATTCATCGCAGGCATAAGTTAGAGGGAGATTGTAGAGCCAGAGGCGGATGAATCCCAAAATTTGGAAAACCGTAAGTTTTGAGCGGGCAAAAAAATGCCCATCCGCAGTTCCTTTCGTCCAGTACATCTAGTCCGTTTTTTATGTCGCTGTACGTACCGAGTGCAGTGCCATCGTAATCCATCAATCCTGTAAAGAGAGAAATTTTCATAAAATAATTATTTATAATAACAAAATCATCATATCGTAAAGGTATTATTACAATTGAAATCCAAATGTCCCCCGCTCGATCGCTATCTAATTACATGTATCGAAATACATTTGTTATTGTATCATTATTGAAACGCCAATATCAATATATCCGAGTAAATATGCTACTACTCACCGTGAATTCTCCAATATTAACTGCATATCAGAACCATAGATGCTGCAACTACAACGTTGGGGCACCAGTCCCCAACTCTGAAGCTGCTGAGCAAACTCCTGCCTATCAGCGTCGCACAGTTTTGTTAAATAGTGTGATGATGGATAAAGAACGATTTTGAAACAGTAAGAGATTTTTATAGACTGCAATCAGTATATACCAACATGCATATTATAAAGAAATAATATTCGTTCTAATAAAATCAAGTATATTTTGTTTTTCAAATTCAAATAAATTTATATTATTTTTCACAGAGGTATATTACGTAGAATTTTAGTTCTTTCGGTAATATTGAAGTGAGTCCAGTATTTAGCCTCTTCCACCAGCAACTTTGCCGCGTTAAAATTATTAATAGAATTTCATAATATCTTATACGGGGGGAAATTTGGACTTCCATGAAATATATTTCTGACTTTTATGGTTGGTATATAACCCAATCCAACCCCTAAATAGATACATAATTATATTAACATTATATATAGACCACAGTCCAGCGACCTGTTTTTTTTTGATTACTAACAGGCTGAATTTTCGTGAGTTGCTTCGTTTTGACGAGACGCCCAACTTTTCCCTCTGCGAAAATTCTCGGTAGTGGTAGCTAATAAACTGCGCATGGGTGCATATATGTCGATTGGGTGATTGTTCAAATTTTATTACTAACCGTTAGTATTTTAGTTAAATCTGGAAATAATTTGATAAGAAACACAAAAAAACATTTGTCCTACAAAATCGTTGGTTAGAACGAAATGTCCCCCATCCGCAACATGTGCAAATAACGAGGTCATAAAAATATGGCATATAGCGAGAGAACAAGATAATTTTTCTCCAAGCTTGGCATAAATTTCATTGATGTTAAGGTACAATTTCTTTTTATCTGTACTTAAATTAATAATTACTTAAATTTTGTTTTTCAGGTATTTAAAATTCGCTAACATTATCACAGGTATATCAGAATCCGTACAATGCACCTGCACACAATAATTGGCGTTAAACTGGCAAATATGGAAAACAATTTTGGCGTCAGCTTCTTCGTGATAACAAGAAAGATTATAGTCAATCGCTCTTTTTATTATATTTTCACCAGACACCTCATAAACATAGCACTGGTCGTAATTCAGTTTAACAGTCTTTCCTATAATTAACGTAACAAACTCATCACTTGTCCAATCTTCAATTAAAAATTCTACAAATTTTTCTTTGAAATTTGAGCTTCCTAATATTTCATATGAATAGATGATACAAAATCATAGCATTACGTCTATGTACGTTTATGGCCTAGACTAGCTGGAGCCAGTGCCCGCATGTTCAAATTTAAGCGACAGTTTTTATTTTTTTTTATCAACATTTACCCACTTTTTTTGTAGGACATTAGTAAAGTCGTGTTCTACAGTTTATTCCCAAGAGAAAAAAACAGAATTAGGTTGTTAGTAATGAGAAAAGTGTTACCGTGGATTTGACAATTTCGGAGCGTAGGACTGGAAAAACATACCATTCAATTTGTAGGACAATGTGGACATTTCATTTTAAAAACATTTATTAAGCAATAGTAAAAAAATCAGCTGGTTAGTAATCATTTTTTGTGACCTAGTTATTTGTACATGTTGCGGGTGGGGGACGCTTCGTTCTAACCAACGATTTTGTAGGACAAATGTTTTTTTGTGTTTCTTATCAAATTATCTCCAGATTTAACTAAAACACTAACGGTTAGTAATAAAATTTGAACAATCACCCAATCGACATATATGACCCATGCTCAGTTTATTAGCTACCACTACCGCGAATTTTCGCAGAGGGAAAAGTTGGGCGTCTCATCAAAATGAAGCAACTCACGAAAATTCAGCCTGTTACTAATCAAAAAAAAAAAGGTCGCTGGACTGTGGTCTAATATAATTCAGTGTTTATTTGTACCTTTCATTTTGTGTATAATTCGCATTTTGTTTGTTTTCTGTTCCCGTTCCTCTTCTCATTAGTCTTTACAATTATTTAAAAATTATGAGTACAAATATATAGGTACGTTCTCATATAGAAAGTATTGTTGAATGTTTGCATTGCAATTATTGTTCATATGAATTTTGTTTACGCACCGCAAGATGGTGCGGAAAGGGGGCGTGACAAAAATAGAAATGAACGAAAAATGCAATGCAAACATTCAACAATAAATGAATTCAATGTGATAACAAACTTGTTTACGGTAATAATAAATAGCAATTTATGTACCCCATTCGTTGTCCGCTCACATGAAAGCAAAAATTCATAGTATGTTATGGATGTGTTGATTTTGATAATATAGTATTATCACCAACCTCTTTGTTGTTTCACCAATGCACGGGTGTAAAGCCGTATACACATTATTTTATTTACTTCTTCGGTGACGTTTAATATGAAATGCAATGTAGTATAAATACTTTCTTTATTTACACTATTACATTTAACTAACACAAATTTGTATGTATAGAAACAAATGCGGAAATTGTCTGACTTCCTTGAGTGACATGTATGTACTGTCCCTTTATTTCGATATTTTTCGAAGCACAATTCTAAACCCGTAAATCACATTTTTTAAATAAACACGTGTGTTAAAAGCGACGGCAAAACTCAATTTTTTGTTGCGCCAGCTGTGCATCGCAAAAAACAAAATAAAAAAGGAGGCTCTCACGCTAGCGAGAAATACAAAATTACGTGTGAAATATACATTAAAAGTATCATAATAGTTAATGAAAGTAACATTATTATAAACTAACTAAAAATATGAAAAATACGTATAATAAAATTTGACGAAAGCTCAAACATGTTAATTTAAACTTTATCTCATATATCTTATATAGATACATATTGTCTCTTTATATTCTTTAAGAAATAAAACGACACAAGCTAGCTCCTTTTGTTTGAAGTACTTTTTTTTTAGATGGCTTTCTATGTTGCTCGACACTAGGAGGTCTAATTAATCTACACCTCATATCTATCAACAAAGGTTCTAAATGCTTAAAACCTTTGTCGGCCATAACTGACGCTACAGATCGTTGCACTTGCAAATAACCCCATTCTCCTACGAGCATTGTATGCGATATTTTTCAAGTGTTGTGCTACAACTGATACATATTTACTAAATATCTTACGTGCTTGTGAAGAACTTATATCAAAATGTTCTCCAAGTTCCACAAAGCTGGTATTCAATCTATTTTTTTCTAAATTAATAATATATAAGTAGTACTAATATTGGTAATGTTGTTCAACATTTCAACAACAAAATAACAATTATTTGGCACCCCAGTGTTTAGTTTCGAGAATTTCTCTAGATAATCTGAATCAATCTAGTAGCTGAGATGCTTTTTGTCTTTTTGGTAACTGCTTGAACCATAGTTTTCACTGGTTGCCAGGGATTATGACTCGGAACCTGTCGTAGTCTCCATGGAAGAACTGTTACTACTATACGTTACTTCTAAGTCGTCTATTTTTGGGTAATTTCTTTTACAAATCTTTTGTGATAGTGAGGAAACTGGACCTTTTCTAGCTCCAGGACTCGGTTGAGGCCTGGGTAATCGGTTTCGGTGGCGGGCTCGATCTGAAAGTCAGCCCATACTAATTTGCTTTTTGTTATAACTGCATTGTTATTTAATTATCTGTCGGACACGGTGGTTTTGGTGCTTCCGGTTTCAGTGTGGTTTTTGAAGTACTAGGTGTTGGTTTTGCTTGATGAGCAACTCTGTGTTTTGTAAGGTGTCTGTGTCTGTGTTGTGTTTGTGTCTGACGTACTTACCCCGCTTTTGGAATTGTTTCTGTGGGTTGCGTGGTCGGATGAGGGATGTCTTCGTCCATTTCTTCTTCATCTGCTTCGGAGCTAGGAGTAAGAACATTAAAACTAAATACAAACTTATTTGGAAAGAATGGTAATAATATAGATCGATAATTAACAAGGTTAGCAGCGTATATTAGATGCTACTATTCATTCAAAATTTCACTTCTAAATTAGGCAGGGTATAAATAATTGAAACAATATAAATCATAAAAAAAAGATATAAAAGACAGATTACTTTTGTTGATATATTTTTTTAAATATTTTCGTATCTTTGTACAGGTTGTTGTTTAATGATGTCATTAACATATTTTATTGCATGCCATTTTAGTATATTATTAACATTATTTACACACATCTAAATTTAACACGTTATAAATGGTTTTAAAAATAAGGAAAACAAATCATGTGTGTCGCACTTTCGAAAATTTCCAAAGTTAATTTGCTTATGTAAAAGCGACAATAATGTCGCTTTTATACTTCCCTGTCTGATAATCTCGACAATATAAAAATGGCTATCTTGATAATATAAATTGAAAAGGAGTGGAAAATTTGGGCCGTGGTCTCAGCAACGCTTTTGGCGAATAATTGCGGCAATTAATTAAATAATCTCCATGCAGAGAGTCATCTGGTGCAATTAAAATGCTGCGACGGATTTTACAACCACCAATATTTTTCATAATTTTTTTAGCTAAGTAGCCTGTCAGGTATGTTTCATTATTAAGATGTTTTTAGTTTGATCAACCAGCATGCTGATTGCAGCTTTATTAAATTGGTAACTTACTGTTGCTACAACTTTGAGGCCAGTAGCCTGCGCACTAAGAATATATACTTTGATGCATTTGGCAAAATTTGGCGACTTCATCCCATTTTCTGAAAAGTAGTAGGCAATAGGCTGTTTCCACTTTTTGCCCACTCCTTTGAGCATGAAGACTATTACGTGGAGTGCAATTCGATCGGTACGAATTTCACCATTATCTTCAAACCCATCAGTATAGTCATCAGAGGAGTTATAAAATAAGGAAGGATGTAATGTTATTTTTCCAATAACAGTATACAGTTTTTTAAGGCCATTTAATATGTCTTCGCTAACACCACAACCAAAAGGAATTTTCTTCAGTAACTCCAGTAAATTTTTCGGCAATGCAAATATTTTTTGCAAACGCTTATACCACTTGGAACTTTGATTCAACAGCAACAAGGCCAGAATTTTGCTCTCTAAGGTATATCGTCTTCTCTCTACTCTTTTTTCCCCTGTTGCTTTGACACCAAATAAAGTTCAGTGTTGTTTTATTGTCATTTAAAAAATTTCTCCAGGTTCCGTCATATCAATGACTGTCCTTAAGCGTTTTAAATTTGCAGAATTTCTTAGTTCCAATTGCCAAAGAATATTGTTTCTTTTCTTTTGGGCGTTAATTGGTCACTCACATAAGTTTAGTGGTTGAAGAGGAGCTGCAAGTTATTCTAGTTAAAAAAAAAATATTGTTGTATTTGAACCACCACCGTACAATGATAACATATTTCTACCTTTTAATATCTTCGGGATTTTGACTTGTACGGATGTTCTTTTTCTTTTCAACTGCTGGACTCCAGAAGGCCCACTTTTTTGCATTGTTTCATCATTCTTCAGCATTTGAAATCTACTTGGATGTGTTAGATTTTCTTAAACTGTTGAAGAAAACATATGTTGTAGTTCAACATCGGTAGACATGGTAGAAAATCCAACACCTTCTTCATGGATAATGTCTATGAGAATAGTAGACAGTAATTAGCAATAGGTATATGCACAAAAACAATTACATCCAATATATAAAATGTTATGTCAGTGATCAATTTTACTCTTTTATATTAATTGATTGAGAGAATTATAGCAACTCATGTAACATATCATATGCAAATAAATGAAGTAAAGGCATGCTTCTGTATTTCAAATTAGTTCTGTTCCTATTATCCGTAATCTTTGAATCTTTATGAAAAGTGGTGATCACATACTCCGTAAATATTTTTCTTGCGAAGGCTATGTCAATTCCAAATAAATCCTCACGATGGACAAGGTTACAACCACGTCTTAAATTGCTACAAAAATTAATTAAGCTATTTGATGTCACAAACACTAAAAGGTGTTTTTTACTTTCTTATACGTAGTATAAGGAAGTATTGTGATGATGAAAATTTTCGACCTCGAGATTTTTGCAGATGTCCACGTTTTGAAGTCCCCTGATACCGAAAAAGTGGTTTTTAAAAAATGTCTGTGTGTCTGTCTGTCTGTCTGTGTGTCTGTGTGTCTGTGTGTGACCACGATAGCGGTCAAACCGCTGTAGATATCAATTCCAAATTTTGTATTTACGTGTACAATCTCCCTCTTGAGATCTGATTAGTTTTTCAGTAAAATCGGTAGACCGGAAGTAGCAGTTTACTTCAGTGAAAAAATTGAATTTTGCCAATATCCTTAATAAAAACTTTATTTTTCATCCGTTTTTTTTTCAAATTACGCTTAAAATGTTGGTAATTAAATAAACTATTTGGTAAAAAAATAAAACATTCCAGATCTTTACTATAACGTAGAAAAAAAACGAAATAAAAATGAAAAATTTTGAAACAAACGTAAAAAATAGGCAAATTTTGAACTTTGAGGTGCCATAACTCAGCCATTTTTTGTCAGATAGAAATTTGCAGCATATCGACGGAAAAGGCATTCAATTACCTTTCCAACGATATGCCACTTATCTCGATCGGACTTTTCGGTTGGGCTCCACAAGGGTTTGAGTGGGACCATACACCGAAAAACACAAAAGTACCGTTATCTAAAAAACGGTACTTAGAAAAAAAATTACAGCGTTTTTCGTGTTCAGTAGGTCCCAATTAACTTATCTAGGCATGTGGCGTTCTTGGTATTTTTCCAAATTAAAAATTTGTAAAGCTGTGTTATGCATTCTATATATATTTATTAAGAGTACAAAAGTATTTATAGTTGAATTTGCAATATTTTATGTGTACATGAAATTTCAAAATTCGGACCGGAAGTGGCACTTTTACTCTTAGCGAGTAGCACTTTTTTTCGAATATCTTGCAAAGTATGCATTCTATAGCGATTTATTAAGAGAATGAAAGTACTTAGAATAGGATTTTGAATAAGTTTTGTATAAAAAAATTCTTGAAATTGTATAGTTTGAAACGCTCATACGTATAAGAAAGTCGTGTGGTGGCCACACCTCATTTTTTCCCTTTTTCTGGAGGCTTAATTATTAATGGCAACTGACATTTACCGATGTTTCCATAGAAACCCCGTAATGACTTACGTAAATTCATATACGAAGGGTGTAGAAAACATATTAGTAGTACGATTTTCAATCAGCGATAGCGCAAAAACAGTTGAATGTAGGTATATGTTATATAAATGGAATATACTCAAAATTTTATTTAGAATCAGATTATGTAACATTATATAGGGTATTCCATTTAAAAAAAACTAAGTTAGCCGTTTTTGACCGCTTTACGACGTTCTGATATCAAATTCTAGCGCCTTGAGTGAAATCCTACAACTTTCCTAATTTAAAGATCCTTTTCAGTCTCTACCGTGCAATTGTCTTTCCTGTTCCTACAGATTTTCTTTCCTGTTACCCTGAACCGTTCGTTGAACTATGCCTGGTCCATTTTCCCCTTTACGTGTGCGTTCTGTTCCCACACTGCCTTGACCAGAGCCTCTTTGTTGTGTCCAACATCCACCCCTGTGAGGTTTAGGCCGAACCAATTCTGCTCTCTTGTCGGCCTTTCCTCCACGTCCTGAATCCTTTGTACCGCCTCTAGCTTCTCTTGCTGTTCCGCGTCCCTTCTCTGCACCACCAGTTCTCCAGCTCGTGTCTCTTTCACGTACACGAACGTTCCCAGGTCTTCCTTGTTTACCTCTTCTACCAGTTTCCTCTTGATCTCCAGGGCTCTTCCCTCCTCTTTCTGGCTCTTAAGGACGGTTACGTATTTGTCCTTTCTTTCCATTGGCGCCTTTGCCACTGTCTGGGCGTACGTCCTCACCTCTTCTCTGACAGCCTCACATTCCATCCTTTCGGTCACCTTCTCCTTCCGTTCCGGTTCCTTCCCCTTGCTCTCCACCTGCCTGGTCTCCATAGACCTGTTATATATATATATATATATATATATATATATGGACTAACCGTTCCATCAAATAAGCGTAGCGAGGATTGATATAAACGAAAGTGTGCGATAGCACTACTTGCTGTACAACTCGTGGAACACAGAGCGATAGATTTAGGTCACGTGAGGTATGGCAAAAGACGGGGGAGTTTACCACTAGTTTAAATGCACAAAATATGACAATCGGTAGTATTTTCATTTTTCAAAGTTAATAATAAGAAAATATGTAATGTGATAGCTATATTTCAATATAAGGAACTATAAACTGAAGTAACAATATAATAAAAAGATAAAATAAATTATATTTATATTTTTACTTTCTTATACGTAGTATAAAGAAGTGTTGTGATGATGAAAATTTTCGACCTCGAGATTTTTGCAGATGTCCACGTTTTGAAGTCCCCTGATACCAAAAAAGTGGTTTTAAAAAAATGTCTGTGTGTGTGTCTGTCTGTCTGTGTGTGTCTGTGTGTCTGTGTCTGTGTGTGTGACCACGATAGCGGTCAAACCGCTGTAGATATCAATTCCAAATTTTATATTTACGTGTATAATCTGTCTCTTGAGATCTGATTAGTTTTTCAGTAAAATTGGTTGACCGGAAGTAGTAGGGGAAGGTGGTCCACACTGAGACGATTTTTTTCCTGGTCACCATTTTTGCAAAAATAGAATCTAAATTCATGAAAAAAACACTAGGTTGGAAAAAGTCATTTTATTACGTAGTATAAAATTCACAAAATCAAAAAAAAAAATTAGAAACGAAAAAACTACAAGTAATTTTTTGGTGTGGTGTCAAATGTCTCAGTGTGCCCCATGATGGTTTACAGTGAGACACATAATGGTACAGAGTGAGACAACACTTATTGTACATCAATATTTCCAAAATTGACTTCAAATTGAACATACTGATTTTGTCTTTTAGTTTTCCCAAATAATTTAGGGCTTGGGAGGATCATAATAATGTCTTCTTGCAAAACAGAAGTAATTTCAGGAACATTGGGATAACAAAATTTGGTAGATTTTGCCTTTCTTCGTAGGTAACTAATATCATACTCATGGCCACTGTTTATTTCACTTATTATTTTTCCGACAAAGTATTTTATTGACTTTTTACCAGCAAATTTCACTAGGACGTAATCATCTTTTATCACATCTCTGTCAAGTTCTTCAAATCCTGTTACCGGTGCCTCCATGTCTTCATCATACTCTGACGAACCTTCCGAAACTTCACTTTCATTGTTTGATGAGCTACTCTCTGATTCTAACAGTTTTCTTTTAACTGTTTTTGCCTTTGTTTTGAGTTTTTTTGCGTTCTTTGCTTCCAACTCTAATTTCTCGGGGGTATCGGTCGGAATGAAGCTTTTGCCGCGTTTTCTGCGTTGCACCTGTTTTCTAGCTGCTACCTTTGGGTACCCTCTAAACTGTTGAGGACTTACAAAAATTTTCTTAGGGTTGGGTAAAATATCAGAAACGTCGTTAGCGCACTTATTTTCAGGAAAACTGGTTGCTGAGATAGATGGCGTTTTTGGAACGTCACATTGTTGCTCGACATTATTTATAGGTTCATTCAAATCTGAAGGTTTGGATGTGTTTAAACCACTAGAACCTGGAAGAGACGGATGGTCCAAAGATCTGTCAGTAACGCTGCTGGGGAGGAAATCGTCGTCTGTAAAAATGTCGCGATTGAATGGAAATATTCCTGACTTCCGGAAACCCGATGATATGTTGATTGGTGTCATAGAATGCTGAAACGCAGTAGTAATACATTCGGGAATATCGTATATGTTCATGGGTATTCCTGGATGGTGCATTAACCAGGAGTCAACAGCTCGATTATAATGAGCTTTGAATGAAAAATACACTCCAACATCTAGGGGCTGAAGTTTATTACTACAATGTGGTGGAAACGTAAGAATTGTGACACCATGTGATTTGGCTAGATCAATGCATTCAATCGATAGATGACTTTCATGATTGTCAAACAACAGAAATGTAGGATTCTCTATTGAAGAGTTGGTGTGCTTAATAAAGTGACGCATAACTTCAATAAATAGTTCAGCATTCATCCAACCTGTTGGCGCTGCAAGCCCTAGGCTTCCAGAAGGACCATTCCGCAGCATGTGCGATTTGAAGTGAACTCGTGGGAATATAATAGCTGGTGGTATTGTATTGCCGGTCGCACTTATAAAACAGCATACCGTTACTAAGGTGCCTCGCTCTCCACTTGTTGTTTGGCTTACTTGCTTTACTCCTTTGCAAGCTATAACTTTTTTTGGTTTTTGGACAGTTGTAGTTCCGGTCTCATCGAGATTCCAAATTCTTGAACCATTAGCAAAATTGTCGTTTCTTCTTAGGACGTTCTCCAATTTATCGAAAAAAACTCCCATATTATGCCTGTTAAAGGACGTTGCCCGTGAAAGGCTACAGGCCTCTGGTTGTCTGATACTTAACTTGGGGTGTCGTTTTAGAAAACCTCTCATCCATTCTAACCCCGCTGCTTTATTCTCTGACCATGTATCTGGGAATTTGATGTCATTTTTTACAGCAGTTTCATATGCCAATCGACGACAGTCAAGAGTTGTTAAGCCATAGTTCATCTTGGAACATACTTCTAAATAATTTGATAACATATTTTCCTGGTCTGATGTCATAATTTGTCTGCACGCATAGTTAGGTCTCATTCTAATATTTTCGCCTTCGTTCATCTTTTGCTTTTTCACATATCTTAAACAACAGGTATCTAAAGTTTGGTGCTAAAAAAAGTTTGCTTGATAACCTACCTAGCTAATGTTTGAAAAGAAACATTCTTTAACTGAGCAGCTTTACGAAGTGACAAACCATTTTGCAAGACAAGTCGCACTGCTTCTCTCATAGATTCTTCAGAGGACAATCCTATGTTGGTTTTTCTGTTCCGATTTCTCGCCATTGCTCTGAATATAACGGAAATTAGTTTTTTTTTTGTAGAGTGGGGTACAATGAGACGTCTCACTGTGTCCCATTACGACACGTCTCACAGTGCCCCACATGTAAGTTTTTATTTTAAATGCTTTTTTTTCTTAAACCAAATAGCAGTGAAACACTTATTGGTATGTACATAGATCTATCAACATTTGAACTTTACTTACCCAAAATACCACAATTATAACTACTACCACTGTGAAAAAATAAGGATGAAAACTGTCCGTGGAATTATTACTTTCCGACATCAATCTTGCATCCACACTGTCACTATGGCAACTACCGACTGGCCGTATCTAAGAATTCACTGGAAGATTTAACCGCCAATAACGACTGTTGAGTGGTGGTAGGAACAAACCAGTGTTGCCAATTTGAAAAATAAAGCCATTGTCTTACCGTGGACCATGTCTCACTGTGGACCACCCTCCCCTACTTTACTTCGGTGAAAAAATCGAATTTTGAATGTACTTAGAATTAAAATTGAGAACCATTTTATTTAAAAAGTTTTTCGAAATTTCTACCGGAAGTAGGTCTTTTACTCTTATCAAAAATCAGTTTTTTTGCCAATATCTTGTAAGTCATACTTTTTAGACAGGTACGCTACGAATATAAAAGTATTTAGAACTTAATTTCCAATATCTTTTGTATAAAAAAGATTTCAAAATTCGGACCGGAAGTATCACTTTTACTCTTACCGAATGATGATTTTTTGCAAATATGTCGTAAATTATGCATTCTATATATAATTATTAAGAGTACAAAAGTATTTAGAATTGGATTTGCAATATTTTTTGTATACACGAAATTTCAAAATTCGGACCGGAAGTAGCACTTTTATTCTTAGCGAGTAGCACTTTTCTTCGAATATCTTGCAAAGTATGCATTCTATAGCGATTTATTAAGAGAATGAAAATACTTAGAATAGGATTTTGAATAAGTTTTGTATAAAAAATTCTTAAAATTGTATAGTTTGAAACGCTCATACGTATAAGAAAGTCGTGTGGTGGCCACACCTCATTTTTTATAATAATATTGTATAACATCTTGAATATTAAATAGGAATTTCATTAATTTTGGACGTGTAACAAAGAAAAACACAAACTTAGTTTCATTAAAACATGTTTATTACATTACAATATATTAAAATTTTAAAATACAATATAATTTTAATAATTTAAATTTTTAGAAAGTAATATCTCGATTTTTCTCCAAAAAATTAATCATTTCTCATATACAGGTATTTCATCTAGTAAATTGAAGTAAATGATTCTATTTGGGAAATGCAAACAGTTGAAACATATGCCATGCTGTAAAAATATTTTTCATTTCTAACCAGGATTATTAATATTTAAACATATATTGGGAAGTTTTAATACTAAGTGTGTAGGTACTTTAAAAATAATAATATTAGTAGATTAACACGACAAAGCAAAAAAATATTGGTAAAATTAAAATGAATACTGAATAAGTATTAAAATATTGTTTCTTACACCTACTTTGCTGAATTTAAACTTTTGTGTCGTGATATGATGCGACAGCATTCCTTTGATTGTTTAAATTGTCAATTGCAAACAATTTTATTAATGTGTATGGTTTATGTACTCTCTTCCACACTACCTATGAGGTGGAGTACTAAGCGCAATTTTTTTAAATGTGGTGTCCCCTGTAGGTCTAATCCACAGAAACAATGTGCGTAAATATTACTACTGATTGTGGAAATGTATTAATTTTGTAAATTTTTGTCGTATTCTATTTGAAACTTCTATTAAAGATTTATTTTTGTCGTGTAGTGGCCGTGTCAAATATGTTCTTGAAATCAAATAAATTATTATATATAGTGATTGCTGGTAGGTTCCTGATCCTGAATATGACTCCTAAGATTAATAAAAAATCTACTGTGGTTTAACTGTCTAGTTGATGATAATATCATTTTAGGTAGTAAATTTTCAACTGAAAAATCTGTTTCACTTCTAAATATTCTTTCAGCAGCTTTACATATAATAATAACATCTTTTGATGCTTTAGTCCTCCTCTATTTTTCGTTTTAATAATAAAGAACATGACTGTTCATTTGTTAATACCTTGCAACAATCATTGCAGTTTAAAGATCTTAGCAATTTTCTAACTACAAATCCAGATATACATATATATATTCTATAATATCGCTTATATAAACGCTATTACAATCGGGAAGTATTGGTATAAGCATGTCTTCTGTGGCAGTACTGTCATCCAAAGTGCAGAGAACGTCTATGGCTTTGTTTTCATTGCCATTATCACTGCTACTTACACTAAGGATGCTAGTATAATCATGGGCTAAGCAATTGGCGAAATTAGATGTTTTTAATTCAATATGAATCAGTAATTTTTTATATGCTGCCGAAAACTGGGTTGCTGTTGAGTTATCATTGTAGCCTCCTCTAGATCGTATTGCTGGAAAAAAAACATCTCTTGATGATCTTGATTTACTTTGTATGTTAAGAAGAACGATAACTTCTTAGTCAACACATAGTCGTTAATTATGCACTCAATACTCTCTATATTAACAAGAAACCCCAAAAAGCAGTCTTCCTTCTTGTGAATAACATATTGATACCAGTAGCATCTGTTAAATGGGTGATGTATATTCTCGCTTGCTGTAAAAATTGCTTAATAAATTCAACTGTATACAGAGAAATAGGCTTGTTATATGTATTTTTGCTAAGACAGTTTCCAGTATTCATTACATCAAACAGGTTGTCAAAAATTCGACAAAATTTTGATTCAGATCCCTGAAACTTAACTAGTTCCAAATCTTCTCGCATCTGCTACACTATAACTGAATGTTTGGATAGCCAGCTTCACCTTCATTTTTTCATTTTCATATTCAGTGTGCTGCCTTCGTATTTTTGTAGCAGCATGCAAATCTTCTTTTTCTTGCAGCTCCACTAAATATCGAAAGTAATCCCATTTTACTGGTTTACGCTATCGTCATCTAATAGTGAATCCCAATCGCCTAATATATTTCTTATTAACTAAATCATGACATGGATCTAATATGATATTTATTTTATCTTTTGTTATAGGATTTATAAAGTAACTCTTAATATCAGGATAATGTAATTTGGCACCTAGATTATTTGCCACGGAAATATTGTTTGACGCTCCATCAAAAGCAAGTGATGTTATTTTAATTTTATGCTCACTTAGCTAGCATAAACAAACATCCTTTAACCAAATTAGATTTTTCTTCTACAGTCAACCGTTAATCAGTGAGTATCCTAGAGAAAGCTTCCAGTTTGAATTTACAGCTACAATTAAAAATACCAATACATCATCTTTGGCGTGAGGTAAAGAATCACTTTGTATTGCTGTACCATAATTAATATACCCCAGTTGCTGTTTACCATTCCATTGAATGTGACGTTGTATGGACATTTCATCATTATAAGACTACAAATCAGTTCTTTACCATTCTTGTTTGCTTCTTCGCTTTAATTTTTATTGCTCTCAGAGATTTACTAGTGAAACCTGGTGAACCATCAATGGCTGCATACCATCTCCGTAGAGTGTTTACATGGGGTAAGCAATTACCAAATGTTTTGCGCACATACTCATACCCGCTGCTTGAGTAAAAATGCAAAGTTAAAGTAAATACACGTAGTTCAGGTGGCATTTTTAGTTGTTTTAACAACATTTGTGTCTGGTCATGGGGTATACATTCCTAAGTAAATAACGACATCTTTACGAAAATGAAAAGTGCACATGGATGTTAAAACTAACATCAAGCAGTAAATAATTACTGTGACTTAGATATATACCTTTATACGTAAAACGTATATGTATATATGCATGTGTTTGAGATATGTGTGTATCTCAAACACATGCATATATACATATACGTTTTACGTATAAAGGTATATATGTAAGTCACAGTAACGATATCTTTACTAAATACTTATTTTTATAATAAAAATACGAACTATGGCAATAAATTTACATTCCCTAATATGTAAACTTCATACAAAGACTACACATATAGATGTCATGCATTAAAAGAGAAACTTTTGCCTGTAAAACTGTAACATTATCTTGTGATATTTTGCGTGTTTCCTTCAAATTCAGTAATAAGTCTGTTAAGAGTTCTTACTCTTTTTGTTAACCGATAGTTTCTGTTACGTAATAAGCGATATTCTTTACATGTTTGGAAATAGTTTGAGCAGCAATCTTGTATAATCTTTTAATGCATTTGGGTGACTGTGGAAGATTCAATGGATCATAATTCCTAAAACAAACAGGAGCAGAGTTCATCTTCCTATATTAAATATTAAAGAGAATTGAGAATAATATAAAAACAAATATTTATAAAATTACCTTTTCTTAACATCTCCTTTACACGCTATAGCTCTGCTACAATCACTCTTAACAGGTTGGCTGCCATGGCGGTCGTATTCGACCGCCCATATATATTTCTCTTTTGCTACGGCGGTCGTATATGACCGCTGAAACATCGTATTGTATATGAATTTCTCACACGCGAGCGGTTGTATGTAGGAACGCTCTGATCATTATATCCGACCGCTGTGGCATGGAGGGCTATCGAAATTGTACGAATTTTTGGATATCTGACGGTATTACCGTGTACCGTCAGATATCCAAAAATTCGTACAAAAATGACATCAACTTTTTTGATAAAATTTTATTAAAAATAAAGGTTTTTATATCAAATATAACGTACCTAATACAATAAAACAAATAAACAATTCATTTGGTATAAAATAATATGTTCATTTACTTTGAATGTGCTAGATTGAAACAATCTAGACAAAAATGAGGTTACCCCTCACACATGCTACAATATGTGACAACCTTTTTTACATGGTTTTTGTTTATTTCTCCACGAATTTTTTTGGCATAGCAGCCCTTACAATATTTTCTCACTTTATCAAAGAGACCTTCCTTTTTGAGAAATGTATGAGTTTGAATATTTCTTCTCGTAGGTGTTTCCACTCGAGGTTTTTCGTCTGCATCGTCTTCTAAATTTGTGTCCTTTCCACTAAGAAGAGCTCTTACAACCTCTTCTCGAAATTTGGTAATTTAATTTTTTTGTTGGCATGTTGATTATAAACGATATGGGCGTTGACCATACAAGTTCCCAAAAGAAATTCTATTGCTAGTTTTCTATACCATTTGATAGATTTTCTCAACGGGGTATGGTAGCTTGCCATCTGGTCAGATTGGTCAATAGATGATTTGGCCTCATTATATTCCATTACGGCCCGCGGCTTTTCCACGACACCATTTCTGCGCTGCACTGGTACAGTTTCGGTGGTGTGTTTGGTAGACAGAAGCAGCACATCTCTTTTGTCTTTCCACTTTAGTATACAAATTTCTCGTTCATTTTCTAATCCTAAAACTTGCCCTTTTTTCAATTTCTTCTCGAGAACTTTCTTGGGATTTCCACGTCGATTAGCTCGTAGGGTTCCAATGTAATGTGTTTGCTGATCAAGCAATAGGTTAGCCAGTTCGAGGCTGCTGTAATAATTATCAGCTATAATGGTTCTACCTGAATTTAAAAGGATTTGCGACAAATTGATGACAATGTTTGTTGAAACGGAAGCAACACCTTCATTTCTTTCTTTCCCGGCGCAAATTTTTATGTTCCATGTGTAGCTATTATCACTGCACAATTTAAATAGTTTAACTCCGTATTTATGTGTTTTCTGTGGTATATATTGTTTGAACAGTAAACGACCCTGGAATGGTATTATAGACTCATCGATGCAGAAGGTACGACCAGGAGTGTATACTGCTTGTAAGTTTTCAACCAATTTGTCTAGGAGAGGCTGGACGTTATGCAAACGGTCACCTTCTGGACAATTTGCATTATCAGAAAAGTGCCATATTCGCAGGAGCAACTGAAATCTGTTCCTTGGCATAATTTTTGGAATAATACTATTTTTGAAGAGATCGTCGTTACTCCAATATTTTGCTATTGAAGGCATCTTCACCAAACCCATATATGCCACAATTCCAATAAACTGGAGCATTTCTTTTTTATCAGTTGGCACCCATCCGTGTAGCCTTGACCCCTTACTTATATCATCTGCCTCATCTAGGACTTGAGTTGCATCTAGATTTGTTTGATTGACCATTTCATTTATTACGTGATCATCGACAAAAGTTCGAAAACAATTGTATGCTGACAAATCGTTTACAAGAGTTGCAGCGTAATTGGCATGTAAACCACCTTCTGCAGAATAATAAAAAACATTATGATTTCCAACAGGCAATTGCCATATTTGATCTGGATTTTCATTACGAATTTCGGCTTGGTCAGGTACTGCATTTTCGAAATTTTCGATGTTTCCGTTATCAAACGCCTCATCTTCAAGAATCTCGTCAAATACTTGTTCTGAATTAATTCGCTCATCTTCACAAGCTTCAAGTGTTTCGGTTCCCTCCAATATAACGACCTCACTTGATTTTGAGCAACAGGGTTGGTTCACCAGATTAGAATTATTATTTTTTTTAGTTTTTTTCGATATGTATTGTCTTGGAACTTTTGAAAAATGTTGCTTTCTTTTATTTCTTCGAAATGTCATACGAATTTGTTTTTTTTTCAGTTTCTTTCGTATCATCGGAACTATACAAAATTTCTTCGTCACTTGAAGGTAAAAACAAAGGGTCAAGATCAGAATCAAAAGAACTGCAATCATCAGATATGTCTTGAACATCTGTAAAAGGGTTATTGCAAAAGTAACTTATATTTACTCGTTTTTCAATAAATAATTCCAAATTCCGTGACACAGTGTGACGGCTGTAGAAAAACATAATTTTATACACTTACCTGATGATTCCTTATTGTCTAATGCCATTTGTACAATTTTTTTTGTTCGCTCACTCATCTTTGAACCCGTCAACAGTTTCATAAGATATAAGACGCAATACAAACATAGAAGACGTCCAACGCTTACAAGTCGGTACTCGCACGAAACGCCCGCTATCCCGACCGCTCGGCACGGGCGCCCCCAATTTTGAGAAAAATACGCTTATGATTTAAAAATTTGTTGTAATTCATAATTCCACTCTATTTAGGAAGCTACAGTTCACATTTTTTTCAACTTGGCACCAAAGGTAATTTTTATGAATTTTGCTGGCAGCTAACCTGTTAAACAACTAGGGGAAGGACGGGCATAATGGCCAGGCTAAGGTTTTCTGAATTTTTTACCTGTTTTTCAATCGATGCAGAAACTTCAAAATCATGGAATATATACTTTAACTATTCTAGCACATGTAAGAAATTTTGCACTGTGGCTGGAAAAAAGGACAAACCTAAATAAACAATTTTTCTAAAAGTACCCAAGTGGCCGTCATGCCCGCAGGGGTAGGGCGTAATGGCCATATAGTTTAAAATGTAAATAAATTAAGAAAATGGGTTTTAAATTAGAAATAAGTTATTTTAAGGAATTGTTCACTTTACTACAATAAAAAAAAACATAATTTTAATGATTTTTACAAAATACGTTTGTTATAAAAAATATTAAAAAAAAAGAAAATTGATGCTTAATTACATTTCTCGCATAAATATCCAGCGTCCTCATCTCCGACACCAGCACACAATTCATGGGCCCACAAACCACATCCCGTGCACTTTATCCAACGCTCTCTGGAAGCAGAAGAGGAAAATTTTTCGCAACAGTATAAGCATTCTGCATCTTTGTAACTATCATTGGAGTCATGAAAAAGGTTCCTTTTAGCTGCCTTTGTTCGGGGTTTCTTTGCTGTTTTCTTAGGAATATTATCCTTCTTAGTTTCTGCATTAACTTTACGTTACGGAGGCGGGGAAATATAATAAAAGGAGGGATGTAGGTGCCTCCAGCTGACAGGTGGTTTCAAAGTTCCTGTTCTTGTTCCCTAGTAAAGATGGACCTAAAACCTCCGAATACCTTTTTGTTGTCTGTAGTACATATACTTCTGTTCAACACTCTCCTCTTCAACGTATTTCTTGGAACATTGTAGGTGGTTGCAGCCGTTATGAACGCCATGCCAGCCTTTACTGCCTCTATTGCTTTTTGCATGTTGTCTGGATCCCACGATTGCCTATCTCCCTTGCGCTTGTACTTGTAAACCATCGCTCTTAAAATAAAACGAAAACAAAATATAGTGAATCATAAAAAATTGGAAATTAAAAATTATGTACACATTATTAATGCATTTAAAACGGGATCTGTTAAAAGAAGTAATAACCCTACTTTTAATATTTATTGAAAATATTCTAATAATTTTTACAAGCTCAACAGCATAAACAAACGAGAAGGAAACTTTTTTTTTACAGTTAATGAAGTGCCACAATTAACCGTTTATCACATATAATTATGTTTAAAACTTGTTCACTTAAATAACAGAAAAAATTAAAAACAAAGAAAAATAGCAAAGACGGGCAAAATGGCCACAGCAGAGGGCATAATGGCCACTTACTGGCCGTTGTGCCCGCCCAGACGCCATTAACAAAAGATTGTTGTCAGCAAGCAGTCATGAACCATTCAACAATATTG
The DNA here is from genome assembly GCA_963170755.1 of Amphimallon solstitiale. Lineage (NCBI taxonomy): Eukaryota > Metazoa > Arthropoda > Insecta > Coleoptera > Scarabaeidae > Amphimallon > Amphimallon solstitiale. Next base: position 36,106,854 of record OY720677.1, read on the forward strand.
AAATTGATAGCCAAGATATCACTATTTTAAAACAATTATGTATAAAAAAATCTAGCTCTTTACGTAAATTTGTAATAATTACATGAAGTGAGAACTTACCTTAGATCAGAAAGTATGAAAAACACAAATATCGCAATAACTCGTAATGGCGCAGCTCTTTCTCCAACCAGAGATAGCACATAACTGAGGGAACAGTGAGGGTATCCTTCGCGCTGCTAATTTAATACATGGAGGGGGTCTTCCATGCAAACGGCATCCTCATCATACAGGACCTGGTGTTGGTTGCGGTCCGCCGTGTTGGTGTCTCCACACAGAGGCTATGAACCGCTTGTGGATGGTGGATCCCCATTTCAAGACAGAATGGACGAAGCCTGACTTCACTTGTGTTGTTAGGTGAAGCAAGCTATCGACCTCTCTGTTACATCGTGGCCAGATGCCACGCGCGCCCAGGAGCATAGGAGTGATGGTAAGTTGTTGTGGACCCCATTTGTTGGCTGCTGCTTCACGAAAGCGAGGGTTGTCGTACACCAATCGCTTGCGCTCCCAACTTTCTGCAAGCGTCCTTGGTCCTTCCCAGCAGACCTGGACGTCCACTACTGCCAAGTTGTTGTTAGGCAGGTGGATCGCCAGGTCGGGGATGAATAGCTGGCCGCTGGGGTGGCGTACTCGTGCTTCTTTCTCCGTCTTATGACCTTTCTTGCGCACAAATTTGACCAGTTTATCAAGGACCTCGTTGTGTCTGCGGATTCGTTCGTAGTGCGTTACAGGGCACCCTTGGAGAACGTGGGAAAGAGATTCGATTCTCCTGCACCCTGCTCGACATCCGCGTTGGTCCATGTACGGGGGAGACCTTTGGTGGGCAGGTTCCCAGTGCGTAGTTGGACTGCTCGTACGAAGTCCCTCTCGGTCCATCCGAAGGGGATGCGGCCCAACCAGGCCCTACTCGACGCGTCGGCACACGTCTCCTCCAATCCCTTGCTGAGCGGGCGGCTCGAAATCTCCTCCCTCCAATAGGCATCGGGAGGGCCCCTCGCTGTCAGGCGCTCCATACGGTGGGCGAAGCTCTTAGCTGGACCGTCAACCGCCAGGATGGATTGGGTTGTATCATCTACGGCACTCAGCTTGACAAGACGGTGGCGGACAATGTTAGGAATAACCTTCCTCAGCTCCGGGATCCCCAATCCTCCTACCCTGACCGCCGCGTGTATGAACTGGTCCCCGGTATGGCTGGCTAGGTGCAGGATCTTACGCACGCTCTTCTTAAGAAGCCGATCGCATCCGGACAGGACCGGCACTGGTGGTGGAGGGCGACTGCAATCCATGATGAAGCCTTGGGATGATATACTGCTTCAAAATCCGATACTTCTGGTCAGGCTTCAGGGCTTCCAGGTTTGCCAGCCAGCCGGTAAGATTGAAAATGGTTGGCTTGGCAACACCCGTGGTGCCGTAGTGCAGGCCCAGATAACGGAAGGCCGCCACATGGTCGAGAGCGGGTATCTTGAATCCCTGAACGGTGAAAATGGGCTTCGTTCGTACCACGCTCTTTCCGGACATCACGGTCGCCGAGATGGAAATACTCTTTTTCGCATTGACCATCATACCGCACTCCCTGAAGAAGATAGATGGTGGTCAGTTCTAGTGCATTGGTGCATTGGGGACGTCGATGTCTTTATCCTCCAATAGTAGGAAGTCATCAGCGAAAGCAAGAGCGGCGACACGGATGCCGGGGGCGACTGTTCCTCCTGGCTGCACCTCATTGATAGTGGTAATAAGCCTGTCCAGAACGGCGTTGAATAATATCGGACTCAAAGGGTCTCCCTGTTTGACACCTCTGCGGAAGGCAATCTTCGGTGTGGATCTTCCTCCAACTGTGATGGTGGTGTGTGCGTCCGCCAGGGTCGAAACGACGTACTCTCGAAGAGCAGGATGCACGCCCAGCCGTGACATGGCCAGGACAATGGCGTCATGCGAAACCGTGTCGAAGGCCTTTGTCACATCGAGGGAAACCACATTATATGATTTCCTTGCCATACGCCTGGACTTGATGTAGTTGTCCAGGGTTAGGATGTTCGCTAGGATCTCGTAAACAGCGGCGAATCCTCTCTGGAGGGGATGGAGGTCCATGGAGCCGGAGAGTCTTTTGGCCAGGATCCGGTGAAATAGACGTTGCACTGCGGATCCGATGGTGATCGGACTACAATTGGTGGGGTCCTGCCTGTTGCCGTCTTTAGGTATCAGGGCGGTTCTTGCGGTGTGCCACAAAGCTGGTGAGTAGCGTCGATAGAGGAGAGCGTTGAATAGGATCTCCAAAATCGGCACAGGGCACCGTTTAACCTGGGCTACGGTAATGCCATCAGGACCTGGAGCTGAATTGGACCAAGATTTTCTGGCCGCCAGGATTTCCTCTTCCGAGATGGGTAGAAGAGGGGCAGGTTCAGAACTTTCCAGTTCGGTACCAGAGGGCCCCTTGGTGGTCGGAGGCACCTCCTCAAAGATGCTGCGATATAGGTGTTCAACGTCAGCAATCTTGGGTACAGCGGGATCTTCTAACATTGTGGCCCCAGTCACGATCTTCTCCGCCAGGGTGGAAGTATTCCCATGGTAGAGGTCCTGGGCCTTCTTGTAAGCTGCCGCTCGCCGCTGGCTCGCCGTCTTAGGTGGTGGTGGCTTGGGTCTTGGTTGTTGATGTGCCTTTGGAATGCGTGTTAATGGAGTTGGAAAAACTTCCTCCAACCAGGTGGTAACCTCTTGGTCCAGGGTAGGAATGTCCCCAGATAATGCCTTCCCCACAAACACTTTGGTGATGGGGTCTGCTTTGGCTCGGAGGGAAATCAGCCGATGTAGAAATGCTGCATCTCCGGCCCATGAAGATGGTGAAGGTATAGCGGCTGATGATGAAGGGACCAACGTCTGGCCGGGGGGTCTAACTCGGTTGTTGGTCGAGTCTGCGTTGTCTTCGGAGTCCTGGGAGTCGCTACGTCGTCGTCTGGGCTTGGGAGTTGAACTGGTTTAGTATTGGACCTCTTCCGGGGCGAAGGAGATGTTGGTAGCCCGGGAGAAGATAAGGTGGCCCTCTTCCTCTTAGGAGTAGCGGTTGGCATAGATATTACTGGAACCGCTGTTTTGACCTTGGATGTTGTTGTGGAAGGTCCGGCCTTTGAAATGCTGGCCTGGGTCGTCTTATTCGTTGCAAGGGAAGAAGATGGTGTTCCCCGCCTCATTCTGCGGGGAGATGGCTGGGCCGCTGGTGAGGTAGATGGACGCCTCTTGCCCACTTTGATGGAGCTGGGATACGGCGCCAGCTTTGAAGCCGCCGGTCTCTGGAGTGATGGTGGTGGGCGAGACTTAGTCTTGCTAGTGGCCGTTTTGAGAGATGCGGCAGAGATTGTCATGGCGGAAGAAGAAGATGTGGATGTCTCAACCTCGGTCGATGTCGCGCCAGAAGAAGAAGTAGTGGCGGGCGAGGTTCTAAGTAATGGCAACAGAGACGAGGCCGATGGTCTGGCCTTCGTTACCGCAGGGGCCGTTGATGTAGTTGCAGCCGAGCTGGTGGTGATTGTACTGGTAGTCTGGGCGGCAGGAGTTGTTGAGGAAGAGGTGGCAACTTTGAAAAGGGTACGAAGACCTCCCTCTTTAAGCTCTCTCCTGGCACGCTCCAGATACCTTGAGTACTCGGGTTTTTCCCTGCGGCTCCGTACTTAATGAACGGTCAAGCCGGCCTCTGATGTCATCTCACGATAACTAATGAGGCCTCCTTTACTCCTAGCCTCGGTCTTGGCGATACGAGACATGAGCGTGGATTGGGGGGCGCCAACTTTTTTCTCTAGATCCTGATTATAAAAATCGCACCGCAGCGAAGAAGTCGAATGCCATGAAGCAAACCTGACATTTGGTTCGATCTCTCTTACCGCAATCTTTCTCATGCCGAGCTAATGACGCCTTCTCGGCATACGCCTTTCCACATGAGGCACACTGGTGATGAAGCACAGGTGCGTCTAAGCTGGGGTCATGCCTAGGGCCAGAAGTTTTGGAAGTCTTGGACCCTTTCTTTGTTTTGGTTATGGCTGACCCCGCAGTACCAGCCTGCAAGTGCGCTGGTGTAGAGTCATCCGAGAGAGAGATGATGGGGATGACTCCTGGTGTCGTACTGATGGTCGGCACATCTCGTCCGGGACAGGCCTGGTCAGAAACTAAGGGTTTCGGAGGGTTCCGGGGAACCCGCACCCGTGGGTTCCCCTCGCCTAGGCCAGGCACGAAGCCGACAAACCGCTTACTGCTACAGATTATAAAGGCTTCTGGAGAGGCGGGCTGGTAACCCCCCTCTCCGCCGGGACGCGTGTCGGACCGTTACCGTTGCTCATCTGGGAGTGAAGCTACCCAGAGTCCGGCGCCACCACGAGGAGGTGGTAACGGGCCTTGAGAGATGCATGCCCTCAATCTTTGGACTCCGGAGCAGGGTGGGGTCGCTCCAAAGTGAAGTAACACAACTCTCTCACCAGAGTGGCCGCCACACTTAAGGGCCGAGAGAGTCATAGTTACTCCCGCCTTTAAAGCCCGCCTGGCCATTACGCCCGCTCTGACCGTTATGCCCGTCCTGCCCCTATACAAAACACAGAGTAATAAAAGTTTAATAGTTTACCTTGCACCAGAAGTTGAAGGTAATGGTGTTATGTTGTCAAAAACATTTGCTTATTCTAGAGGACTAGTAAGTAAAAATAGTAGAGATAGTAGAGTAAAATAATGTAATGGTATTATTACTACCTTATGTCTTTAGAAGTTAAAGGTTTGACTTCTTTTCCTGTTATCCCCTGAGCACTGCTATTTTGTAATATAAAATTATCAGTAAAGTTATCTTTTCCGTTCCCTGTCCAGTTTTAATCCAGCCATACGTAATTTGGATGTTTTGTGCATTAAATGAGATGGAAAATTGAAGACCGAAGGAACAACACCCTTCTTTAGAACACAGCGTCCAAATTGGATTTCATAATCTGTCGTGAAAAAGTGTTGTCCCACACAATTTTGCATTTATAGATGTACAATAGTCTACGCATTGCTCCTAACCGTTTTTGTCTCATTTCTGGATTTTTTGGAAAACTAGAAATTCATTAATTTTTAGACAACATGTAAATACCACAGTCAATGTTACACGCACGTGTGAAACTTCAAACCCTTCCTATATCTAGCTGTACACCCATAAGCAGCACACGGCATAACCATTTTGAACTGTTATAATATACTTCTAACTAATAAATTGTTTATAGGTAAAATAGAAAAATAATTAGTTAAAATGGGAACTAGAAGAACAAAACGATGTCAATGTATACTTACAGCCCAATTTAATCTAAAAGCTCCCTATATTAAACACTACTTAAGAACGTCTAATAAAAACTAACCAGAACGCGCAAAAACTAAACTAAAAAAGATTATCTATACTTTTATCACTTACATACACTAGAATTGAACACAAAAGAAACTATAAACTAATAAAAAAATAAGTATAGTATAATAAGAAAAACGATTTAATGGGCATTTATTGCCTAATAAACCGTATTCCTTTTACTTTCTTATACGTAGTATAAGGAAGTATTGTGATGATGAAAATTTCCCACCTCGAGATTTTTGCAGATGTCCACGTTTTGAAGTCCCCTGATACCGAAAAAGTGGTTTTTAAAAATCTCTCTCTCTCTCTCTCTCTCTCAAATCGGTAGACCGGAAGTAGCAGTTTACTTCAGTGAAAAAATCGAATTTTGCCAATATTTCGTCAACTACTAAGTTCATACAAATTTATAAAGAATTCATATGTACTTAAAATTAAAATTGAGAATAATTTTATTTAAAAAGTTTTTCGAAATTCCTACCGGAAGTAGGTCTTTTACTCTTATCGAAAATCAGTTTTTTGCGAATATTTCGCAAGTCATGCTTTTTAGACAAGTACGTTACGGGTGTAAAAGTATTTAAAACATAGTTTTCAATATCTTTTGTATACAAAAAATTTTAAAATTCTGACCGGAAGTGCCGCTTTTACTCTTATCGAATAGCGATTTTTTGCAAATATGTCATAAGTTATGCATTCTATATATATTTATCAAGAGTATAAACGTATTTAAAACTGAATTTGCAATTTTTTTTGTGTATATGAAATTTCTGAATTCGGACCGGAAGTAGCATTTTTACTCTTAGCGAGTAGCACTTTTTTGATAATATCTTGCAAAGTATGCATTCTATAGAGATTTATTAAGAGAATAGAAGTACTTAGAATAGGATTTTGAATAATTTTTGTAAAAGAAATTCTTAAAATTCTATAATTTGAAACGCTCATACGTATAAGAAAGTCGTGTGGTGGCCACACCTCATTTTTTTTTGTTATTGACCGACGATATTTCGTTTTTTTTCTATAAAATAAAACCTGCACTCTGTTTACTACTTACTAATAATGTGTATTAACCTTGTATTTACTAGTTTATGCCACTTTATACACAAATTTTCACACAAATATTAAAATACATACGGTGAGTTTCAAAAGTCTGGAACTATTGAAATAGAATTCTAACAAACAACTTTTGAGAAAAACCCTCGGACAGGTCAACTTTAGTTTTAGAAAACATCAATTTGTATCAATTAAATCCTTCGATCGCCTTTTGTTTTCGAGTTATGACGTCATCGTTTTTTTTTAATTGCAACGCAACTATAAAAAATAAATCATTTTTAGTTTTTTTTTATTTTACTGCAGAAACGGGCAAGTTAGCAATCTAATTATCATAAATAAACTAAATGAGATGTTCAAACTGATTTCCATTTACTTCTTGGCAATATCCCAGGCGATATTCGAAATCTTGTAGAACATTCCGGAGGGTTTCTGGACGAATTGTTCTAATTTCGGCCCGAATTCTGTTCTTTAAATCGTCAACTGTAACTGGCCGATTGAAGTAAACCTTGCTTTTCAGGTAGCCCCACAAAAAGAAATAGAGTGGGGTAAGATCGGGGGACCGTGCAGGCCACTCAATTGGCCCCCTTCTACCAATTCTACGATTGGGAAAAACTTGATTTAAATAATTTCGCACATCTAACGAAAAATGTGGAGGCGCTCCATCTTGTTGATACCATAAGTTAGTATTTGGCAAGTCTGGATCTTCTTCATTGGGATAAACCATCGCAAGAGCGGGTGTCAGGTCATCCCTCAAAAAATCTAAGTATTTAGCACTCGTCAACGTCCCTTCTATGAAAAATGGTCCCAAAATTCGATCTCCAACAATTCCCGCCCAAACATTAACTTTTTGTGGAAACTGCGTGTGGACCTCTATCATCCAATGAGGCAGTTTTGCCTATTTACTGCTCCATTAAGGCAGAACGTGGCTTCGTCCGAAAATAATATTCGACTGACACATTCGGGATGGGTTGTGCATAGAGCCATCATATCCTCGCAGAATTCCACACGGCGATCCGAATCGTCTTCATTAAGGTCATACCCTAAAACTGCCTTGTAGGGATGGCATTTATACTTTTTCAATGTCCTCCACACTGAAGATTTACTGATATCATAATTTGCAGCCACCTCTTGTGTGGCTTTATGGGGATTTTCTTGCAGGTCCAGTAGAACATCTAACTAAACATCTTCGGAAACTTTTGGTCGACCACGTCTAGGGAGATCCCTTACATGCCCGAAATCTTCAAATTTTCTCAAAATCTTGGATACGGCTGTTCTTGTAATTGGTTCCACTTCTGGATACTTATTGTTAAAGAGCTCGCAAACTTCATCTTGAGTTGTACATCTGTCTCCATATCCCATCATCATTAAAATTTCTAGTCTTTGCTTTTCACTTAAGTATCGTACCATTTTGGTAATAGAGTAATGCGTCAAAAGTGACAGTTCGCATAGTAATTAAAAATTTCAAAGCTTACTCAACTTTTTCGTCTTTCAGGATTTAAGATCCCTTATTACAGGAACTATCAAGGTCTGGGTCATGCTTGTACATATTTATGTATTCAGAATTTCAAGCTCTAATCCAAATCCATCGAAAAAAATATGGGTTGCAATTTAAAAAAAAAAAATCGGAGACATAAATCAAAAATAAAAAACGATCGAAAACTTTAGTTGATACAAAAAGATGTGTTTTTTAAAACCAAAATTAACCTGTCCGAGCGTTTTTCTCAAAAACTGTTTGTTGGAATTTTATTTTAATAGTTCCAGACTTTTTAAAACCCACTACGAGGGCGGATTGATATTGAAGCTACCTAAGTAGGAAAAAAAATTTTTTTTTTTCAAAAACCATTTATTTCTCAACATAGTCTCCTTTTAGCTCAATACACTTAGTAAGACGATATTCCAACTTTTTTATACCATCTGAATAATACGATTTTGGGAACCCCTCAAAATACGCGTTAGTTTCGGTAATTCCTTCTTCGTTTGAGATGAATCTTTTTCCTGCGAGCCATTTTTTCAAGTTTGGAAACAGGAAAAAGTCACTAGGAGCTAAATCTGGACTATAAGGTGGACGATCAACCAATTCGAAGTGTATTTCACGTAATTTTAGCATCGTATCTAATGCTGTGTGAACCGGTGCGTTGTCTTGAAGAAAGAGCACTTTTTTCTTTAAATGTGGTCGTTTTTTCTTGATTGCATCAATCAATTGATCCAATAATGCACGATAATACTTTCCTGTGATTGTGGATCCTTTTTGAAGATAATCGATGAGCAATATTCCGTGTGCATCCCAAAATACAGTGGCCATAACCTTGCCAGCCGTGTTAGCTGGTTAGTGGAAACTTTTTTGTTACTAAGTGTTGCAGTGTACGCTTGAGAAGGATTTCACGGGTTCCGGTGAAGAAGAATTAAGCCATGACACATTTTACTCTTCTATAATATTTATTTTATATTTACAACTATTACTTTATAGTGGAGCACTCAGAAACATCCGCTGCCGTTGCTTTCCGGCAGTCAACTGTCCTCCCTCCAGATTTCTGCCTCCCACTATCTATGAAACCACTTCATCACCCCCCAACTTAAATACAGTAATTCATTGCAGCTATTTAAGTTTACAAATAAAGAAACCGGTAATAATAGGCATGCGTATTAAATACTAAATAAAAATTCTTAAAGAACAACACTACATGGAGATTCTACTCGACAGTAGTTGGCAGTGGTTTGTATAATTTTAGATTAACGACATTTTGTCCCGAACTATTTTCCCCGCTCTCGGTGCCTATAACATAAGAATTTGGGCCCGCCTGTCGCAAAACAATATAGGGTCCCTCATATAGTAAGAAGAATTTCTTTATAGTTTCATCTTCTGCAGAAGATTGTGCATGGTTTCGCACCAAAACCTGGTCGCCAACCTCAAATGTAACAGGATTAACCTTTTCATCTGCTTTCTTAGCCCGCTTCCTGCTTAGGGAACTGCACGTATTTGTCGATCACGTTCTTTGGATGTGTACCAAATTGTAGATACATAGGCGCAAAATTTGTATTTTCATTAATTACTCCGTTTAGGCACTGCTCCACTGCTTATCGTGGCAATAACTCCGCAGTAGCCGACTTCTCGATTATAGCGCTCAGTCATATTATCTTGGGGGCAGTAAACAGAAATGGTCTTTGACTTAATATTTTGCTGCGTCAAAGTGTCCTTCCACGTACGACTAGAGAACTGACTAGCGTTATCTGTCAGTGTACTCTCAGGCTTTTGTACATTAGGAATATAATCTCTAATTAACTTATTCAGTATCGCACGAGATGTAGTCTGGCGCAAGGCATATAATTTAACATTTCGAAAAGGCATCAACTACTACTAAAAGTTGGGTAGTACCAGCCCCTTGGCAACGGACCAATAAGATCCAAACATACTAGCCTGGCTTATCAACTACTATAGGATTCATCAGTTCTCTGGTTTTTCTGCTGCACTTCGCTTTCTGATATAATTCGCAACTCGACATAATGCGGCGTATATGTTCTTGCATTTTAGGCCAGTAGAACTTACCTCGCATATGATTATATGTTTTAGATTTACCGAAATGGCCAATGTCACGATATTGAGCTAACACCAATTCAATAACTTGTTCTTTGGGAACACAATGCTTAAACCCTGGGTTACTATTATCCCCTCGCTTAAACAACAAATCCTCATGTAGTGTGAACCATGTAGCGATTTTTAATTCCTTCTGATTAAGAATTTTGACGTTTTTCTGTAAATGCTTTAGGATGTCTATTTTTGACGATATTTGCTGATCTGCTAATTGATCCGTTTTCAACTGCTTAAATCGGTTCCGTAAATCTACATAGTTGTCGGTTAGCTTAACCAAACAAATATCGATGTTATTACCACGCTGTGGCTTTATTATGTTGTTTCCTCTAATGGCGTATCGCGATAGCACGTCGGCAGTTACGTTATCAATGCCCCCGCCGGTATTCCATGCGAAAGTCAAATTCTTGGATAAATATAATCCACCTGTATAATCTTGAAGATCTCAACTTATAACTAAGTAAAAATTTCAGCGATTCGTGATCCGTAATTATCACTAAATTTCTTCCCAAGACCAAGGTTCGCCATTGTTTTAAACAATGAATAACAGCAAATGCCTCCTTTTCTGTAGTGGTATATCGTAATTGTGCTCCTTTTAACGTTGCACTCGTATATGCTATGACCTGTTTCTCGCTGCTATCGGCAATTTGAAAGAGACAACCCCCCAGAGCATAATCCGAACTATCGTGTTCAGTATAAAACTCACGCTGCGTATTGGGATGCACTGCGCCATAGTGGCTTTTAGAAATGCAGTCTTAATCCTTTCGAACGCGTCTGCTTCTTCTTGTGATCATCGCCATTTTTCGTCCTTTCTCACTAATTTCAGTAACGGTAACGTTAATTCTGAGTATTTTGCACAAAATCTTTGCTCGTAATTAACCAAACCCAGGAAACCGCGCAATTCCTTTATATTTCTTGGGGCGTGGAAATTGGTAATAGAAACAGTTCTTTTCGGATCGATCTCAATCCCATTCGTCGAAATTATATGACCCAAAAAACTCACCTTGTCTCTAATAAATTGAGATTTCCGTAATTTCACGATCAACCCTGCATTCCTTAGTTTTTCGAATACGTTTCTTAAATGACGAATATGTTCCTCTATATTATTCGAATGAACCAGTAAGTCATCAACATATATATGTGTGAACGCACTGAATTAGCCTCCTAACACCTGATTCAGACAACGTAGGGGAGAAGGGGGCAGGTTCGGACACCATTTTTCAAAATGGTATATCTCCGTCGCTTCTTAACATCATCAAAATGTATAAATATCCTGCAATAGAGCCTTCTTGGTATATGGCTTTTCTATATCATATACATACAAATTTCGACTAGTTTTTCAGAAAAAGTGATATCAGTGAATTTGAGGAATTGTCCGGAAGTGCCCCAAGACGGGGCACTTTCGGACATGAATGGGGTAGGTTCGGACGATTTAAAAATTATTGCAATGTTTATTTACTTTCCAAATAACATTGTTTATAAAGTATTAATTAACATCATAACTAAAAAAATTTACATTGAACTTTAGAAAAGATGCCATTCTTGAAGTCCCCGGTGTTGACATGGGCTTAGGTAATTTTGATACGTCTTTCCTCTCAATGTATGAAATATCCTCAACTTTTGGATAAACAAATCCTTTTATACACTTTTTCAAAAATGTAACTTAGAATTCCCCATTTTCCGTTACATCTATCACTTTTCCAACATAGTGTAGGGATCTTTTTTTGTTGTGAACTTCACTAATAAATAATCATCTTTGATGATTTTCTCGTCATCTAATAGTTCAAGAAACTCATCAGCATGACTGTCATAATCCAAATCCATATCAGAGTCGGATAAATCGTTTCTAAATTTTTTCGTGGATATTAAAGGTAAATCAATATCAGAATCTGATGATGACATATAATCTGAAAGTGCTTTCTTCTTCTTTCTCCTCTGTGGTTGCTTACTTCTTTGTATTTTCTTCGGTTTAGATTCAGATACCAATTTTTTCGAAACGTTTGTTTTTTTCCCATTCATCAATTTGGCTTTCTACAACTCTTCGATTCTTTGTTTCTCAGGAGTACTGGTGTAAATTCTCGATTTTCCCTTTCTTGATTTCCTGTTAGTGTTTCTAGGACAAGCCTTCGGTAAGGGTTTCACATCTGATGGTTTGACAACAGATACAACAGATATTACATTAATTTTGGGTTTGGTAGCTTCATATAGTATTATATTCAAAATTTCCCTTACGGTATCTTCTACTTCATGATTTTTTGAGGAGCATGGAATGTTTTCATGGGAGTGAGGCTGAGCAACGATACTTGTGTCGACTATCTTTTGGGAAGACTCCCCATCTGTATTTTCAAGAGGACGGTCCGTCGCGAATGAGGCACAGAAATCATCGTCTTTATAAACTAAGGAGTTAATAGGCCATAAGCCAGTACTGTTGAAACTACTTATAATGTTACAGGGAGTGAATGTTTGCAAATATGGTTGTGCTGAGAACTTGGCAACATCATAAATAGTTATCGGTTTACCAGGGTTCGACAGAATGAAATCATTGAAAGAAACCTTGCATTTGGATTTGAGTGGACCATACACTGCCTTATCCAGTGGCTGCATTTTATGCGTGCAATGTGGCGGGAACGACAATAATACAATTCCGTGTTCTCTTGCATACAAGATGGCATCAATAGAAACGTGTGTCTCATGATTGTCCATCAGCAGCAGAATTTTATTTGAGGAGCTACTGTTCGTATGTTTTCTTATATGCACCAACAGTTTAAGAAACACCATTGTCGACATCCATCCCGATTTCTCAGCATACCCAATAGCCCCAGGAACAGCACCGTACAACTATTCTGTTTTGAGGTTAGATGCATAGAAGTATGCGTTCTTTCTGATAGAGTCATCATTTCTCACCTGAATTTCACTCCTTGAGATGTACGACCTTACAAGTAGATAGCTCAACCTAGTATCACAAATCGGTTTTGGGAACTTTTACATTTATATTCACTTTTCAATGAAATTCGAGAGCACGACCCGGCGTCAACGATTTCAAACATATAACACAAGCACCTGCCAGTGATTGGTAAATCTGCAGTGAATGCCTGGCGGTAGATTTGAAATGTCCGGAAGTGCCCCATGTCCGAACCTGCCCCCTTCTCCCCTATTAAACTAGCCATATACGTGCCGAGTCCGAAAGCTAACCTTTTAAAAGTATATGTCTCCCCACCATAACTAAAACGTACGTATTTAGTATGATCCTTTCTAATCGGTATTTGCCAGTAAGAAGCCGTCAGGTCAATCGTACTAAAAATCTGCCCTCTTCCAAAATTCATTAATAATTCACTCGGATTCGGTGGTGCGATGAAGTCCTACTTTATTTTAGTATTCAGCATACTCACATCCAAACAAATTCTCACGCTTGCATCTTTCTTCTTTACACAGACTAGAGGAGAAATATATTCTCTTTGTTCCCTCTGAATGATTCCCCATTGCAACATTTCATTGATCTGATTCGCGACGTCATTTCTGTACACAAATGGTATTGGATAGCTTATGGCATTCAAAGCACTGTAGTCATTCAATTCTATCTGGTGATCATATCCTTTCACGCAACCTGGACTTTCCGAAAATAAATCCTTGTTCACTCGTACTAAATCCAAAATTCTATTTTTATTTAAATGATCTGTGTGCGCACACGCCACAGCCGTTTTAAAATCTACTTCTGTGTATTCATGCTTTTCACATTCTACCCTTTCATCCTGGCCAACACCCTTCAATGTTCGGCATAAACTTGTATTATAATCCAAGACACTATCATGTTTAGCTTTCATACGTATACTAAACTAGTTCCCCTCTTGAATAAAATAATCAAAGATTTTTCAAAATCTAACACTTTATTATTTTCCAACCTATCGCGGCCCAATATTAGCTCACGGTTAGGATTTGGAATTACTAGAAAAAGTGGCTAAATTGACTCCGGCAACATTAATAGGCAATCTAGTTTGCTTTTTCACTATTTGACTTTTACCCCCCAGCGCCACTGAAACGGTCGTATTACTGACAGGTAAAACGGGTAAATATATATAGTGTCATTATTAAGTTTACTAAAAATATTATCTGAAATAGCGCAAACCTCTGAACCACTATCTATTAACGCAGTTATACACTCTTTCCCGATGCCTATATCAATTTCCGGCGCCATATTATCCTCCATGTCTGAATCCGATAAAAGATCCTCGGTATCACCGTGGAAACGGATGATATAGTTAATATTAGCATGCTCTCTTCTATCTTCGCGACTGTTATTGTTTTGTGTGCGACCCCTTTCGTTATCATTCCACCAATTATTCCTAGGGCTATTGTTTATGCCACCAAAATTATCTTTTCGGATACCCCTATTCGCGATTACTTGCGTGGACTCACTTTGATACTTTTCATCTATTCTAGATAAATAATCTTCAACAGCGTCAACACTACAATAACCGTTTGTTATAATACCTCGTTGAATATCTGCCCGAAAATGTTTAGAAATCATTTCTATTAATTTTTTTTCAGGAATTTGTTCTGTTAAAAACACTGTCTCGTGGACTAAACTCAAAAAATATTCGGCGAGCTGACCCGTCTCGAATTTACCGTAGGTTATAGCTAAATATAAATCTCTTTGCTTGTCCTGTTCCCAAAATCTGTTCCGAAACGCTTCTTCGAAATTACGGAAGATGTTTTCCTTAACCGCTGCTCAGTGCATAGGGTGCGTTTTACTATTAGGATAAAAACATAAATTTGTACCTCCCGATTCACGCCAGTTTGCTATATGTGTTCTATCTGCCCTTGAAGATATTGAGTATTATCCGCATTATTATCCGGTGAGGATTAGCTATTAACATTACTAGCCAAAACCCCAACCGTTTCTTGCAACAATTTTAGCGTTTGCTGTAAAGAACTACTACACATGAGCAGGGAACGGCTGCGATCAATAACGAGTCTTTTGACTGGTCATGCACCTGTTAAAGTGCATCTCAACAGGATAGGCCTGTATGATGGAGACCTTAGTTGCAGACTCTGCAATAAGGAACCAGAAACAGTCGGGCATATCCTGGTAAACTGTGAGGCACTAGATCACAAGAGACAAAGCATCTTTGGGCAACCGAACGTAGATCCAGAGATGCTCAAGAGACACCCAGTAAAGGACCTGTACAGATTAGTACAGGAAACAACATTGCTGGAGTGGACAACATAGATAACACACGTACATATATTCATATACGTTTACGTATAAATGGATATATGTATATTTGTGATAATTATTATCCGTTAATGTACGTTACGCATTCAAGTATTTCATATCCTATTTATTTTAGATAACACAGGTTGGGCACAATAAGTCTTATTGGCTGCGGTGCAAACTGGAGACGTTAGTCAGACAGGCCTGGAAAAAAAAAAAAAGCAAACGCTAAATCGCTAATTTCTTGCGTTCGGTCGGTTTCTTTACCTGCACCCCGTTTTTTGGTCGGTATTGTTACAATATTTGACCAAGCCGCTATTATACTTTATTATTAACAAGCATGCAAATAATAGAAGTAATGAACATCTACACATAAAATGCATAAAACAAATATAATACGTACAAAGTACAAATATAAGTTGAAACTTAATTCTATTTCTTTTTAAATCCTGTATTTAAAATTCCTAATATTACCAAAAATATTCCAGTAATACACATATAATGAAACAACTAGTTTAAAAAAAACTCTATTCAGATATACCCTATCGTGTAAATAATTTCTTAACAGTATTTCCTTTGACTATTTTATTTGTATATATACATATAAAAACATTCATGTGTGTCTGCTTGATTTGTTATGTCTATGTCCCACAACCCCTATTTTTTCATGATACAACAGCTCACTATGTTTGACGAAGAAATAATTTTTTTGCTATTTGTTGCTTCTGGTCTAGACGTTCGTCTTTATTTTGTATGTCTACATATTAATTAAAAAGAGATGGTAATAAAAGCAACACATATATTCTATATGTTTTCGCTGCTTTTTTAATGAGATGTTGAAGTTTTGCTTTGAGCACTGGAACACTTTCACTTATTTTTCTTTTTTCTATAAACGCTAAACGCTTTCAGTTTCTGACCTGAAGGATATGTGTTTTTTGAAATGAAGGATTTGAAATCATTTTGTGTACACAATATCCCTTCACTGGACCAACCTAGAATTGTACAATTGTATTTCATTTTTTATATTAGCTTTAGTTTCCCTTTTCCCCTGGTGGTTTTTTCCGTATTATTTCTACTTTCATCAGAATCTGTAAATACAAAGAATTATTTTGCATTGGTGCATAGAATTATGTTAGATAAATTAAATACGGTAAATCTAACCTATATTTCTGACGTTCATTACATTGTCGTTGGGGATTCGTTCACTACATCATCTCATTTGTACTTGGTAAATTAATGCGCTCCTTCAAAGTGGACAATCCATCATCTGCGGTAGTTAAAAGTAATCATTCAGGTTTGTTTTATTTTCATTATTGTAATCCGCTATTTTTAAAAACGGAAACTCCAATTCGTCTCCTGTTAAAAACTATTATGAGAGCCAAGGTACAATGTACCAAATCTGTGTACGCGTTCATGTCGTCTTTGTTTTCACAAAATGCCTGGTCGTGTGCCTTCGCAATTTTTAAGCACGCATCTTTGAACTTTAGAATATCACTCACTAACGAGTAACTGCAGAAGCAAATGTTTATTCCACACTTTTTCTTGTAGGTGTTTTTTGGCTAAAGACAACCATTGCATTCTTTCAAAACTATATGTGTGAGCTCATCACGTATCATTTTCAGAGAAGTGCTTAAGTACATAGTGTTGACTTTTGTGCTGGGTTTCACTTCTTTTGTTTAATAAAAGATTGTTTCTTTAGTTTTACACTTATATATACACATAACTTCAAAAAAAAGAACATGTTGGAGATGCTTATACACATATGATTAGTAGTGAAGATTGAAAATTCTGGACAAATAATTCATTAATATTTTTTTACAAATCAACGAACATTTTCTTTAAAATCAACTACTTGTCACATATAGGTACAAATTGGTCTCTTTGCGCGGTATAAATGTTCAATATACGTCTCATTTTTTCCTTTTCCACCTCTAAACTGGATGTAAGGGATTTCTTTTAAATTTTTAATTTTTCAACTCTCAACCTGCCTATGAACTATGTTCTACCGCTAGAAGAAGGGGGCATCGCTATGATGCGCATACTATTCACAAAAAGTATTTGATTTTTGTGTAAATATAATTTCGTGGGAATGTTTACTCGTAATAAATTAGTTTCTCTATAATTTGTATAGGCTATTTATTAAGAAATTGTAACCTGGTGGTGCGTATTTTACGTTATATATTAATATGTAATATTTAATAATGGTGCGGGAGGGACACCGACAGATACAAAATTTATATGTATTGTTACTTCTCCAATGATCAAGATTCGATCGAACAACGTACTCTGGGTTGCCTACATCCAGTCACCTACCAAGTCACAAAGACCGTATAATATGCCGGTAACTTAACCTGCTGCGGTCAATGATAACTTACTGTCAAACGTGAAAACAATGTTACGGTGGTGCTGCTGTTATCTTGGTGCAACAAAACAAAATTATACCGGTTTGCTTCAGTTAGAGTTTATGAGGTGAGTTCTTTGTTTGTCTTATTATAGATATCTATCAAAACACGTAGATTTAATTCAAAAACTAGAAGTAATTCATTGCGGTCGGGGTTACAAACAAATCGAAACATTATCCAGACAATTATCAAGAGAATTTTAAATCAATGTTTATTCTTCAAAACAACCCAATATATTTACACAAATATATACATATATACGTTACATACTTCATTAAATATAACATTTACAAATGCCAAATGTTAGCAAGACGAAATTTATGACATTCTTTTATCACGGACGCTGTATCTGGTTTGTTAAATACGTTAATATTCGCAGCAGTGAATTCTTACCCGGACATGTAATAATACGTAAAATTTATAGTTACAATTTTGGGAGCGGTAATTTGTCGGACGGAATGAAATCTCTCTACACAATAAATAGACCTGTCGAGAGATTCTTTCGGGAAGTGGAGATACTTGATTTCCTACACGACAAGTAGGCCTGCTGGAAACCAAGTGGCTTAGGTATATAATCTCATTAAGTCCATGTCACGATAATTGACCTGACGGGACTTAGATGAGCGGGCTTTTCACCTGGAGGCATGGCAATAGGCCTGCATCCAGGAGAAGACGGTCTCTTAGCGCAGCCACGACAATAGGGCTGACGTTGATAAGGAGGATGCCACACGATAATGGACCTGTGGCTAGGGTAAGGATCGGAGGGACTCTGCCTCTTCACTGGAAAACGGTCGGCTTTATATATCATTTATGATCGACAAAAACTAGCACGAAAGCATTGGATTTTGCACTCGAACGTGATGTAGAAGCGCGCGAATACGATCGTGACGTACACAGTTATTTTTCCCCTACTATAAATCGATAACAAATGTATAAACAAAACAAATAAAATAATTACAGCGGTATATACAGTATGAAAACATTATTACTGATGATTGAATAAAATATCAGTCATACATAATTTGATAATTACATGAGAAATTAATTATGAACTTAAAAACATGATAATTTATTCAATAAACGAAGGGACTTCGTTACAGGCCCTTCCCCAAAAGAAAACAGTAAAACTCTAAACGGAGAACACAGTAAAAGAAAACAAAATGAACTTTCCAAATCAAAATGAACTTGCAAAAATTATTAAACTTAATACTAACACTTAAACAGTCTTTTCACCATATAAGATGTCTATCTGAAATGCACTAACTCTCTTGGTGTTGCAGGCGGGCGTAGTGTCCTTCGGCCTCTCTTCGTTTCATTGAAACCAGTATCCCGTCGACTCGCACCCGGACCCGCTTGTTCCGATGTCTCTTCTTCCTGGCTGTCTTGCCCACGCAACCCTCCTTCTTTACCCAGGCCCCTTGACTAACTTTACGAGGCTCGCTGGGTGACGGGCGTATCGTCGGAGTGGCAGGAGGATCTGACGTCAGAAAGGGCATGTCCTAGGAGGTTAAGAACTCAAGACGAATAATCGGTAGGGGTTGAGACCCTTAGCGGGAAGAGGCGACGGGATGGATATGGTAGGGGGAGAGGCGTCGAGGAATGTCCCTTTCTTGGATTCGGGCGTCGGCGGCAGCGGAGACAATAAATCTGGAACTGGAGAGGCTCCAAATAATTGTAAAAGCCGGAATCCAAGGTAGGCCTCTGCATCGGGACTATACAGCGCGGGACCTACATCTATCGTGGTCTCTTCGACAGGCGGCACAGTAACTTCCGCTTTAGGAGGCGTTTGACAACAGTACGTCTGGTACTTTTCCTCCAGTAAATCGACAGTAGCAGGCGAGACCAGATATCGTGGAGTCGTCGGCCGCTCGGGTGTCTTCATAGAAGGCGGCGTACCCCACTTTGCTCGGTACTGCTCTTTGCAGGCAACAGTCGGTGTCGGCGAAGATAATGGTGCAGGCGCCGTTACTCGGTCTGACGTCTTGGACAACTCCATCATAACGACTGTACCTGATGCACAACGTATGGATTTATATATCCTACTGGTCTTCCCCCATTACCTCCAGCGTATCTGGAGGTGGAAGATCGGCCTGGAGTTCGTTTGCAGACGGTAATTTAATATCCTTTACATGGACTTTAATTGGCTTTCGGCGGTTCGGAACCTGTAACATAATATACAGACGGGGACAGGATTTGGATAATTTTTGAGGGGCCTTCAAATTTTGGTGCCAGTTTGGCAGTGAACTTCTTCGATGCGTCGGACAGATTATGTGTTTGATGATACACCCATTGTCCAATCTGCGGGCGGTAAGGACGGTGACGTAAATTATAAGGCCTACTCTGCCTCTGGAAAGCTTGAGCTAACTGTATTCTGACGATTTTAAATAAATCATTCAACTTGGATAGTTCCTGGGCTAAGTCATCGGTACTCGGCTGTACAGGGTTCAACAACTGCCCATCGGCGGTCCTTCGCAGGGAACTCAGCGGCATGAGCTCTCTCCCGAAGTTAAGAAACGCTGGTGTGAATCCTGTTGACTCATGTTTAGCAGTATTAATCGCGAACATGAACTGAGGTATGTACTGATCCCATTCCCTATGATCCTTGTTGATATATTGCGCTATCATAGGCCTTAATACGCGATTTGTCCTTTCTATAGGGTTAGACTGTGGAGCATACGGAGCATTGAATCTAATATTGACACCTAATCCATGAAAATAGCTTTTGAAATTGTGGCTAGCAAACTGTGGTCCGTTATCAGCCAACAGAGTCTTCGGACATCCAAATCGATAAATAAGCTTCTCCTGCAGCACCTGGATCATGGTCCGTGAAGTGGCTGAACGAAGCGACTGACACTCCACCCACTAGGTGAATCTATCTTGTAAACAGCGTTGCCAGTGGACTGAAAATAAATGTATTAGCGCAGCCAACCAAAAAGTACTAAAAGACACTAAAAAGTACTGACTTTGACAGATTGGCGAAAAATTGAAAAAAAAACACGAATTATTATTAAAATATTGTTCACTAATTTGCAAAATAGTGTTATATCAATTGAAACATGGGAGAACTGGAGGGCCGACAACAGAAAGAGCGTTAAATCTGCGTTTCAGGAAAAATAAGACAATGTTGCATAACAATTCAAATATTTTAAGGTATAAAATAATAAAAAATACGAATACCAAAATTTTTTCCTTTATTCATATTTAACTTTTTTATTAATTAGTTCGGACGTGGGAGTCCACTCATAGCATTTTTTATGATTCAACACCTCTTTTCCCTGTAACAATGCATTGCAGGTTTTTGGCATGAGCCTATTTCGAGTTTTGGTTTTAATGTTATTTAAATCAGAGAAAATTCTTTCAGCGCATGCGCTGCTATGAGGCAAAGATAATATTCCAAATACAAATGTACAAACATGTTTAAAACATTTCTCATTTACTGAGTTTTTCATACGGTAAATCTCAAACCAAAATTCCTGCATATCCAACTTTAACAATTTTTGTTTGATGCAGTCAGGCAAGTTACATAACTCTCTAAATTCACTACTTATTTGTTCATTTTTGTCCAATGCAATGTTAGGGAATCGAATGAGCAATTCAGTTATGGATGCGTCATTCCCTAAAACAACAGTCGGATTTATATTCTCAAAACATTTGTAAGAATTTAAATTCTGAAATCTCTTTTTCATTTGGGTGCAAAGTTCAATGTAGTAAGAAAGGCATTTCAATTTAAAATCATGGACCTCATTTTTATCCAAATTTGCATGAGTTTTAAGAATTATCTCAACATTTGATCCCAAATATAAATTCTCTAGGTTTTTGTACTCTCTAACTTTCATTTCATCAACTTGCAGAAATGGATAACGATCTACGTATACATTATTTAAGAAATTCTTAAAGATAGTTTTACATGTTGTTTCTATGCGACTATAAACATTATAAAGTTGTGGTTTTTCCGCTTGAAATTCTAAGTTCAACTTGTTAATCAGTGGCAATATATATGACAGAAATGTGAGATAAAGTTTGAAAAAAATGTTGTTTAAACTATTGTGGATGCTGGTCGCAGCAGCCAAATTATCCTCCAAGACTGCTGAGTTGAAGAACAATACCAGAGCAGGCCACTGCTCTAACGTGCGTTTAACAACAGCCTAAAAATTATAATGTTAAATGTGAAGAGTTAAAAATTCAACTTACTTCCAGAGACAGCCATCTTGTCTGGCTGGGTCTTAGCAATTTATGTGGTTTCAGGTTTACATACTCTTGAAACTCTTTGTATTCTCCAAGACGCTTACTACTACCATTTAAATAATTGTAAACGTCACGGACAAAATCTTCGATTTCTCTTGGGAGTTTATTTGCTGCGGCCGATGCACATAAATGCAGGGAATGACAAATGCACCCTATTACAAAAATATCAGGGTTGAGTTCTTTTAGTTTAGCCTGCACACCATTATACTTTCCCATCATTACAGTTGCATTATCAGCTGCAAATCCTATCAAGCTAGCAGCAGGTAATGACAGTTTCTGAAGTACTTTTAGTATCTCCTGAAGGATGCCCTCAGCTGTCAGATCAGATACTTCCACTAACGAAAGAAGTCTGTCTCTTACAGCCTCAACATGAAAGTCAACATATCGTACAAGAATGGCTAAACATTTTTTTACTGAGATGTCAGTTGTTTCATCGATTATAACTGAATAGTTTGTATCTTGTAAAATAGTTGTGATACTCCTTTCGCTTTCTTCCTGGAAGTTGTTCAATAAACAGGTAGTTTTAGTTCTAGAACAATTTACATTCTTTAATATGTTGGAGTCTGGTGCTGCAGACACAAGCAGTTTTGGTAGATGATCCATTAAATACATTGGCAAATTGTGCTCTATGATAAGCATGGCCAATTTGAGTTCACATTCTTTTACTTTTCTTGAAAATGCTTTTTCCTCCTCAATATTTGCTTGATATCTTCGAATGTCAACAGCATTTTTTACAGATTTAACCATCTTCTGATGAGCTGATCGATTTTCGTGTCTTGTCAGATGCGATATATTGCCAGTAATATACTTTTTACAATATTTACAGTAGTTTCGAGTGTCTTTATTGAGAAGCCAATCTAACTGAGTGCTGTACTTTTCACTGTACTTTTGAACGTATGATCGTTTTCTTTTTGCCTGAAAGCACCATCCATTTAATTAAAAGAAAGTAAGGAAATTATATCAAACCTTAGGAGCTGAAAGCTCAGATTCTACATTGATTTCTACAGCTTCAGAATCAGAATCTTCTGATGAATTCAACGAAGCTAAATTGTCATCATCTGAATCTGAACATTCTGGAGTTTGTTTA
The DNA here is from genome assembly GCA_963170755.1 of Amphimallon solstitiale. Classification (NCBI taxonomy): domain Eukaryota; kingdom Metazoa; phylum Arthropoda; class Insecta; order Coleoptera; family Scarabaeidae; genus Amphimallon; species Amphimallon solstitiale. The sequence goes on from OY720677.1 coordinate 36,129,813, forward strand.
GCCACACAAATAGTGACTGCAGGTTCTGCAGGTGTAGCACTGATGGAAGGAAGTGACTGGTTCGAAGACTGGTCTGCTATTTTCTTTGAAATATTGATAAAACTAGAAAAAAAATTGCCGGATTAGAATGTAGAATGCTGCTATAAGCTGCACAAAGACATAGTTAGATATCAACTTACCTAGTAATACTGGACTGTTTCGCCATTGTACCAAAATGTATCAAATGTTGGATTTCGCAAACAAAGTTGAGCCACATAAGCACCCTCCACCAAAACCTTGACTAAACCAAACACCAACACCCAAGACTAAAACACCTTCCACCTTAAGAATAAATTGCAAATACTCACTTTTGTAAAGAATAACGTATCAAACACCATAGTCGAATCGGCTTGACAGTTGCGATTTGCGATGCCGTCGTTACCATAAGTCAACAAATGGTCAACAACAACTAAAACGAACGCGCATCGCGAAACGCCTTGGTTCTCGGAAACGCACAAACATTCGACGTTGCCACGTTGAACATTTAACTTTTCATATAAAATTGATCAAGAATTAGGAAAAGCAAAAGGATAGTCAATAGTCGTGGGAAAGTACTGTATTTGTGAAAGTAGTACTGAAGTACTGACAAACAACCAAAAGCACTGAAAACAGTACCAATGTACTGCCACTGGCAACACTGCTTGTAAAACTAATAGTGAAGTGAATCCTCTCTCGGAGCGCGGAAAAGGTCCTAGGGGATCCACGCTTACTTGCTCCCATGGGCAGTCGACAGGTGAGAATAACATTTGTCCCAATGGTTTACCCTGATTAAACTTATGTTGTTTACAGGATCGTCATCTATATCTTCGGATGTCCCGGAACATTCCTGGCCAGAAGTACAACGAAGCGGCTCTCGCCGTACTTTTGGCGACGCCCAGGTAACCAGCGTCATGAGCATCATGTATTTCCTTCAAGACGTTGATTATGTCTGGTTTCGCTACGCATAATTTCCAAGCGCGTACTCCACTCATATTATGCATGTCAGGTATATGTCTATATAGTTTGCCATCCTCAAGTCTATATTCTTGGTGTTTTGTAGGTTCGGAGCGAACATCTGAAGCTTTCTTGCTGTACCAGGCGCAAGACGTTTCGTCGAGCAAGGCACATGCATCTTCATCGGATTCATGTGCGTGTGGTAGCGGTGCACGTGACAGGGAATCGGCTAAATTATTCATAGCTCCTTTTCGGTATTTTACGACAAAATCAAATTGCTGGAGATCAATAGCCCATCGACTTAGTCGTCCAGACGGATTCTTCAGGTCATGCAGGAACCTTATACACTGGTGATCGGTGATCACAATAAACTGGTTGAACTTTAAATAAAATTTAAACTTTTTAACACCCCAGACAACGGCAAGCGCTTCCTTCTGGGTAACAGAATAAATAATTTCTGCTTTACTCAAAGTCCTGCTCGCATATGCAACGACTCTCTCCGCACCGTCTATTTCTTGAATTAAAACGACTCCCAGGCCTTTCTCGCTGGCGTCGGTATGCAGTTGGAAAGGCCTGGAGAAGTCCGGGCAGGCGAGAACGGGACTCTCTGTCAGGGCTTTCTTGACAGTAGCAAACGCGGCCTCGTGCTCCGTCGTCCATTCCCAATGTACATTCTTTTTAATCAAATTTACCACCGGAACGGTAATCCGTGCAAAATTTGTTACAAAACGACGATATCACGAAGTCTGACCCAAGAAACTACGTATTTCTTTCTTGTTTCGCGGCGGTGGTACATTTAAAATTGCAGCAACCTTGTCCGGGTCTGTGCGGATGCCTTCCGGCGTGACTACATGTTCCAAGTATTTTATACTTTGTTTCGCGAAAGTACATTTATCAGGCTGCAGCTGGAGACCTGCTTCACGCAAACGTGCGAACACAGTGCGTAAATTTTCCAAATGCTCGTCGAAGGTCTTTCCCAGGATTATTATATCGTCGAGATACACAAACGCGTACTCCGCCATCTCAGGACCTATGATAGAGTCTAGTAAGCGCTGGAACGTTGCTCCCGCGCTATGGAACCCATAGGGGAGGTTCCTAAAATTAAATAAGCCCTTTCCCGGGATCGTAAATGCTGTAATGGGTTTACTTGCTTCATCTAATTCAACCTGCCAATAACCGCTCTTAAAATCAAGTGTTGAAAAATATTTACTGTTACAAAGTTTGTCTAGTATGTTTGAAATGTATGGCAGAGGATATGAATCTTTAATCGAAACGGAGTTGACTTTACGAAAATCCACGCAGAAACGTACACCACCATTCTTTTTCGCGACCACCACGATAGGTGAACCCCACGGGCTATTACTGGGTTCAATGATACCGTCGCGAAGCATCTTGTCTACCTGAGCATCTATCAGAGCCTGTTTTTTCGGGTTACACGGATAATACCTTTGCTTAATCGGGATTGCGTCCGGTTTTAGGCGAATAGTATGACGGATAAGATTCGTCCGGCCCGGCACAGTAGTAAACTTTCCTAATTCTTCCTTCAGGAACTTTTCCAAAGCGGTATCTTTGCGGTCCTGCATTTCAGAGAGTCCACAGTTCGCGGAAATGACTGTATCGTCTCTTTTGAAATACGGTTTCCTCTTGGAAAAAATCAAGAACAGCCCCAATCTCTTTTAGAAAATCAATTCCGAAAATATCTGAGCACGGGCTCTTAGGCATTATTACGAAATTTACATGTACTATCCGTCTACCTATGTGTACGGGCAATAAAACAGAACCAGGTGACTCTACGATGTCTCCATTGGCTAAACGGGCTTTAGATATTCGGTTGAAGACACGTCGAACATCTTCTTTTAATAAGCGGACGACAAGAGACTCAGACATAAACGAAGATGTGGCGCCGCTATCTACAAGAGCACGCAAACTTTGTTTAAAAATATGAACACGGATCCACACGCGATTGTCTGGCACTGCTGAGACTCTGTCGTGTGTATGCGGAAGTTCAGTCGGCGGTGTTATTGTGAACGGACGGTCTTTGTCTGAAGACCGCCGTTCTCGGACTTTTCCTGGCATCGGCAGTCCTTGGCAGTGCCGGATTAAGCAAGCGCGGGGCCCGTAGCAAATTCTACGGAGGGGCCCTTGATCTGCTATGGGTTCTTAAGTATAAAGTGGTAAAAAAATTCAATACTCAATACGTTTATTTGCCATATATAGTACAAAGATCACTATAGGCCCAGCTGGGCGCTAACAAGTACAAAAAGCCAGAGATGAGGTTGCCGTTGCCCTGGCAATTTAGAATAATTATGATAAGAAACTAACAATTTAAAACTGACGATAATACACAAAAAATTGTAAATCTTTTCTTTGTACATATTTCAAAGTCTATATTTATTACAAAGTATATTATATTTTTAGGAATAGCTAATGTTATATTTTATCAAAGGTGTACTTTATATTATGTATATTTTTTATATTTATTTATCTGTTTCTTGTATTATTTTTTAAACTTTTACAAAGTAACTTTTCTAGATTTCATGTGGGCAAATTTAGAAATAATACTATTCGAATCAATTTCTCTAAGCAAATCATATTCTATATTCATCAAAGAGAGATAATTCAGACGTTCTTGACTCATAGTGTTCCTTAATTCATTTTTTATTCGTTTCAATGTCGAAAATGAACGTTCGCCACCGCAGTTAGTGATCATGAGAGACAAATAAATGCGCAAAGCAATTTCTAAATTTGGGAAACATGATTCTAATGAATTATCAATTATGAATTTATAATATTGAATTTCCAGAGCTTCGTTTTTCGTACTGTCAATCGCACCAGCCACATCCGTTTTGAGCAGCTCAGCAAACTGCACTAATTCGTCGTCTAGGCTGTCTTCCAAATCATTTGCATAAGCACTGACCATAATTGGAGTTTTTCTCAAAATCTCTTGTGCTGTTATAGATTTTAACTCTCGAAATATTCCAAAAACACTAGTTAGTTTTTGGTATGCTTGCATGCGTTGATCTAAAGCAGATAGTATGTTATCAATAATGACAACAAACACCTCAATTTCAAACTGTTTATCAGGTGTTTCATTTTCAACAAATTCGTAAAGTGTACTAGAACCGCTAAAATGGTCGTACTTTGTGTTTCGCTTGCGTCGTCTTGAAGTCTGTTGCTGATATTCATGACAGCCTGTCAGATCTTTGGCTTTTGCTTCAATATCTGAAAATGTGGATCGCATTGTTTGGACATATCCATATAATGATTCATAAAGGGCGTATCCCGTATTAAGGTCTGTATCAGACGATTGCAGAGACGCACTAGTCGCTTGCACGCGTTCTAGGATTCCATTCCACGTAATTGTCATTATTCCGGTTTCCAACTTATTCATCTTTGAAACTAGTCCGTAAGCTTGATTGCGACACTCTGCCTTTTGATCTATATTATTGGAAATGTCATCCAAAACTTGTTTGATAGTGGTAAAGCCACATAAAAGTGCCTTCGTAGCATCAGCTCTAGCGGCCCACCTAGTATCCGACAACCTTTTCAAAATCCGAAATTTGGAAGTAAGAGCTTTTGTAAGCAGACCCCAACGATGTGTAGAAGCGGAAAAGAAATTATAAAGGTTTTCAATAAAATCGAAAAAAATTAATGCTTCTGTACAACAGTCTGCAGCACGCTTAGCAACTAAATTTAATGAATGTGCAAGACAGGGAATGTATTCTGCATACTTATTTATGTCTTTAATTCGTGCTTGCAGGCCGCTGTATTTTCCGCTCATGTTGCTAGCATTGTCATAGCTTTGTCCACGACAATCTTTGATATCAATGCCATTCTTACTTAAAAAATCTAGTAAACTTTGGGCGAGTTGTTCAGCAGTATGGCCTTCCATATCTAAGAACTTAACAAATCTCTCAACTGGCCCAGGATAGAACATAGCGTACTATCAGAGTCAGTTGGTCTACATGCGATATATCCGGAGTAGAATCCAATGACACTGAATAGTACTTGGATCTCTTAATTTCGCAAATAATTTGATCCAGCATGCTTGATGCAATTAATTTGATAAATTCCTCGCATGTTGTTTTAGATAAATATGACGTGTGTCCTTTTCCTTTATGGGCATAAGTTTGAATATGTTGGGCCATAAAAACGTCAAATTCGGAAAGTAATTCTAATAGGCCTAAGTAATTCCCATTATGAGCTGAACCAACAATTTCATCACTACCCCGAAACGCAAGACCTCGTTCTGCTAAAAACTTTATTACTGCAATAATTCGTTTTAAGAGCATCTGCCAATAATTTTGCTCAGTACCATTTGGCTCACAAGTTGAGAATCGACACACGCATTCTTGTTTTTGCGATTTAACAGCGAAATTATAGCTTTCCTATGCGGAGTGCTCTCTTCATGTCTTTTCAACAAATTGTTTGCGTTCTTCCAGTCATCGAACCCATCTTTCGTAAACCGTGCTGACTGATTAGTATCTGAATCTATAACTTTGCAAACAAAACAGAAAAGTCGCCCTTTAGTTTCTGAATAGCACAACCAATTTCTGACGTGAGTTTTATTAGTAGGTTTATGTTTATAAGTGAAAAATGACTTTTGGCAGAATCGTGGACTAATTTCTTTTTCATACATTTTCTTTGAACTTAAGAAGTCACTGTTCATATTGCTGTGACTCTTACAAATTTATAGATATATAAAATAAATTAAATTTACTTAATTAATACGTAACTGAGAGTCAAGCACGCATCCTAGTGCTAGGCCTTATGCTAGACTATGATACGGTGAACTTTCTGCTGAAAGGTAGGTTAAGCAAAACATTCTACATGTAACTAGCTCAGTTTGAAAATAAATAGTTCTCTCAGGGGCAGAAAATATGACTTGATTCTCCTTCTCTTTAATCATTTCCAGGTCAGGTAAAGAAATAAAATACAAAATAAATCTTAACATCTAATTTATTAAAATAAAATAATTTTAAATGAATTCAAAAGTTTTAATCTACAAATATTTACACATCTAAAATCAATATTCGGTCATAATTCAAATTTATACATCATAAACAATAAAATATTACAAGAAATAAAGAATAAATGAAATCATCATGTCGTGCCAGCTTATATCTAAAATGTGAACGTGATTATTATTATTAATATTTGTCATAGATACATGTAAATAAACAATCAAAAATGAAATAAATTACCCGTGATGAATTGTACTGGAATGTAATTAAAAAAAAAAATAAAAATTGTGCGGTCTACTATTTGATAACAAAATATAGACATTAAGGAAGTGGCTTTGCCCTAATTAGTCCTGTCCGGCGCCTTTTCTCGCTCCCAACACAGTACCATCAGATAACAAATTCACACAGATGAGTATCCCAAAGTTCCACCCTACGAGCATGTCATTTTCAGCTCGTCGGACGCAACCCGAACATACATCACAATGCGCACACTCCTTAAGGAATATATAAATTTTTAAATTGAATAAATAAAATGAAATAAAATAATGTATCTACGTATTCAATAAATTAACTCAGCCCTGATTAGTTCTGCCTGGTGCCTTTTCTCGCTCCCAAACGCAGTACCACCAAAACCAATTCGTGTATTTCAAATTCACCAGGACTCCATGCTATGAATTAAATAATGACATAATTCATTTCACACATCCCTGATGTATTATCCAACACGTTAATATTGAACACCCAAATACAACAAAACATACTTAATTCTCATATCAAAAGAAATAATATATATACATTAAAAGAAAATAAACTTTACCTTTTTCACGAAATTCCAATACAAAACACCACTACAAATAAAGAATTTTGAGACGCCACTATACACACATTTATAACAAATATTGTTTAATCACCTTAACTCTTCATACATCGTATTAAACTCTTCCATAATTCTCAATGAAAAATTTTATTCACTTATATATAACCTATATACACATAAAACAAAATTATTAATTTCAAATATCTTTTGTAGGATGAATAAATTTAAAAGAAAAATAAATTATACGGAAAAGAAAATGATTATGCTATTCAAAGTTATCATTACAAATGCTAGAAGGTTTTGTCATAATGTATGGCATAGTACCCCTACATGCAAAACAAAACTCTCTAGGAAAAAGAAAATAAAATGAAATTAAATAAATTCAAAACCGAGTTCATAAATAAAAGTATTTCATACATAGGTAGTTATTCAAATACATCTAGACATTTTAATGTAATACGCGCTGCATGTTAAAAATAAAATTATTATAAGTGTAGAATCTTGTAAAAATTCTATAAGTATCGAAAATCTCAAAATTTATTCTAAGTCCGGATTTTTAAAATAATCCTTTAAAAAGAAGGAGGGAGTGGTCTATTACCTACTTTTAGACTAGTTAATATTGCGGTTTTCACCAGCAATCTTCGAAATTTTATCCGTCCGCGCTTTTATGCTTAAATTTCTTTATAAAAACATCCGGCCACTTTCGGCAAACACGAATCCACTTCCAAAATTGTAAATCGACGGTGCTGCTATTATCGGTCGCATGGGGAAACAGCGCATATATGATCCTTGAAAAAGGTAAACAAACATGCGAATATAAATTCGTCTATATTTTATGACTCAGCCGTACACCTGATAAACAATACTTTTTGTGCCGGTCCACCCGGTCGATCCCTGCCAAAGCCAGACGTGTTTGTGCGAGAAACACCTGCTCGATCCTTTACCCGTAACATTTAATACGTCTTAAAATTATAACCTTATAAAAATCCTTTTAATTGTTTTACTTAAATAAAAATAAAGTTTTCGTAAATTATCAATATAGTGAATATTTATACATATCAAGGTAAAAATGAATAAAATAAAAATTAATTTAAATAAAACTTGGAGTGATACGTCTGCATTTGTTATCTGTAAAAAGTTAAAATTGATATCAATGTGAGCAATAGTGAAATACAGATATAACGCACAGGATGCTATTTATCAAACATCGACTTGGTAAGTGAATAACATTATTTACAACTTTTAAATACAACTTAAAGTTCATTGCCACATTCTTATTATGTTGTAAATTTCTTGATTGTTGTTTACTTCATTCTTGAACCATCTCTTCGCATTGTTGGGAAGTTTTACTCGTATTTTCTTTGTCTTGCTCACATTCGGAAATAAAGGGAAAACATTCATGATCGTCGGTATACGTTGGTTAAATTTATCATGAACCCCTTTTACCTTTTCACTTTCTAACGATGATGTATTGTTGACAGGTGGATCATCATATGCGTTCACCCAGCTTATCGTTCCTGGTGATTGACATCTTAAATTGAAGTATAAATGTTGTATCAGTTATTTGATCATCATACAGATTATACTAGGACAATCAAGAAACACACATATACACGAGTACAGACATAGACATCCAAGAGTACAAAGTGAAATTAAGTGAAGCATTACTTGAACTCAAAGTTATTTTATTCTGCTACCCTCTTCGGCCTCGACGGAGGCCCCTTAACATTGTTTGACAGGCCGGATCATGCCTTCCGCAGCCATCCTGCACGCCGTCTCGTTCGATACGCGAATGACGGATCCATCTAACAGCATGACCCGCTGCCTCCGTCGAGCCTTGCGACAGAGTACCCCGAGCGTCAAACTATCCCGGCCCAAGATAGAAAAGGCTCGACGCACCGAGGCACTGAAGTCGGGCGAATCCCTCACGTCCGGGAATACATTCATCTGCTTTTCTGGCCTATAACAGATTCCATTCCCTACATAACCTGGTTACCAATTACATGTACTCCAAGTTAATCCTATTGATTGCTTACTTGTGTAAAATTTATTTATTCTGTTACTTAATTTATACAGATCACGTTTACATTACCTAGTTTATTATTATTCATGAGGAATTTGTTGACTTAAATAAATAAATGCCAATGTACATATAGATATAAATGTGAATAAATATAAATAAAGAAAAATTCTTACCTTTATTAATCACTTATGTATATAAAATGAACGCACACAAAAGAAAATCTTATTTAACTAAACATAAAATTGCAAGTGATCTGAAAACCATTTATTTACATATTATTATTTATTCAAGATCACTGCAATATGTTGCAGTTCGCTGCTTCCTTTCGCAATCCAATAATCTTTGTCAAAGTTGCTCGGCCATTCACCAATATCATTGGAGTATATTTTACTTTCATTCAGTTTTTTGCTAGAAGAAGCGGTAGCGGTTGAATCATGTAACATACATTCGACTTCTGTTTGGCTGAAGTAAGACGACTTTGGGTCGAGGGGACTTGCTAGGTTTTCAGCTTCTCTTTGGCTAAAACACGATATGTCAGAATTAGGACGACTTGCTGTCTCTTCGATTTCAGTATCACTAACCAAAAAAGTGCCTGCACAGGCAAAAGTTTCAGTTTCACTTTTATATGTACAATGAGATGCACCTTCTGTATTTTCTGCTTCCGTTTCCGTGGATTCAGCAACAATGCTCTGAATATTAAAAAACTCGGACAGCTTACGTGTTTTTGATAAAACAGCTTCGTTCTTTTTCTCCTTTTCATCTTTTGCTTTACGCTTTGCACTTCCAGAAGCATAGTGCCGACCCGTATCTCTAAGTCTGCTGCTCATAATACTGTTTCTTTTCGTTATTACTTCGTTCTGTACATAGAAAAAAAGGAAGTAAAATATACATATTTATAGTGCTATGAAGTAGTAGTACCCAATACCTAATCGAAAACGAATTTAAAACTTTATTTTTTTATGAATAAGTGAATAACTTCATCTCAACTCGTTTTTTTTTAATTCGTTTAGCCATATCGGACAGAAAAGAAACATATTTAGATTGGAATTGGAAAGAACTCAACCTGAAATAATCATCAATAATTTCAAGTCATTTTGGTACCGAAAACTCTCTCCTGTGACGCGAGCTATAAAGATTTTTATTATGGAATGTTAAAACAAAAATCTTACCAAAGTTACACAAAAAAATACACCATAAACTGATATACCTACTCCAGGAATTCAAAATTCACGATTAGTTTTAATAATTATCACCTGAAAGCGTGACGGTAGGTACTTTGGAATAAACACGAGTTTATAATTTGATGTGATGTGTTCAAGTTTGATGATAGTGAAATTAGTATATTTATTTGTTATTTGGGAAACATACAGATATACAATAACAATTTAAATTTTAGTACAGAAAAGTACCTCATTATCCAGCAAAGTTTCCACTGATTACTAATACATGTAAAAAATAGAAAGAAACATTTAAATAAGTACAGTGTCACAAGATGACATACATACCTTTTATAGGAGAAAAACTAAAAAATATTTACATAAAAAAAATCTCAATTGCACCTATTTTTTATAACATTAAAATTAACAATAGGTATTTAATATTTATATCGTTTGTCAAACAGACTCAAAAAAAAAGAATTTCATTGGCAAATACATTTGAATTGGAAAAAAAATAAATACTAGGAATTTGAAACATGAAAAAAAGACGAATTGAAGCTACTTTATAATCAATTCATGTTAATTCGTTTTAGATTATTGGGTAGTTATAATAAACTAGTAAAATAAATCTTACCTTAGACGTCAATAATTCAATTCTCAAAATCACTCTTCTATCTTTTGATGTTTTAAAATTAAGTATTTTATCGAATTAGTCACAACACTCCGACCGGCAAAAAACAATAACTAACATAGTACTAAAACAAACTTCATTCATGTGTTCACATAAGAAGATTGAAACTTACAAAATAAAATATCCATCAATTACTTATTGGTTGATAGCAGCTAACAGAACTTTATTTATTCTAACTGGCGGATTGTTTGTTACGATACTCGATGACAATGTCAGGGAATCCCTTGTTAATCTTGCGATGTTGCCAACTTCGTTTACAAATAATTTGCGGTGTGCCCAGTGCTAACTTTTAGAAATATGTTAAAATTTAAATTTATTGTTATAGCTTTTGATACCACCATCTATCCAGTGGCCGCTTGTCTATTATAGCGGTAGGTGGTGGGATACCTATCATTAGTTTTAAAAAAACATGCGTGAGACTCTCGCGCCTTGGAATTTAAGCTTCTTTCGTCGAAATAGTTTATTTTATAAATTGTTATGAGAAATTTAAATGAAAGAAATCTCTGTAAAATTAATAAAATATTTTCTTTATTCGTAACTTTTATAACTTATATAGACTTATATTCTTGAAAATAAATTATTGGTATATGATTACTAAAATTTAATAAAAATAATTTAGACTGTAAGTCTTACAAATAAATAGACAATTTCAATCTTTTGAACGAGTCATTTGAATTCTGCTACACATACACACAGCACACAAAGTACCGAGTAAGGGTGCTCACACACGTCAGACTTTTGTAGAGCCGATTATCGGGCCGATTCAAATTCTATATATTCATACGGGCGACATTTTATAGAACTTGTGCGTTTACAGTATGAAATTCTGTGTTTTATTTTCGCCAACGAAATAATCGGTTATCGATTATTTAACGTGGATTGCCTTGGTCGGAAAAGGTGTAACGTTTCACGTTTTTGTGACATCAAGTAATTTCAATATACCACGTCTTAATAAGTTTCGCTCAAAAAATTGCGCTGAGGGAGAGGTGGTCCGGTTTGGATACGCGGGGCCCGTAGCAATTGCTACTCTTGCTACGTGGTTAATCCGGCACTGGTCCTTGGAGCGTATATCTAGCTTTCCACATCGCGAGCAAAATAATTTAACAGGATTGCGGCAATTTACTCTCGTGTTGCATCTTCAACAACGTTTTTCGGGATTTGATAACCTTCGTGGCTGTGGCGGTCGTGTGAGAGTTTCCCGAGGCTTAGAGCTTTGTGTCGCGTATGATAGCTGGTGCGGACGTGACGGTGCTGATGAAGTACCAGGCTTATTATCAAAAGATCGTCCCGGCGCAGGCAGCGTACTTTGTTTTTTCCCGAGGCGCGCCTGCTCTTCCTGGAGTAACTCGAACTCGGCAGCGGATTTGGACAATTGTCGAAGCGACTGTATCGCTTCCCGACGTACGTACATTTTGTATGCCGGCGACATATTATTGTACACTCGTTCCAGCGTATCCTCCTCTGACATCGCTTTTCCGCGTCTTATTAACGTCAGCATCACGGTTAAGTAGTCCTTAAAAGACTCATTAGGATTTTGCAATCGAGACCGGATATCTGTTTCTAACGATAGATCGTATCTTGGCCGAAGGTACTGATGTTTAAAATCTTCAAGAAACTCGTCCCATGTTCTCCAGAGCGACCGATTATTCCGAAGCCAAAGCAGCGCTTTTTCCCTAAAAAGTTCTGGCAACGCGGTGAGCATTTGCTCGTCTTTTATTTCATAGCAAATTTGAAGCTTGTTAATTCTTTCTAAAAAGAAAACAGCGTCTGAATTCCTGTTAAAGTGGATTCCCCACTTTCTTATACAATCGCAAATTGAAGCCGGGGACTTGTCAACGTTCGCGTCTACAGGCGGTGGTACTAAAGGAATATTTCCCTTACTAGCGGAACCCTGCTTAAATCCTTCAAAAATGCGCTAAGGCGTTTACGCACTTCATCTACTGTACCGGAAGCGTCTAAACCTAAGGCTTTCGTAATTGCATTCAAATCATCCTTTTTAAGGTTGTATATTGTTCCACTAAAAGTTTGAGTTTCTGTTTTATCTGGCTCCGCCATGATTATAATGTAATGTACAAAATTGTTTAAATAAAATTATATTACGGTTTCTATTTATTTTACTACCCTTTCTTCCTTAATTTTTTTAATAAAGAATATGTATTTATGCATGTATGTATATAATGTGTATTATTTCTGCTAGTCTTTAAATTTAATATATGTCTGTAGTTTAATGTCTATTTATACTTTATTTTATTTTTATTTGAATTAACTTTTCAATAAAGACAAATCCTACGATTGGGCGCTATGTAACCTGGTGGTGCGTATTTTACGTTAAATATTAATATGTAATATTTAATAATGGTGCGGGACACCGACAGATACAAAATTTATATGTATTGTTACTTCTCCAATGATCAAGATTCAATCGAACAGCGTACTCTGGGTTGCCTACATCCAGTCACCTACCAACTCACGAAGACCGTATAATATGCCGGTAATTTAACCTGCTGCGGTCAATGATAACTTACTGTCAAACGTGAAAACAATGTTACGGTGGTGCTGCTGTTATCTTGGTGCAACAAAACAAAATTATACCGGTTTGCTTCAGTTAGAGTTTATGAGGTGAGTTCTTTGTTTGTCTTATTATAGATATCTATCAAAACACGTAGATTTAATTCAAAAAATAGAAGTAATTCATTGCGGTCGGGGTTACAAACAAATCGAAACATTATCCAGACAATTATCAAGAGAATTTTAAATCAATGTTTATTCTTCAAAACAACACAATATATTTACACAAATATATACATATATACGTTACATACTTCATTAAATATAACATTTACAAATGTCAAATGTTAGCAAGAAGAAATTTATGACATTCTTTTATTACGGACGCTTAACCTATCATTACATACATAACCTATGAAAAATAACAATTTTAGTCTTTGAATTCTACATAGAATATGCATTATAGTGTTTATTTAAAACTATGTCTGAACTTTAATAAATAAGATTCGGGGTTGTGCGGATTATATTATTCGGTTTTGTCTAACGCGGTACTTATGAGTGCCCAGTTTGTTCATGCTACGAATGCAATCTATTTACGGTGATACGCGGCCTGTATCAGGTTTGTTAAATACGTTAATATTCGCAGCAGTGAATTCTTACCCGGACATGTAATAATACGCAAAATTTATAGTTACAATTTTGGGAGCGGTAATTTGTCGGACGGAATGAAATCTCTCTACACGATAAATAGACCTGTCGAGAGATTCTTTCGGGAAGTGGAGATACTTGATTTCCTACACGACAAGTAGGCCTGCTGGAAACCAAGTGGCTTAGGTATATAATCTCATTAAGTCCATGTCACGATAATTGACCTGACGGGAGTTAGATGAGCGGGCTTTTCACCTGGAGGCACGGTAATAGGCCTGCATCCAGGAGAAGACGGTCTCTTAGCCCAGCCACGACAATAGGTCTGACGTTGCCAAGGAGGGATGCCACACGATAATGGACCTGTGGCTAGGGTAAGGATCGGAGGGACTCTGCCTCTTCACTGGAAAACGGTCGGCTTTATATATCATTTATGATCGACAAAAACTAGCACGAAAGCATTGGATTTTGCACTCGAACGTGATGTAGAAGCGCGCGAATACGATCGTGACGTACACAGTTATTTTTCCCCTACTATAAATCGATAACAAATGTATAAATAAAACAAATACAATAATTACAGCGGTATATACAGTATGAAAACATTATTGCTGATGATTGAATAAAATATCAGTCATACATAATTTGATAATTACATGACAAATTAATTATGAACTTAAAAACATGATAATTTATTCAATAAACGAAGGGACTTCGTTACAAAATGACTGATTTTTGTCAAATTGTTAATTTATTCTTGGGTGCATTCAAAATTTTAATATTCTCATTAAAAACGACCGATTTCTGAACTTCATATAATAGTAATTCTTGACGAATTAAATCGATTTAAATTTTAAAGTTCCAAGAAATGGAAATAAATATAAATAGAATGTGGGAAATGATACCTGCTTCTAAAAATGCGATTATTTTATATGAAAGAGAGATTTATATGGGATTTTCTCGATTGTTATAGGAAAAACGAGGACGAAGGATAAATACAGAGTCGTGTATACAGACCACCAGCGTTTAGAATTAGAGAAAGAATTCAACTTTCACAACAAATACATTACGACACGAAGGAAATGCAAATTATCTGTGAACCTTGGCCTTTCCCAGCGACAAATAAAGATATGGTTCCAAAATCGTCGGGCGAAAGAGAGGAAACTGTTGAAGAAGAGATTTGAAGAGGTGAAGAAGGAATGTCCTGACGATAAAACGCAACTGCAAGAACTGCAACAAAGGTTACAGACTCGCCAGTGTAATCAACACAGCGGAATGAATGTACAGCAGTCATTCTTATGTTCCACCGTGCTTATGCTTTATAATTCTTTATTTTGTTGGAATAATGTCGAAAAACGCAACGTTACAAATTTAGTTTAATTTTCCGTAAATACATTTTAGACAGTGTTCAGGCGATAGATCTGATTGAATTTAAAGACTAATGTGATAATGTGCTGTGCGCAAATTTATTGTATAAGAAATAAACTTGACGGCGACTTTCTACTTAAGTTCTATCTAAATAATATATCAAATGAATTAGAAAAAAATATTAAAAAATATAAAATCAAAAAAATGTAGTATTTATTCTGTTTAGTAAAGCAAAACGAAAACGTGCAATGTAAAAAATAAATTGTAATTTTTAAATTACATAGTGCAATCGTGATTACGGAGTCGTATAGTTGGGCCAGTTTACCTTAATGACCCTTGGCTTGAAAGATTACGTTGTTAATCGTACTGTATAGTTGGGCCAAGGGGCTGCGGTTCTTGTCTAGAGAGGCATATACAAATTTCTTGTAGGAGTAATAAAATTAAAGTTCATATTTATTTGCCGAAGCATATTTTGAAAAAAAATATACAGCAGTAAGAAAATAATATACATATTTATTTAAAAGACAAAGAAATTATGTAGATCCACATAAGTACAACACAATTACAGAAGTTTTAGAAAAAAAAATACAATACAATACAAATTTCTTGGAGGAGTAATAAAATTAAAGTTCATATTTATTTGCAATTTTGTACAAAAGTCAAACGTGCCATCCATATAAATGGTTTCAACAGAACATAAAAAGTGCAGGTTGATAAAACATGTAAAAATAATAATTTTATTATCATTTACCAGTAAAAATGGCTCTCCTTTGTTCGTTTTTGGAGCGACGTTTTCCAAAGATAAAAACACTTCTTTCTGTTCCTTTGGAAGAAGAGGAATTTGAGTTCTTCTGGACATGTAGATGTTATGTCGAATAAGCTCCAGGTCATGAGTAGTATTGGTTTCAAATGGACTATTTGCTCGAAGTTCTCCATGTATCAGTTTTGCAGGTTTCCCGTATAAATCCGTTGAAGCTTTTCGTTTAACACTGTTGCTTATTTTTTGTCTTTGAAGATGCTCATCGTAGGGATGATTGTGATTCAAATCTGAATCAAGAATCACACTGTGGTCACCAGCGCGGGTGTGTATAATTTTGCCGGACACTTAGATTGTTTTAGTTACGCATCTCCAACGCACAGTCATGTCTTTTAGAATATTTGCGACACAAAACTTAAATTTATTAACTGATAGCAATTCTTTGCCCTTTTTACTATACATTTTTGTCACTTCCATAATTCACAAATTTCTGACTGAAGGTTTCAGAATAATTTAACAAAATTTGCTAAAAGTTTACATTTATAAACCCTTATCCCCCCTACAATCTCAAGATATTTTCAAAGTCAACAGGTAATTCCGTCCTAATTGCTTTTAAAAATAAATATTATTGGCCGAATCTATAAATGCATAATCAGGGATTAGAAAATGTCATTAGCAGTGCACCTAATCCCTACGCCGCGCGTCGGATCGCTCCGGCCCAACTAAAGGGTAGAATTATAACCTCTCCCGCCGCGCTGGCCCAACTATACAGCGCCCCGTGATTTATATTTACTTTGTTCCGGATGCAAATGATTTATTTTTATTATTTCCCCTTTTCTCCTAGTTTTGAAGCAATTATTGTAAAAAAAAATGAGGTGTGGCCACCACACGACTTTCTTATACGTATGAGAGCGTTTCAAATCATACAACTTTAAAAATTATTTTATACAAAAATTATTCAAAATTCTATTCTAAGTTCTTCCAGTCTCTAATAAATCTCTACAGGATACATACTTTATGAGATATTTGCAAAAAAATGCTACTCGCTAAGAGTAAAAGTATTACTTTCGGTCCGAATTTTGAATTCTCATTTATACAAAAAATATTCCAAATCCAACTCTAAATACTTTTGTACTCTTCATAAATATATATAGAACGCATAATTTACGAAATATCTGCAAAAATCGCTATTCGATAAGAGTAAAAGTGTTACTTCCTGTGCGAATTTTGAAATTTCATTTATACAAAAAATATTTCAAATCCAACTCTAAATGCTTTTGTACTCTTGCATAATTTACGAAATATTTGCAAAAATCGCTATTCCGTAAGAGTAAAAGTGTTACCTCAGGCCCAAATTTTGAAATTTCATGTATACAAAAAGTATTTCAAATCCAACTATAAATACTTTTGTACTCACTATTCGATAAGAGTCAAAGTGTTACTTCCGGTCCGAATTTTGAATTTTTTTTTATACAAAAGGTATTGAAAATTAAGTTCTAAATACTTTTATACTCGTAACGTATCTGTCTAAAAAGCATGACTTGCGAAATATTCGAAAAAAACTGATTTTCGATAAGAGTAAAAGACCTACTTCCGGTAGGAATTTCGAAAAACTTCTTTTAATAAAATTTGCTACGGCCACATACAACGTCGCATTTAAAGATAATAAAACCAATTTTTAAATCAAGGTAAATCTCAATACATTTAGGCAGAGAGTGCGCTGTGAGATGATGGTGGGGGAAGGAGATTCGCAGGGCCAACTAACTCAGTCGCAGACGGCGTGACGGTTCAAGGAACTTAAGTGAAACGTCGGTTGGCGGCGACGCTAGCGACGTTGACCGGGCACCAGGACACTTGTTACTCTAAGTAACCTACCTGCGTCTCCTAAGCATCCGTCACTGGCTGTGTCCCTCCAGTGAGAAAAGTATCACAGAACCACTCCGCATATACAGCCCAGCAATACAAAACTATTTAGGAGCTATTTACGGTAAAAGGGTAATAGAAAGTTAAAATATCCAGAACGAAGTAAATAAAAGTCAGGCATCAGTTCAAGAAAATGGTAGTGATTTATTGGCTAACGCAGTAATTAAAAAACAAAATAACGCAAAGGTTTAGTCAATGGGCATTTATCCAACAAAAAAAATAATATAGCATATATAAATTACTGTCCTACGACAGCGTCAGACTAGCAAACGAAACGTTTCATTGCCTCACATTTATTAGTACAGGCAAGTTATTATAAAAAGAAATAATTAAAAAAAAATTATAAATGCAAAATGAAGCCAACCAGAAAATTTACAAAACTGGTGGTCGTTAGAGTAAACGAACAAACCCAAAATACTTAACTAAACTTCATTTAATCAATTAAAATTTAAGTGAGCTAATCGTAATCTTTAGTACGAACAATATCAGTTATGCGCAAAGCATCCACTGAGCGATATTAAGACATGACAAAAAAATACGTGTAAGTACAATAATTATACTAGTAAAAAAACTGCCAACAGTGTATTAAAACCTCCCAATCTGTTCGGTTTCGAACTGTGCTCGGACCAAAAATATCTCTGACACCCCCTGTATATAACAGAGTCCAATAACAGAGTAAACTACTGTGCAAAGGCAAATTAAATGTCACAGCACAGAACGAAATGAACGTACAAGGATTCACTGAAACTACATTGACTGTTAAGTCTTAAGATTTACTAAACGTTAAAATATTACTAGATTTACTTCGTCTAATTCAAAATGAAATTACTAAATAACAATTAAAATATTCGACCATTAGTCGAGAGACAACTGCTCAAAAGTAATAGTTTTGCAATACTTGCTGCGCATCCTGTCACAGATGACTGATGTGGAAGATCGCCAGGACCCTTAGGAATAGGTAGCCACACAACAGGTTCAATATTCGATGTTCAGGAACTGCAGTAATTATGGTGCATCAAAACAATCACAAACGTACATAGGTTGGGTTAACAGAACTGGGTGCTGTTCTACCAGTTAATTTTCATACCCCAACTTAACTTCCTAAAAATGGTGGAGAAAAAAAAACGAACAATTAACGCTCGGCAAATTAAAAAAAAAGATTCCTTTGACTTACCCTCAAGGGGAAAACGAAATATAGCAAATATTCGAGGACATCATAAGCACAAATTGGCCAACAACAATAGCCCCGTACAATCAGCACGTGGTTTAACGATAAATATTCAGATGCCGCATTCGGCGCACATCTACTCAAAATTCTTCGGAAAACAAGATAATTTCCACTAACGTAACTCGTCAAAGCTGCATACGCATCAGTATATTCTCAAAATATACAAAATAAATTACAAAGTTACATAGTTTGCACTAGATGTTTCACGAATAATGGTTGACTAACAAGTGACCATTCTGGAAACGGCACCTCCATTCTGCTACGTCAAGCAACAGCAAAGCGAAAACACAAAATTCAAAATGGCGCGGGAAAATTTAAAATGTTACGAACACAAATCCCAAATGCGTTAAATAATTCCACTGTAACGTCGCTAAATTAAAAGACACGAGCATATACACAACTTTAGTATAACCGCTGATATAATTCGAAAACACACTTTCCTGAAAATTAATTCTACGATCCACATTATTGAGAAAAGTAACTTCAATGTTTAGTAGGTTGGCGCCCTGCGATTCAGATTACACTGACTAGGTACGATGGCGTTGCACTGACAGCGACCAAAACAATGCCGAAAATTAAAGATGCAGAACCTAGAACAAAACAAACCATAGCCTACAGGTATTTATAGAGGACATTACGCATTACAAAAAAACGTTTCGAAAAGGGCGTCCTGCGACCCATTCATGTTTACTTCTAGGGAAAATGACGAGGGGACATAACCTTCCAATCTGACGGAGATCCAACAGGTTTTTCACGTGTAAGGAATACTGCATCCTCGACAAAATACACAGGTCAATACAACAAAGCTTAAGCACAACAATTCTGTGGTTAATATTTGTAAAATTTTAGTGAGAAATATCAGCTGTTCACAGAGGTTAACAAAAGTGTACCCCCGTGCGAAAGACGCATAGATACGTAACAATGAGAACCACAAAGCATGTCCATGCTTCCACAATGACCGAATAAAGAAGTTCTGAAAATAAACATGATCCCAGGACGTTAAACATTCGATATTACACAGTAATCGAAATGAAAGTTTAGAAGCGTTAGAGAAAGCATAACCAAAACAAGCAAAAATATAGCACGTAATGCTAATATATATCACGCAGGTAGGTCGTAGAAGATAAACATTATGCAATAGTTCACAGATTTATATAGTCCCAAATTTACTCGGAAAGTATAAATTCCACCACTGTCAATACGTAACTCATTACACAAGCTAATATTTCGTAACTTGAGTACTGATAGCTAACAAATATGCATAGGGCTCGGTCAATTAGACAAGACGTACGTTCTAATTACGTCAGATCACACCGAAATATACGAGGGGTGCTCGCATAACGAAATTTCTCAGATAAATATCGCGGAAAATCTAATGATAAAACGAGATCTTAAAAAAACGCAATTTAGGGCGTAACAAATTGTTCTCAAATTTAATTTTGAGTATATATGAATTCTTTACAAATTTGTTTAAACTTAGTAGTTGACGAATAATTGGCAAAATTCGGTTTTTTCACTGAAGTAAACTACTACTTCCGGTCTGCCGGTTTTACTGAAAATCTAATCAGATCTCAAACCGCATCGTGGTCACACACACGCAGACATTTTTTAAAAATCACTTTTTCGGTATCAGGGGACTTCAAAACGTGGACATTCGCAAAAATCTCGAGGTCGAAAATTTTCATCATCACAATACTTCCTTATATTACGTATAAGAAAGTAAAAAGAATGAATAGACGCTGCCCAAGCATTTATTAATATAAACATGCTCTCCAAACAATCCCCTAAACCTGGCCAGTGAGACGGTTTCAGAAATATAATATAAACATTTTTTTTCATTTGTCTATACTTATTGTAAACGTA
Organism: Amphimallon solstitiale; assembly: GCA_963170755.1. Classification (NCBI taxonomy): domain Eukaryota; kingdom Metazoa; phylum Arthropoda; class Insecta; order Coleoptera; family Scarabaeidae; genus Amphimallon; species Amphimallon solstitiale. Next base: position 36,150,729 of record OY720677.1, read on the forward strand.
CACTTTTATTACCTGCCAAGTTTTCTTGGTAAATACGTTTTGGTATTTTTCAATTAGTTCGTTCTGTAACCTCAGATTTTTTTTTGCGGAATTTTTTGTTTAGTATGTTATTTAAAATGTGCCAGTGACAATGGTTTTTGTTCTTCTATCAATATTACTTACTAAGATACGTTTCTGACCTTTTTTGATATTAAGTTCTTTAACGGTTGGTTTTGTATATCCTCTATTCCATTGTTAGTTAGTTGTCTAGGGTAAGCGTTACAGTCGTTGACACTGCGACAGTGATTGACACCACAAGCTAAATAAAATAACATAATAAGCTTTGTAGAAATGGTAGGAATTTTTTGTTTTATAGATATTGCACCTTAATTCCTCTGTGGTATACTGTTAAAGTTATATTTCCTAATGTTGGCAACGAAAATTATTATACTTGTGCAAATGGTGACAAGTTCTAGGTTGTATGTTTGTCCCTGGAATTGTTAGCAAATTCGTAACGAAGGTGTCAGCAAACTACATTATTATTTAGACTTGGTAAGCATAATATGTCTATGTAACTTAATTATTCAGTATAATCATACATTGTAAATAAGCCCAAATAGTACTAAACGGTTTAAAATTTTTGTTAATTTAATTTTATAAGGGTGTCAATAACTAAGTCAATAACTTTAGCGGAAGACAGTGATTAACATAGGAGTGTCAATAACTGCGTTTTGTAAACGCTTGCGAAATCTTCTCTTATTGGACGTATTCTTACAGCACATGCTTTATATTGAAAATGTAACAAAATTTTAGGTGATTATACCTAAGATATACAGATGTTGACACTATGTCAATCACTGATTCCAGCTATGTCAATCACTGTCTTCCATAAATTATAATTAAATTTCTTCTGACTTTGGCTTTTATAGCTTTTGCTATATTAATCATAATAATAATAAAAACAGTAGATCTTTATTATTAGATCAGCTGGGTATAACAGTAACAATATAATAGGTACTATTGTTTTAGAAAATCTACTATTATGCCTAAAGTAAAAAAGGATCACCCACTTTATAATCGAAAATACGGCGAGGAGGATTTAGAGAAAGCTATAGAGGCAGTCAAAAACGGCGTATCCAAAAAATGTGCCTCCAAAATGTATGGGGTGCCACGTCCCACTCTCATATTCCGTCTCAGCGAAAAATTTAAGAAAAAAGAAATGGGTCCTTCACCAATTTTAACCACTGAAGAAGAGAAAACTCTAGTTGAATGGATTATAAGCAATCATAAGAAAGGCTTCCCTCAAGCTAGCGTAAAAGAATTTTTGGACAAGATTCCTCGCGAAAATCCATTCAATAACAATCTCCCTGGTAACGGATGGTTTAAAGCTTTCTTGAAACGTCACCCCACACTAACGAAAAGAACGTCTGAAGCTGTAACTACAGCGAGCGGTAATGTTAGCGAAAAAGACATAAAACAGTGGTTCCTAAACATAGAGCAGTACTTGAAAGAAGAGGGCTATTTTGAAATAATAGATGATGCAACTCGGGTATTTAATGGTGACGAAACGTGTTTCATGCTTTGTCCCAAAGGTAATAAAGTTATTGCTCCAAGGGGAACACGAAATGTTTACGAAGTAGACATTGGACAATCCAAAGCTAATTTGACGGTTATGTTTACATTTAGTGCAAATGGGGATAATACCCCCCCTATGATAATATATCCAAATAAACGACGCTCTGCGGAAATTTCGAAGAGTTTACCTATCGAATGGGGTTATGGCATTTCCGAAAAAGGGTGGATGACAGCGGAGTGTTTCTATGAATACGTGGCAAATATTTTGTACCCACATTTAAGAAATAAAGGGACCAGGTTTCCAATTATATATTTTGTAGATGGACATGCAACTCATTTAACTTATAAACTTAGCCAATTATGCAGTGAGTTAGGTATAATTCTAATTGCATTATACCCTAATGCGACGCGCATAATTCAACCAGCCGATATCTCGGTTTTCAAACCAATTAAAAATGGTTGGAAGAAAGGCGTAATGGAATGGCGACGAAGCAATCCCACAGAAGCACTGACTAAAGAACGATTTGCAACTATCCTAAAACTAGTAATTGAGAAACATCTGAACAACGATATTATTAAAAGTGGGTTTCGAAGTTCTGGCCTTTATCCATGGAATGTGGATGCAATAGATTTTTCCAAATGCCTTGGTAAAAAACATGAAGAACGAGGCAATGAGAATAGAGTTGAAGCTATAGTTAAACCAGTTTTGAATTTTTCAACATTTAAAAAGATGATTGGAAAAGATGCCATTATGGAATTAGAAAAGAATAGCCCAAGCAGTAATGGAGAATATCTCAATCCACTTAGAAAAGTTTGGGCTTATTTTACTGAAACAGATTATACACAGGAGTCGGAAAATAAATAACGAATAGAAGAAGTGCCGCAAACAGATATAACGGAACAAATGGGAAAATTATGATGATTTATTTGATATATTAAATATGCCAATTGAATATCATTCACCTGACACTACTCAGTTTAGTGGTGATGCACAAAATATATCTTTCCACAGCTCCGGAAGTTTACATACGAGTCCGTTTAAAGATATTAACCCTGTTACAATTAACCATGTTTTACAATGGCCAGTAACGCCAGAGAGGAAAGGTAAAAGAAATATAGAGAGAATGCCTTTCGTAATAACGTCAGGGACTTGGAAGGAAATTCAAAGTAGAAAAGCATCAGAAAAGGAAAAGGCAGCGGAGGAAAGAAAAATAAAACGGCTTGAAAGTAAACATGCGAAAGAGAAGGAATTGGCAGAGAAAAAGAAAAGTAAAGCATTGGTTGAAGAAGGAAAACGGGCGAGAATTAAAAGAAAGCGGAATATTGTACAAGAGAGCACCATAACGGCAGCAATGGCTAACATTATTAACGATGTTGAAAAGGAAAATAAACAAAAAGTTAATATAATTTCATCTATTATAATTAAAGAAGGGGATGATGATATGAACACAGAAAACCTAGCAAATCCATTTTCTGAAAATATATTAATGTCCTGTGGTCTTTGCTTCATATGTGTGAATAATGTTACAAAAGCAAACCAGGGAATAAAATGCGCTAATTGTAAGAGACAGTACCACAAATCGTGCCTTCTCAAAAGATTTTCAGCCAGTGCAAAATTTATTTGCAAAACTTGTGAAAAAAGTTCATAATATTACATATTGTAATGAATATTTTATACGAAATTAATACAAATACATACCGAGTTACTTACTGACTTTTTACTTTTTTGTTATTGTAATCCAAATCTCTATATAATAGATATTGATGGTTTCACTCTTTCTAGCACGTGCAATTAGAACAAGACAAAGATATGTTAATAACTATATATAGGGGTGTCAATTACTATCACATCGTGTCAATTACTGTAATATTTGCTACATGTATTTTAATTAAAAAATATAAAGGTTTTTCTTCAGAACTTAATGTTTTCTGCAAAAGCAATGACAGTAATTATGTTTAACGATACAGTAAAAAAAATTGCTAAGCTTAATTCAAACTTTTCATAGTGTATATTCCATTTGTAACACAAAAACGTCGTTAAGGTGTCAATCACTGTATGTCTTACCCTACATGCATTTCATCATCGTCGTTATTACATAAGTTTTGATCATTGTTTTCCTCATCACTTAGTACATCTTCCACAATATTGTCATCGATATCAATATCTTTTAATGACTTACCTTATATTTTTCAATTAAAAAGAGCCGTTTTTTTTGAGAGTAGAAAAAACTTATTAACTTGCCGTCTGATATACATCATCCGGCAAGCGATATAATTCAGCATGGGTCTTTGCTGTATGCCCCATGAAAGCTGCAAGTTGCTCAAGTTAATGTTTCTCCATCTTTTACATGATAGTGGCGAGAAGTTTTCTCAATTTTGTTGCCTTCGGAATTAACTCATATTGTGCTACGTCTGTATGAATTTGATTGAAACCTCTCTCGTTCGTGCTCCAGTGGATATATTACTTCGCCCAGGATGTTCTTCGTTAATTGGAATAACTTTGATAGGGATACTTGACAACTCGTATTGTGTTCCGTCTGGATGAACTTAATTGAAACCTCTCTTGTTCGGATCTGCCCTCAAGATATTCTCGTCTAGTGCTCCAATGGATATATTACTTCGCTCAGGATGTTCTTCGTTAATTGAAATACCCTTGATAGATAAATATGATTTGGCCCTTTTTTAAAAATGGATTTTCCCTCAAGATAATCACACGATGAGTGTTCCTATAGACAACTTCTCCTCCAAATTAGAAGTATTGGAAATGATATCCTTTTTCTTTTTGGATCTCCTTTATAGTAAGTACTTACTATTTATATATGCTTATTTAATTCACTATAATCTTCCTTCGCTATTTTTTTTAAAAAAATACTAATATCACTATTACTTTCTCAAATTATAAACCATTATATTAGAGTATTATATTCTAATACAAATTAGCTTTTCTTTTACTTTTATTTATGAAATATCGGCTTATAATTTTATAACGCCGATATCACAACCGCTTCTCTTCGAAAATATTTTTTTTTAATTCCTTTATTATTTATTTTCATTTCCCAAGCGATATTACAAATTTTAAATTGACCAATTCCCACTTAACACCCCATTATTATAATCAATATATATTCTATACCTGTATTAATCTCCTAAATACCTTTCCATATATCAGTACTCTTCTTATAAAAATTATATCCATGAATTTAGTAATAGTTTTATGTATTTTTGAATAATTTAAACTCTTTCACAATAAAATACTTTCTAATTGTAAAAATTGTCAACAGCTGTCAGTTCCTATATACAAATTTTAGCGAGAGTATTTAATCGATTGTAACGATTCATTTTATAAAAATTAACTTCTTAATACCTTATCTCATCATTAATATCAATTGAACAAGTTTTAACAATATTATAATACATATCAAAATACACAACTAATATTCAAATCTCTACTTTTCAGATTTTGGTGTAATTAGACGAACAATGAACCTCAGCCAACAATCTATATATAGGACGACCATAGAATATGTGTAACTATAATTATTAGTACAATAAATATTATACTCTAAAATACTATCCCAATCTTTACACTTGCACAATCTTCTAACACTAAAAGAAATTCCAATTCATGAAATCAATTCATATTTTTATATTGATGGTAGGTATCTACACTACCACATTTGCCCCTTTTAATAAATGTAAAATTTCAACCTTAAAGAATAATTTACATTTATTAAATATGAAATTATCTATTTATATAATAAATAATAAATTGTTACGTTCTAAGTAATACATTTTAACTTTCTACAACTTTTTACGTATCATTCTTGCATCTTGGCACTTTCAACATTAATTTAACATGTAATTTTTTTTATGACTAATAACTTTATTCTCACTATGTAAAACTATATACATGTAATTCAACTATTCTTTGTCTGACTGTAATATAAGTTTCATTACTGTTTCTTTACATATATCTTTGTAAAAAAATTTTCTTTATATTTACTTATTAATTGTACCTTGTATAAGTAAAATTATTTTTAAATGTAATTTAAATTATAGCAAAATTTCTTCCTTGGTCTCTGTACACCTGTATGTAACTTTATCGTATACTTTACATCTATAGAAAATATTTTTCTACTTTATATTATCCATTGCTTTATTATTATTATAAACAAAAAAAACATTTATCTTTGTACGCTTTTATATGATGGTTTTTGGCTTTCATTAAATCTTTATGATAAATAATTCCTGTAATACCTTTTTCACATTATGGTGATTGTTAAATCAATTTATCCATTATTTCATTGGATCTTATGTTACCTTTTAAAAATATACTTTGAGTATGCTCACTTATTCATTATTATTAATTATCTATATCATTCTTATTCGAACATATCCCCTATTTACCTTATAAGACATTTCCGTCTTTTCCACTTTCTACTTAAGAAAGTTTATAATTATATTTTCGTTTATGTAGACATTTTTGGCTTATACATACATTTAATAATATTGGATTTATATTTACTCTTTCTCATATACAGTCGAACTTCTATTTAACGAAGTCGCTAAATCCTGTCAAAAAGTTCGTTATAAGGAAAAAGGTTTTTGCATTGCAGTACTTATTTAATTTTTCAACATAATACAAATACATATTGCTGCGATAGCATATATTTGTGGGTATAGTCATTTGTACATGCTGTGTTCTAAATTTTTCTTTTTACACCAAAAACTTATAATTGGTTTTATATTTAATTCATATTGTTGAAGCATGTACCTAATAACTATTGTGGATTCTGGCAATGTATCTGGTTCCTTCTCCTTCTCTGGTGGCCTTTCACTTATAATAGGGACGAGGTAATAGTTTTGTTTAAAGAAGAAAACAGAATGTCTATTTAACATGATCATACACCTTTCATTTTTGTAATTTATAGATTCAAATAATTTTTATATACACCTTTATGCTCTAAACAAATACATAATTGAAAATGCTCATATCATTTATACCTAATGTCGGTTGTAATGTATGTAAATCTTTTATTTATTTATTTATGATGCTAAACAAAAAAATAAATATTTATCCTGTAAATAAATAAAATGTAAACTTTTATTGTACATTGATAGTGATATTTATCGATGTAATTATTTTTATATTGGCTTCAATTAATTGCCTTAGACAACCATTTGCACGTGTTGTATCTAGCTTTTAATCTTTGCCTTGTGAAACTTTTAATTAATTATTAACCTAACTTGAAAAAGATTAATGATGCTTAGACAATACCATGAAGAAAATGCTCATTCGCACGTAGCATCTCTTCAACTGTCCAACACCATTAGTCCTATATTGTTGTAATTCCAACTTTATGAATTAAAAAAAAACCTTACAGGATAATATTTGCTTATCTATATTGTCCAACATTACATTGATTAATCATTTGCACGTAAAAACCAATGTTTGTATAACAATTTAGATAACTTCTTTTCAAAAAAAAACTTACTTGCTATCTTTAAATATTTCATCAAAATGTTCATTTTGAATGTCCATATTGAACGTTTCAAGTGAATTTAAATATATATTAATAAAAGAAAAATTATTATGAATAAACGTGATAAAGAAATAATGAAAACTACTATTCTACAATGTAACAATTATTTTTTTTAGAGCGTCTTATTCTTTCGGAGTCGAAATCAGAAGTCCCTTCTTGTCGAATCTTGTTTCTTATTTATAGCGGCAAAAAAAACTCTACGTTGACTATTGCGCCCTCTAGTCCATATTTTAGGTTGGCATTGGAATATACGTTCCAGTGAAATCGCTGCCCACATGTTGCCGTCTTGATACACACACACATACACATATTGTTCTGACAGTTCTTTATTTACCAAACGTCATTACAAATTGTTTTTCCAATTCAAAAGTCTTTTCACTGCCTCGCACAGCATTTCCGACGGTAGGTTTATTCTTGTTGTTAATACCATCCTTCTTTGTATTCATCAATGAACCTATTGCCTTGTTCATTGTTCAATACATATTTTTTCTTTCCATTTATTAATGTCAATTTCACTTTTCTTGTAGCTAGATTGCGATTTGGTAAGATGGGAAACACGTTGGAGATAACGATTATTTTTCTTCTCGCACTGCCTGCACCTGGAAGACACGCTTGTTTGTCTACTGCAACTCTGTTTTCTATCCATGATCTTTCCATCGGTAATATGTCTATCTGCAATAAACTTTACACAAGTTTTATATTTTGTTGTCTTTTGTAGGTCATGAAACTGTACACGTCTGTTTCCAGTCTCTGAAGCATTGTGTTACAAACAAATCATAAACACATACACTTTTTATTTATGCTATCAGCTACCTTTTTATACCAAATGTTATTGCTGATCGGGTTTACGTTTTACATATTTTTATATCCTTTTCTTAGTCTCTAGTTATAAGCTAAGGTAATTTTTATCTTTTAATATAATTTAGTTCTTAAACTCTTTCATAAAGTTTTATTGCTTTATGCATGTAAATCATAATGGTTTCAGTCATATTTATGTTTTTTGCATATCGTATTTGATCTTTTTCATACAATTCTATTGCTTTTACATGACTAATTCTCTTGACTGATCCGTCCATTAACATCACCCTTTCTCGATTATTTGCCTTCATTACCCTTTTTGACTTAAACAGTGGTCCATTATTTAGAATATTTAAAGCAATCTTTACGCATTGTATAAAATTAGGTTCCTTTTGATGATATGTAAACCATACATTTTGTGTATCCTTTCTACAAAAGAAATATATTGCTTATATTTATTTTGTCTTTTATTTCATATTTATTTAATAAATTTTTATTTTGTCTTTTGTTTCATATTTATTTAATAAATTTTTATTTTGTCTTTTGTTTCATATTTACTTGAATAATAATGACTTTTGAATTACTTGCTTGTATATTGACCATGTGTATGCAACTTTATATACATCCATGTAATTTTGTTGCATATTTTTACTCTTTGATATTTAAATACGATTTTTGTCATTTTTATTTTATTTCAAAACTTAAACTAATTCTTAAAGCTATTCTTATCTTATAAACTTGCGAGATATCACGGCATATTCCCTTGGTTATTATATTTTGTCGTGAATCGTCAACAATGATTATTAAAGCATGAACGACACGTATAATAACCATTGTGAAAGCTCGCACAAATAATTATTAATTTTCTACGTCTATATAATCATAAAGCATAGATATGTGATATTTCCCTTTTATGTTTTCGCTATCTATTTCTTGTAGCTCGTACGTTACATCACTCAAAATTTTATTTACTCTATTTTTATACTTTCCTAATAAACATTCTCAACACTTTCTATTCTCTGTGGCGATTAAATTTTTATCTCTTAGAGAATAAAATTGCTCTCTGAAAACAAGAAATGTTTTTCTATTTCCAGGATGCCCTAAATTATTATGTATGTTTCTAATGATACTTAATGCTAAATTTCTATCTAAAACTATTAAATTCTTATCACCTAAAGTCTTATATACTATGTTATTTCTTATATTATATCCTCTGTATTCTCCTTCTCTTCGTATTCTTCTTTTTATTTCAAGAATTTCTTCAGTTTGTTGACATGCTTCAATGCTCTGTCGACTGTATATTTCTGGAGCATGATCCAAGTTATAATTGTTGACTTGGTATGCATTTTGCTGCTTTATCCCTCCTTGAGCTCTACTCAATGCATCTGCAACAATGTTGTCTGTGCCCTTTCTATGCCTTATTGTAAATGAATATTCCGACAATAGAAGTGACCATCTATATATTCTTGAGTTGTTGAATCTAGTCTTCATAAGAAAAATTAATGACAAATGATCCGTCTCAACCAAGAAGCTATTTCTCAGTAAATAGTATTTTAATTTGGATACTGCGTGAACCAAAGACAAAAGTTCTTTTTCTGAAATCGTGTAGTTTAATTCGTATCCCTTCAAAATCCTTGATAAGAAACAGATTGGCCTTTCCACACCATTTCTTATCTGTAGTAACTCTGCAGGTATTGCATTATTTGATGCATCGCATCTTAAAATAAATTCTTCATTAAAATCAGGCAAATTTACCATTAATGCTTTGCAAAAATTTTCTTTTACTTCTTCAAATGCTTTGAGAGTTTCAGGAGTCCATTTAAATTTTACTCCTTCCTTTATCATTCTGAAAAGCATGTAAGTTTGATCAGATATTCTCGGAATGAAATGTTTATAATAATTTATCATTCCCAAGAATCCTCTGAGCATTTTTATGTTCTTTGGTCTGGGATACTTTCTTATTGCTTCCAATTTTTCTTTTTCTATAGTGATTGTTTTACCATCTATTATATACCCTAGATAATTTATTTTATTTTTATAAAATTCACATTTTTCAATGTTTACTTTTAAATCGTTTTCTGCTAACGTATTTAAAACCTTTTCTACCGATTCTTTGTGACTCTCTAAATCTTTATTAAATATTAGTATGTCATCCACATAGTGAGAAACATACTCCTCATGTGGATCTAAAATTTGTTGCATGGCTCTGACCAAAGCGGCTGTCGCTGTTGATAGGCCAAACGGAACGACTCTATACGAATAGACTAATGAATTGAACATAAAGGAACAATACTTCCTTGAGTCCTTGTGTAATGGTACCAGCCAAAAAGAACTTTTCAGATCTATTTTTGTGAACCACCTTGCATCAGTACACCTTGTTAATAAGGTCTCTATACTCTGCGGAGCTTCAAAATTAGGGGAGGTCCTTGAGTTAAGGCCCCTTGCATCAAGACATAAGCGTAATTTTGTTTCTTTCTGATTACCTGTGTTTTTCTTTACTACCACTACTATTGGATTTATAAATATTGATTCTGTTCTTTCTATAATTTTATTTTTTAACATTTCTTTAATTTCTAATTTGACTTGTTCTCTGTATTTATTGGGGACAGGATAATTTTTGACTTTAAAAGGTTGTGTTTCATCTACTTTGAGCCTGTGTTCATAGCCTTTTGCTAAACCAGGTTTATTATCAAATAACCCTTTATATTTACTGACAAGATTGCTCACATGGCTTATGTATTGTTTATCGCAATTTAAATTCGTACCATCCCTATATTGCGTGAAGTCCTCACTTTGACGATGCTTCACAGGATGTGCACTTTTATTGTCTAATAAACCACTATCCATTTTATTTGTGAGATTTTGTTCAGCATTATTTATATATAAATTATTAATTAATATCTCATCTTCCTGTGTTTCCTTACACCAGGAGATTATTGAATTTTTAATATGAAATATTTTGTTTTCCATATTTATTTTTGTACCGTATTGACTTAAAAAGTCTATGCCCAAAATACAGTTGCTGTTCAAATTAGGCACTATTATGAATTCTGTTAATAATTTTAAACTACCTATTCTAACATTTATACAAAAAACTTTATCTATAGTAATGATATGTTTCTTATTTGCATTTATTAAATTTACCTTTCTTATAGGCATATAATATCCTAATTTTTCTATGTCTTTGTCTATAATACTACTATCTAATAATGATAATTGCGCTCCTGTGTCTAATAATGCTTCTATTTCTTCGTTCCCTATTTTTACTGTTATGTGTGGTAATTCCGTCGTAATTTTCTTTAGATCGTCGAAGTTGTATACGTTTTGTATCTTCTTTTTCTTCTTGACTGGCCTTTCTAAAAATCCAACGAAGTCGCGTTTGAGTAGGTAGAATTTACCCATTCTTTGTTTATCGGTAGTTGTCTTGAATCCTTGGGTATTGCACCTTTTGATTCTGTCTTTTCCTTCGTATTTATTTCTTTCTTCTCTTCATTTATTTGAACATTATTCACTCTTCTTTCCCTCTCAAGGTTTCTTTCTTCCTTCCTATTTTCATAATTTCTTGTCTTATTATTTGAATATGGATTGTTCCCATAGCTTGGCTTATTATATGTATATGGGTTGTTTCCATAATTCTGCTTGCCCTGGTTTTGGTTGTACCCATTATTGTTGTACTGTTTGTTTTGGTTGTATCGAGGTGTATTGTTTGTATGCGGATTATTTCCATTATTGTTGTTGTTGTAATTTCTAGGTGGATTGCTTGTATTTTTGATGTTTCCATAATTATAATTATTTCCTTTTTCATCCACATCGTCCAATCTCTTGACCAGTTCCAGTAATCCTTCGATGTTATCAATTCCTTGAAGTGCTACTGCCTGTGTAACGTTGTGGTCAAAGTGTGCTGCCAGCTGTGAGACAATATCGCTCTCTTCAATGGTTGGTTGAATGTATTTGAGAAAAGAATATTTTCGTATGATGTAGTTTTCTCGAGAAGATCCAGCTCTGTATTTGCCAAACACTAAATCATGTCTAATTCTCCTCTGCTGAGTCTGTCCCCAGTACTGTCTCACAAAACGAATCTCAAATTCTTTGAAGTTTACTACTTCATCTATTATCATGTCATACCACTGAAGTGCATAATCCTTCAAACAACCTCTTATGAAATGTAGCTTTGACATCTCATCAGATATTCCCCTCATATACGTTTTGATGGTTCGCATAAACGCCATTGGATTATCTTTATAAAATCCTGAGAATTTTGGTATATTCTCCGCGCTACCAGGTATTTGTGTCAAAGATACACTAGGTATACTAACCCCGTGTACTTTGTTTTCTAACCGTTTGATAGTGTTTTCAAAGGTTAAAGTTTTGCTTTGTAGAGTCAACATTGTGTCAGTACAAACACCATATTTTATTTTGCAATCTTCCACTTGGTGTGAAAGTCCTTGTCTTTGTTCTTGACATTCTACATTATTCCCTATAACTTTATTTTCAAGAGAATTTATTTTCTCATCTACCTTATTAAAACTAGCTTGTTTTGGCAGACCTTTCATTGATTTCTTTTATTAAGAATGTGCCTTTACCTTCACATTTCTTTTCGTTAATATTTATTTGTTTGTTTAAAGTTGAAACTGACTGTTCTAACTTTAATTCTACTTTTGCATTTAGCTCTAAAGTTTCCTTTCTTAACTCTGCGAAACCTTTGTCTATTTTAGAATTGATTTTTTCTAGTTTTTGATTTATACTCAAATTATTTTGTTCTAGTTTTCGATTTAAATTCTTATCATTTTCTTCTATTCTACTGAATAGTTTATTGAAAAGATTCTCAATTTTTTGTTCACCAGCTACGCCACTGATGCTTTCTGTTTGTATGCTACCTTCAAGTGTTCGATCCTCTGATTCAGGTTTTTCCGACTCTGAATCAGAAGATACCGGACGATTGTCCCTGTACTGTGTGAACTGTGAACCTTCACCATTATTCTTATCTTTTTCTGCCATTTTTTTTTATCTTTTTATTAACTTATGAATTAATAACGAAACTTATCTAATTAAATACTATTCCTCCTTCTTTATCCCTTTCTAAATAAGAGAAATTCACCAGTAAATGAAAATCAGAAGTATTCTGTCTCTAAATTGGACACTGAATAACTATTTTGTTTGTTAACGAATAAGAAAATGAAACAAACTTCGTACCAATTGTTTGGACAAAATAAATTATTATTTTTTTTTAATCATAAAAAAAACAAAATTGCACTGCTTCATAACGTTGAGCGTTATGTAGATAATTATTAACAAACGAGAAAATGAATACAATGCTCCACTATGTTAAGCGACATTAATTATATATTTTTTCTCTTTTAAACAATTAGAAAAGTAATACATTGCCTCTCTATGTTGGGCGTTATTATTTATATGATTAATAAACAACAAAAGGAATACATTGCCCCACTTCGTTGCGGCGCCAAATTATTTATATGCTGTGATAGCATATATTTGTGGGTATAAGTCATTTGTACATGCCGTGTTCTAAATTTTTCTTTTTACACCAAAAACTTATAATTGGTTTTATATTTAATTCATATTGTTGAAGCATGTACCTAATAACTATTGTGGATTCTGGCAATGTATGTGGTTCCTTCTCCTTCACTGGTGGCCTTTCACTTACTTATAATAGGGACGAGGTAATAGTTTTGTTTAAAGAAGAAAACAGAATGTCTATTTAACATGATCATACACCTTTTATTTTTGTAATTTATAGATTCAAATAATTTTTTATACACCTTTATGCTCTAAACAAATACATAATTGAAAATGCTCATATCATTTATACCTAATGTCGGTTGTAATGTATGTAAATCTTTTATTTATTTATTTATGATGCTAAACAAAAAAATAAATATTTATCCTGTAAATAAATAAAATGTAAACTTTTATTGTACATTGATAGTGATATTTATCGATGTAATTATTTTTATATTGGCTTCAATTAATTGCCTTAGACAACCATTTGCACGTGTTGTATCTAGCTTTTAATCTTTGCCTTGTGAAACTTTTAATTAATTATTAACCTAACTTGAAAAAGATTAATGATGCTTAGACAATACCATGAAGAAAATGCTCATTCGCACGTAGCATCTCTTCAACTGTCCAACACCATTAGTCCTATATTGTTGTAATTCCAACTTTATGAATTAAAAAAAAACCTTACAGGATAATATTTGCTTATCTATATTGTCCAACATTACATTGATTAATCATTTGCACGTAAAAACCAATGTCTGTCTAAAAATTAAGATAACTTCTTTTCAAAAAAAAACTTACTTGCTATCTTTAAATATTTCATCAAAATGTTCATTTTGAATGTCCATATTGAACGTTTCAAGTGAATTTAAATATATATTAATAAAAGAAAAATTATTATGAATAAACGTGATAAAGAAATAATGAAAACTACTATTCTACAATGTAACAATTATTTTTTTTTTTAGAGCGTCTTATTCTTTCGGAGTCGAAATCAGAAGTCCCTTCTTGTCGAATCTTGTTTCTTATTTATAGCGGCAAAAAAAAACTCTACGTTGACTATTGCGCCCTCTAGTCCATATTTTAGGTTGGCATTGGAATATACGTTCCAGTGAAATCGCTGCCCACATGTTGCCGTCTTGATACACACACACATACACATATTGTTCTGACAGTTCTTTATTTACCAAACGTCATTACAAATTGTTTTTCCAATTCAAAAGTCTTTTCACTGCCTCGCACAGCATTTCCGACGGTAGGTTTATTCTTGTTGTTAATACCATCCTTCTTTGTATTCATCAATGAACCTATTGCCTTGTTCATTGTTCAATACATATTTTTTCTTTCCATTTATTAATGTCAATTTCACTTTTCTTGTAGCTAGATTGCGATTAGGTAAGATGGGAAACACGTTGGAGATAACGATTATTTTTCTTCACGCACTACCTGCACCTGGAAGACACGCTTGTTTGTCTACTGCAACTCTGTTTTCTATCCATGATCTTTCCATCGGTAATATGTCTATCTGCAATAAACTTTACACAAGTTTTATATTTTGTTGTCTTTTGTAGGTCATGAAACTGTACACGTCTGTTTCCAGTCTCTGAAGCATTGTGTTACAAACAAATCATAAACACATACACTTTTTATTTATGCTATCAGCTACCTTTTTATACCAAATGTTATTGCTGATCGGGTTTACGTTTTACATATTTTTATATCCTTTTCTTAGTCTCTAGTTATAAGCTAAGGTAATTTTTATCATTTAATATAATTTAGTTCTTAAACTCTTTCATAAAGTTTTATTGCTTTATGCATGTAAATCATAATGATTTATTCAGTCATATTTATGTTTTTTGCATATCGTATTTGATCTTTTTCATACAATTCTATTGCTTTTACATGACTAATTCTCTTGACTGATCCGTCCATTAACATCACCCTTTCTCGATTATTTGCCTTCATTACCCTTTTTGACTTAAACAGCGGTCCATTATTTAGAATATTTAAAGCAATCTTTACGCATTGTATAAAATTAGGTTCCTTTTGATGATATGTAAACCATACATTTTGTGTATCCTTTCTACAAAAGAAATATGTTGCTTATATTTATTTTGTCTTTTATTTCATATTTATTTAATAAATTTTTATTTTGTCTTTTGTTTCATATTTATTTAATAAATTTTTATTTTGTCTTTTGTTTCATATTTACTTGAATAATAATGACTTTTGAATTACTTGCTTGTATATTGACCATGTGTATGCAACTTTATATACATCCATGTAATTTTGTTGCATATTTTTACTCTTTGATATTTAAATACGATTTTTGTCATTTTTATTTTATTTCAAAACTTAAACTAATTCTTAAAGCTATTCTTATCTTATAAACTTGCGAGATATCACGGCAATATGTACATACATATAATGGTATTTACATATAACTACTTACGTACATTAATTACTAAAAAAGTCGGTAATTTTACTTTGACCAGAACGGTTAAATAATTTCTCTCTCTCTGAATAGATTAGAGTAGAGTACTTGTTCAAGGCACTAAAAATATTTTCAGGAACATTTTCTAAATATTGTAGCCCATGACGAATTGTTTGAAAAGCTTTAATCATGTCTTCGTTTGTAGGTATTCGTACAGGTTCATCCGAAGCATCTTCTTCGTCATCATCGTTTGATGCTATTTCACTTCTCTGGTTACTTGCTACCATCTTCAGGAGGTCATCATCACTTGGATAGTCAGTTGTAATAATATCTTCATCAACGCCAAGGTAATCTTCTACTGTAATATTGCTATCAATATTACCAGACATTTCTAGTGCTCTCCAATAATTTCTTACTTCGGCAAGCGGCACTTCATCTTCTGGATCCCAATTTACTGCAACTTCAGAGAAGCCTGCTTTTGAGAAGCAATGGTGAATAGTAGATTCACTAACTTCATGGGTCCACACTTTTGACAATTCAGAAATGCATTCTCGCAGGTTAATTATCTGCTTAATAACTGTGGTGTTGTCTTTTTCAATTGCATTTATCATTTTTACTAGAATCCTTTTGCGATAATGAAATTTGACATTCTTTATTATTCCCTGGTCCATTGGCTGCAGTTTAGACGTCATTTTTGGGGGGAAATAGACGAGCTCTATGCTTTTCAGTCTGTTTGAAATTGTAGAAGGGTGTGCAGGACAGTTGTCAACAATCAAAGCTATCTTTCTGTGTTGCATACTCATCTGTTGATCTAATTTTAGTAGCCAGTTTTCAAAAATCTCGCTCGTCATCCAGGCTTTCTTATTGAAATGATAATCTACTTCTAACGACCTTGTACCTTTGAAACACCTTGGATTTTTGGATTTTCCAATAACCAAGAGTTTCAATTTCTCGCTCCGTCATATTTGCTCCAATCATTACAGTAATTCTCTCTTTGCTTTGTTTTCCACCGAAACATTTATCATTTTTAAAGGTGAGGGTTCTATTTGGTATACATTTGAAAAAGAGACCGGTTTCGTCGGCATTAAAAATGTTTCTAGCTTCGTACTGTTTTAGTATTCGTGTCAATGTTTTATTCCTCCAATCATTGCAATCTGCTTCATTAACATCGGCGCTTTCTCCACTAATAACTTTTACAACAATACCGTGCCTTTTTTTGAATTTATCGCGCCAACCGTTGCTTGCTTGAAAGTTTAGATGTCCAAGAGATTGAGCGAACTTCAAAGCTTGTTGCTTAACTAGCGAGCCTGATAGTGGAACATTCTTGTTACGAACGACATGTACCCATTTTAAAACTGCCTGATCAACGTCTTCAAAAACACACATTTTAACCCGTTTTCTCTCACGTCCTGCATTATCACTAGATTTTAAAATTGAATCTCGATTTTTAATTATTGTCGATAAACTACTGGGAGGTATACCGAATTTTTCCGCAACGTCTCTTTTTTTACAACCTTTATCGATGCTTTCTATCACTTTAAGTTTGTCGTTTATATTCAAACATTTTCTTTTCGACATTTTCGCAGTCGTTAAACAACCGATCGATTTAAAATGCAACGAATTACTGATGAACACGAACTAAATTGTGCTATTCACGTTTTATTTAGTCTAGTGTTACACCCGCAACAACGTCGAAACTAAATTTTACTGACCAGGTGAGTCACAGTATAAGGGGATCACGATAGTGTGGAGGTAGGAATTGAGAAATGCAGGGCCGAGCTAGCTCTAATCGCAGATGGCGTGACGGTTCAGATAACTAAACTTAAGAAATGAGCGTCCGTCGGCGACGACGCAAGCGACGTTGTCCGGGCACCAGGACACGATGCTACCTTACGGTAACCTACCCGCGTTCCCTACTGATCTGCCACTGGCTGTGTCCCTCCAGCGGGTTTCCTACGGACCACCCTGTATAGGTCGGCTGCGCCAAACCTTATTCAAATGCTTGTCACAATAATAATCAAGAAAAACAAGATATGTTGAGATAAAATAAAAGAGAGATTACGATGTGTAGAAAGTTCTATATTAAATTGTTAGTTTTTTTTTGAAAATATATTAAACAAGTCAGAATGAAATTGAAAATATATTAAACAAGTCAGAATGAAAATTGAAAATATACTAAACAAGTCAGAATGAAAATTGAAAATATACTAAACAAGTCAGAGTGACATTGTGAAAGTATTAAACAGTCGGATTTAATTATTAGTGAATCTTAAATACTATTGACATAACCTCTGCGCATCGGCAGGGAATGGTCGGCAGCAGAAACGTTTCGTCGCCTCACAGGCTATTCTACAAATGATATTATACAAGTGCCACCAACGGCGATGTTCTGTGATATGTGTTTTATGTTACACAATTATAAAGAAAGTTGATTTAAGATTAGCACTTAAGACTTAGAAAAATAAAGAGAAAATCAATATATTACAAAAACATGGATATGATTACATAATCAAAATTAAGAATTAATTAAAGTAACTTGTTTACAGACGTTAAGTAATTAAATGACGCTTTGCAAAAAAAAACACAAAGGAAAATTTAGTATTTAACACAAAAGAACCTACTGAGCCTACGGTATAGAATTTACAATTGCATAAATAATTTTAAATAGCTCAGAAATTAAAAATCATACATGAAAGTCAAAGTTTTAACGGTAATGAATTTTCTAGAATTTTTATTAAAATAAAAATTAAACACATCAACGAGAGCCCTAATCAACACCTAGTTAGGGTCACTCTGTGTACGGCAAAAACAATTTTACAATTTAACAATTATTTAATTAGGTATTAATGTGACCACACATATGATAAAGTGGTGCAATAGGTATCTTATAACCACCCAAATAGTCTTAGAACATAAAAAGTAAGGTAGAATGTCCAGCTCACTGGCACAAAATATCGATAAATTGGTCGAATTATACGTCGAAAACTATGAATATAGTTGTACTTATCTGGCCACGGTGCGGGGAAGACTCCCTAGCTGGTCAGAGAAGTTCCACCAGAAGCCACTAAGTAGGATGGAAAGGTACAACTATTAGAGCGACGACGGTAGTCACTATGTTCTTCAACAGAAATGTTCGGCGGCTATGACAGTGTGTAACTACTGTAGGCTTAGCCTCGTGCCCAACAATAAAATCCTATTAAATTAGAAAAAAAAAACATAAAACCCCGAAGATTAATGCAAGATTTACTCCACTCACCCCAAATTATTGGAGATCCGCGAAATCGACTTCACAAGTCACCCAAAAGTACAAAATTTAAATTCAAAAATCCAACACGTGGTAGATCGCAAATTCGAAAAGCGGTAATACGATAAAATTCACGATAATTCACCTATACTAAGGTATCGACACTCACTACTTATTTCAACAAAGCCGCCTAAGCGTAATATCTACTAGACATAGTAATAAAATTACTAAAAGAAAATAAGCAGTTCTGTACTATTGTTCTTTAGACAAGATGGACTTGGCAAGTGAAGTGAGAACGTGTTTCCCTGGATAATGCCCGACAACGAACACGCACGCCCAAAATATGACGTAACTCGGAAATGGCTCAGAATAGAAAGCGGGAAAAGTTCAAATAAAATTAACGAACACAAAACTTAATTACAAAAGAGAGAGTCAATAACGTGACCTATATAATTAAACACAAACATGCTCATAACTTAGATGATGATAAAATTTACTGAATCACACCTACAATGCACGTAAAATTTATAAAGTTAGGTAATATGAAAGGAAAGTTCACGCCTGAAAGTTGGCATTGCGCGAACTGTCAGCTACACCAGCGCACGCAAGACATCTAACCAAATAGATTAGTAAACAAACGCTAAGCAGCCCCATAACACATTATAAATGTCCGGAACTCAGGTAAATAGACTAAATCTGACCAAATTACGCACGCACAAGAACCGACGGGCGTAGCCCCGATCTATACGTACTTTACAGGCATAAAATATCGCACGTGGATGCGACGATTTCCATCCGAAGGTTATGTACATTGGAAGACACGGACAATGAAATTTCTGTGGACGGCCCCGCTGTTAATCGACAAGTGCATGTCCGGGAAGGAAGAAAATAAGTAAGCACGAAGTCTAAAGCTATTCACATGCCACAATATACTTTTCTTTTTAAGCGAAGAACAGTGTATAAAACCAAAAGAGGTTATCCGATTGCCATCGTACTTGATTCAGATGTAGTAAAATAAGCAAGGTGCTAGAAGAATAATCTAACACAATATTTCCCTCTACAATTATGGTGACAGGAAAGCAGTAAAACTAAGGTGGAGACAATCAAGTGTACACAGTTGTCGGAGCCCGAGACATAAAATGTCGATGAAAATAACAAAGTTTCAGCCGAAAAAAAAATTTATAACCACGTACACAATGCAGGTAGGTCAGAGCAATATAAATGATCTCGGAAAATAGTTATTTTAGACGTAGGTTTAAGTACACCCACACACGAAATTAACTTTATCGGGTGAATGACCCAAGAATTAGATTTCAATAAATTTAACCTAAGAAACAGAAATGAATTTACACAATAGATATAAGCATGTCATACTAGTTCACCAGAAATATATATCAGGCACGCTCGTAAAGTTGCGATTTAGAATATCAAACAGTGCGAAAAGCATAAGAAATACGAAACATTAGCAAAACGTAAAAATAAGCATAACAAATTCCCCCCTTTCCAGCGAAAAGAAATTGAACATAGATCAATTTCTTGCACCGAAAACATAGGCTGTCGGAACAAAAGATAGTTAAAAGGGTAAGCGAGAGTACTAAAACGGAAGTTGTCCACCACGCAAGCGCACACAACCACACCCAATCACAGCAACACCAGAGAGCTTGGCCAAAACCACCACGTGGCCCTTCGGCATTCAGCCGGTACGGGATAGTAAAGAAACAAAAGAAAATGGTGTCGATATTCTGCAGAGACGCGCCCCGAGACCTGTCCAACCGACAACCCAGCACCATTGGTAGCATCAGGGGGAAAATGGAAATGACGGGTTAGATTACAGTGTGCCCGGCCGGCGGTGATCATTACGACGGTCGAAGGCACAGGAATAAGGAGTAGGCACTACCAACAGACCAAGGTGCGGGCAAGGCAACCCCCGAAACGATACTCTGCAGACTCGCGACGGTAAAAGAGACCCTTGGGAGAGGCCCTCGGTATCTCAAAACAAACAAACAAAAATAAAGGCCAACTAAAAACGGGATTATTACTACAGATACGGGATGCAAAGCGGAATAAGGAAGAGGTAATAAGAGATAGGGTAAAGCTCACTGGCGAGACTACTCAAAGGTACGGACAGCACGAACACGTGACAAACGAAACATTCCGGAAGCAACAAAATAAGGTAGGTCGCCAAACAAAAATAGATAATAGTAAACAAGAGTTTAAAGTCTGGACCGGCGTTGTCTCGACTGAAACGCTGAGGGCGAACGATAAACCATAAGGCATAGTCACAATCATTTCCTGGAAGTAACATTTTGACAGTAAGAAAAGCAAAAGGTCGCCAGGACACGACCCTTGGAAGGCTGAGGACTATCACACAAAGGGACCATCTCACTTTATGCCTTCTCAAAAAAGATAAGTCAAATCCGGTAAATAAGCCATAACCAACATTAGTCGGCTTAAAAAAAGGCAAGTCATGTCCGATAAGGTAAACGAAATTTTGGGTGTGCACCCCTAGCAAGGCTGCCACTCCATGTATGCAAAGGAAACGGTAAATCCGAAACACACGGAAACGATAAAGGTACGAGAAGATAAGCGCATAGACGGAATCACAGATACAATGCTGTGCAATGGGGTCGGTAGACACACCGATAGATCGATAAAAGAAATATGTTTGTCCTGAGGTGGTAGAGGGACAATATTAAACAGGATCCATTTAGAAGACTTACTTCACGCAGGGTTCACGGTAGGAGAATTCTTACGGCCCTCTCTACAGGCCAAAATGCCCCTTTAGATGCCTCCTACATCACGCGAGGTACACGGTAGAGAAATTCTGGTGTTACGGCTGCAAGCCAAGGCACTCTACAGGCCAAGATGAAAGGAGTTAGCGAGAAAATACGGCATGAAGCAACACGTAGCGGAATCGTAAACGAGAAAGAAGACAAACTAATTTATTCAACAGACGATTGTCGAAGTTTATCGTCTGCAGTCTGTTTCGCAAATCGTCAGGTAACTCTGACCAAATGAAGGGAGAAGTTAGATCAACATGGTACCACTGCAAAACGTAACCCACAAACAAGACCATAGCCGGGCTAAGATAAACAGAAGGAGTTCGAGAAATTTTCATTTTAGAGACACGCTCTCGATAGATGTTCAAAGAATTATCTTCAACAACTCCAGGAGATCCTATGTCCAACGAGATGAATGGATCCGCTTCACTCGACGGAACAGAGAAATCCGAAGCTGAAGAGACAACAGCGTTTTTACCATTTGCCAAATCAGATATATGCAAATTTAAAGATGCACAGGGAGGGAGCTGTGACATTTGCTGGTTCAAAAAGCTCCAAATTCAAAGAGACATCGGAATCTGCGTTATTTGCGCATGCAAGAAGCTCTGAGTCGGAAGAGGCTTCAGAATCTGTACCATTCACGCGTACAAGAAACTCTAAATCGGAAGAAGTGGCGGAATCTGAATTATTAGGGCGTACAAAAAGCTCCAAGTCAGAAGAGGCATCAGAAACTGCATCACAAGTAGGCTCTAAGTCGGGAGATACATCAGAAACTGAATCATAAGTAAGCTCTAGGTCGGGAGATACATCAGAAACTGTATTATCAATGAGCTCGGGAGTTTCCAACACGGGAGAGACAACTGACACTGTTTTGATTGGGTTTTCGGAAGGTTTCAATTCGATGGAGGCAACTGAATCTATCGGAGGTGGGGAGGCAACGATTGGAAAAAGAGTCGGATCTGGCATGACACTAATTGACGGAGAAGGTTGGCTAATATCTTCATCGTCACCCATGTCATAACAAGAGGTATCAAGAATATCATGAGATGTGACGTTTCCGTAAGCCCGAAATTTCGAGAGAATTTTAGCTGCCAATTCAAAACTACGTACTGCAAACCTGATGCGTTCGTCCTCCTCGTCTTCAGTTCGCGGCTTCGCATTCTGAATGCGGCCCGAGATAAAAGCTAGAGCGGTAGTTATCTTCCGATATTCCGTGACTGTAGACGTACTAGCAAGTTGAGCGATAAGAGATTCTATGGAAGAGAACTTCAACTTAATTGCCTTAGCATCTTCCACATAAGAAAACGGGTAGTCAGGTTTCGTAAGGCATGGTATGATTCTTGGAAGATAGTAATAAGTCTCTTGTGGATCCTCCAGCGTACTGTCTGGCCTGATACCAAAAATAGCATGTTCATATTCCAAATCCTCAAAGGAAAGTTGATCAATAAGAATTTTAAACTGCATTGACTCCATTGTATAGAAAGGGATTAATCAAGGAAAATTACAGAGATAAACTAGGTCTTGAAATGGTCACAAGACATATAGGTGTACCTGTCGATAACTTAAATGGTTCGTACCAGGTAACAAAAGAAAAGCGAAACTATGAAAAGTCAAGAAACACGCTAAGATTTGCCTAGAAGAAAATCAGGAAAATATATATAGGCAAGACCAGAGAAAACGGTGCGATAAGAGTGAACTGGACAGCAACCACTCGCACAAGTCGAGAAAAGGCTTAAACCGAGAAAGTTACGAAATTTGTTCCTGAAGATGGTCAGGACCGAAACGTTGATTCGAAATAAGTGGCTTCTCCAAAGTATATAACACCACCGTCCGGTACGGCAATATGTTAGCGTCAAGAAATTCTTAAAGATAAGGTAAATATACCGGAAGATGGAGAAAACTTGTCCGAAACGTTGAACAGCGACACGTTGTCACGTTAAAGGCAACCAAGAACAAGGAAAATTAAGAATGCGAGAAATTTACCTGAAGATGGTAGCGAAAACTACGTCGAAACGTTAGGTGTCAATTTGTTAGTTGATGGATGACACACAAAAAAAATTTTTGAGGGTGGAGGAAACAGCCGAAACGTTGGGTGCAAATTTGTTATTCGTTAGGCCCACAACATCAATTTGTTACGGAAGGTAGCGAAAACTTGGCTAAAACGTTGGGTAATAACAACAAAAAAAAATTTTATTCTGGAAGATGGCGGAAACAATTTGTTGAAAATATACTAAACAAGTCAGAATGAAAATTGAAAATATACTAAACAAGTCAGAATGAAAATTGAAAATATACTAAATATATATATATATTATATACATAAAACTAGCTGACCATTTCTTAGAAGTCTTTTATCTTTTATGTAAATACATATCTCTTAAAAAATTCCCAGAAAATATTTTATTTCTTTACTGAAAATAAATTCGCTATTTAGAAGTCCGAAGTTTGTTATTGGAAGATAATTTTGCACGCAATTTCAATTCAAGTGCAACGTTTGTGGAAAAAGTTAGTTAGACAGAGAAATTCGCTATTTAGAAGTTCGTAATATGGAAGTTCCACTGTATTTAAATCTATAATTTCATGATTTCATGGTTCATTTTATATTTCACATTTATAGTAAGCATTTTTTAATTCAATTAGCATATTTCTTTGTATAAGGCCTCTTCTTTCTTCTTAATTATTCATAATTAAATAATCACCTATTGTTCATCAAGATCTACTTTTTCGTGCACTAATAATCGTATTATATCTCCTATTAGTTTCATAATGCTCCTATTAACTTTTCCCTTTATAGTGTTTACTTTCTCCATAGACATTTTTAATTTATAGTTTCATAAAATTTCAGGTATCTTCTTATTTTAATTCCTTTTCTTGAACACACGTATACTAGTATGATCCACTTATATTACATCATGTTTTTTTTATACAATTATTTATTTTGGGAATAAGGGAATAACTTTTAATGAGTTGTAATACTAATTCTAAGATTTATAACATTCCTATTTCTAAAACTTAATTATATTTCCGGACTACTTTCTGTAAATTCATCTCTATTAATATCTTCTTTTGGAATTTTTTTTAATTTTCTCTATATTATTCCACTTCATATTTTTATAATTAAATATGTATATATAATACCTGTATCACCTTATGTAAGATAGGCGATTTTCGTATTGCCCCTTACCTTAACTCTGTTAGTTTCCTTACCTGGAAGATTTATTTCTTCTTTGTATAATGTTATCCTGTAACATCAATTTTTTTTAAAAAAAAATATTGTCATGCCCCTACTTATTTATCGAGTAGGTGATTTCTGTATGGGCTCATGTAATTAGTAGTAGCTCTGGTTTAAGGTGGTGTAGCTATATTCACCATCAGTTAATTATCCATTATCAACCTGCATGCCCCTAACAATATCAATTCTCATGCCACTAACATTTAGTTGTGTGATAATTTTTATAAGTATCTTGTTCTTTTTCCGGTCATTAAATTCTTTTATATATCTCTGAAAATTGGTGACGCTAAACAGCTTCAGGATTTATATATATTTTCCTGTCATGACTGTCATATATGAATCTATAAGTTGCTTAGATGAAATCTATGTGTTGCTGGGATGAGTAGGTGTTGCAAGTACCTTCAGAAGACGATATCTATTATTAATCTTCTGTCCTGACTAAAATATGAGATCTATGTGTACAATTCAGTAATATAATCATGTAATATAGATACAACTGTCTATATATAAATCGCTAATTTCGATACACATGGATTTTTGCTCAAGTATCCTCTTTAAGTTAAATAATTACGAAACTAAGCAAATGCAAAAAATACAAAATATGGCTATGAGAACAATTTTAAAGTGTAACAAATATACACCAGTTGCATTAATGCTGAGTACAATGAAATTAATGAATGTGCGACAAAGAATAACGTACAAAACACTGTTATTCATTTATAAGAGTAAACAAGGTGTTACGCCATCGTATATTAGTCAGAAGTTGATTTATATACATGACACACATAAATATAATACACGAATTGTTACCTTTCAGCTTATAGGAATTACTCAAGATAAGGTTATTCGAATTACCTGAGCTCTTATAGCTGTAGTACTCTAATACGGGGAGACGTGGCGTCCTTCCTTCAGGATGGCACTACACTTATTCACTGGGTGTTCCAGGATAGGGCTTATATTAGTGTCTGGGGTTAATGAAAGAGTTGTTTCAAACCACATGAATTTATTACCACAACTCGGTCACTAATAACAATAGCCACGCAGGACTATAAAGAAATGGCTTAAGGCAACACTAAATATTAAGAGATATATACATAGATTGAAATTATATACACTGTCTACTGAGACACCTTGACCAAAGGGCTAATGATCCCACACACAGGGGGTAAATAAAAAGGGGTGGTCGCTAGATACTGGCAGTTTAAATAGAGAGAGATATTGAGACACTCAGTTGGGGTTCTAGGGGATAAGGCTCCCTTCGGGGTACCTAGTCAATTAACGCCTAGAATGGGTAAGGCTGCCTTCGGGTACCAAACCAACTAACTACTTCTGAGTGACGTGACGGGGCTATCTTTAGATTGCCAACCGTGCAAGCTTAGGAATCAGTTCAGTACTTACGGTTGCAACAATGGGTACGATGTGAGGTCACTGTAGCCACACGTCACAAGTCACTGGGGTGGTGTATCGGCACAGGTCTGACACTTAAATAACGATCCGTGGTCTGGATCTTTGTTGAAGCACTAAGTGGAACTCACAACGTTCAACAACCTCTCGTATTTGGTTGGGACACTTCGTTCAACAACCTCTCGTATTTGGTTGGGTCACGTTGTTCACAGCCTCACTAACAGGTCACGAATGCTCCTTGGATGTTGGTTGAAGCATGCAACTGCTGTTGGATTCGGACTCTTATCCTCCTCGTTAGTGTTCGGCTTCTCTCGTTAAGGTCCTTCTTCGGCTTCGGGTTACCTCGGAAGCGTTCGGGTTTGCTTCGGGTCGCTCGTAGAAGCCTTTCCACGCCTTCGGGTATCTTCGGGTCACCTCGGAAACGTTCGGGTTTGCTTCGTCTCGTTCGTAGAAGCCTTCCTACGCCTTCGGGTCACCTCGGAAACGTTCGGGTTTGCTTCGTCTCGTTCGTAGAAGCCTTCCTACGCCTTCGGGTATCTTCGGGTCACCTGGGAAACGTTCGGGTTTGCTTCGTCTCGTTCGTAGAAGCCTTCCTACGCCTTCGGGTATCTTCGGGTCACCTCGGAAACGCTCGGGTTTGCTTCGAGTCGCTTCGGCTTGCTCGTAGAAGTCTTCCTACGTCGTCCGTTATCCTCGGGTATGTTCGGCTTTGCCTCGGAAACGCTCGGGTTTGCTTCGAGTCGTTTCGGCTTGCTCGTAGAAGTCTTCCTACGTCGTCCGTTATCCTCGGGTATGTTCGGCTTTGCCTCGGAAACGCTCGGTTTTGCTTCGACTCGCTCGTGGAGGCCTTTCTACGCCTTCGGGTATCTTCTGAAACGATTGAGTACGTTTCAGAGATCTTCGGGAAACTTTTTCCCGGCTTCGGCTTTTCGTCGGATGCGTTTGAGCTCGCTCGATAATGTTCGGCTCGCTCGTAGAAACGTTGTATCAACTCTGAAGTCAGTCACTTTGGCGAAAGTTCGGTTCTCTCCAGAGAAGGGTGCTGTTGTCGCTCTAAGTCTTTAGAGGCGACTAGATACTCAATAATAAAATTCTTAGTTTATATAACTTCTTTAACGACGTAAACAAATGACGCGGTTGCAGGTGTCCTTTCAAAAGACGCATTCTATTCGTCTGAATAACGAGTCTTTTGATTGGCAGAAGCCCTTGCTTCTCGTGTAAAATATTTTCTACTTAATGCATTGGCGACGAAATTAGTAGGTGGAGCCTGTGTGTCGTATCCAATATAATTCCCACTTGATACAGTGGCGAAAAATTAATAGGTGGAGCCTGTGCGCGATAAGTTCGTCATTGGTCACAATAACGACTGTTTGGGTTGGTTAAAGATTTTCAGTATTATTATATTTATTAATACTGTTAGAAAATACGGAAAATATATGGAAATATGCACCGTTTGTGATGATTGTTTATAACGATCATTTTCACGGATCGAAATGATTTTTAAGTCCGCACAATCTTAGCAAATATAATTAACAACAATATATAATGTTTATTAGCTCAAATTGATCGCAAGCACGTCGTTTAATTCGTATCCAGGAGACGGCAAAGGTAACAGAATCATCAATGATTTCTTTATTGAAAGAGTAAGTAGGTCATCAACGGCTAATATGTTTTTGGTAATGGGCTTAAAATGTTTAACAGCCTCCCGTATGACATAAAACACTGTAAAAATTTAAATAGGTTTAAGAGACAACTGTCATTGTATATTTTAGACAAATTTATATAAATAATGTAAGTGTATGTAAATAGCGTATTGCTAATAAAGATATATTATTATCATGATACGTTCCTTTGAAATATCCAGTATTTTCATCAACTAGTTCATAATTATTTAATCCTATTGTGCGATATATTGTATATGGTCCTATATAAGGTCTCATGCGGTTAGCTATTATTTTATTTTTTCTATCAGTTACTCGTAGTGCTCGTACAATAACTTTATCCTTAACATTATACGTTTTATATTTTCGTTGCTTTTCTTTTTTCTTATCTTCCCATTTTTTCTTCCGCTTCATTAATTTTTGTTTTAATTGCTCATATTTAACTCCAAGATTAACTAAATCATCATTTTGCCACGGCCTTTGTGGTTGTTGTCCTGTAAAAATCGTAATTGGGCAAGCTGCATGTACTGTACTAGGTGTATTATTCATTACTAGTTCTATCTGTTTAATATATTTCGTCCACCTGTGATGACAATCTACCAGTAATATTCGTAAATACTTGATAACTTCTTTGATATATCTTTCTGACGGATTAGCCTAAGGATGACGTATCGAAATGTGATAAGATTTAATATTTCTGCAATCTAAGAATCATGATATCTTTGATTTATAAAGTAAGTAGCGTGGTCTGACAATATTGTATTTGGAGTTCCAAATTCTGTGATATACTCTTGTAAAGCTTGTAACACCGTTTCTGTATTACACTTTTGAGTTGGAATTAATCGAACGTGTTTTGAAAAAATATCACATATTACTAGAATGTTGCGATATCTATTAGTATTAGGGATCAGATTTAAGATAAAATCTAGAGCAACTAATTGTAATTTGTTAATTGCCATAATACTTAAACTGATATTTTGATTTGTGAAATTTTTCTCTTTTGCCAATAAACATGTTTCACATTGCCTAATTGGTCTTTTAATTATTTTCTCATCATTCCGACATTAACATGCCTCTCTAAAAATAAGCCAACATTTCTTGGCACCAATATGTGTGTATAATTCATGAAGATACTATACAATTTCTATGGTATGTTTCTCATTTGTAACATATACCTCACCAATCTTTTTCACAATAATCCCATCATTAATTCTCATACCTTTGTAAGTACCTTCTATTAAGAGTTTCAATGAAAAAATTCTTTCTAACTCCAGTTTTACCACGTTAATTTGTGCGTTGGGCGACTTATTTTCTCCATATTTTCTACTTAAAATATCAGCTGCGATCATCTCTTTTCCTGGTTAATACAAGATTTCCATGTCATACTGTTGTATCAACAAACTCCATCGATAAATACGATTGTTATTTAATTTCGTTGTCATTGTATTTAACAATGCCTTATGAACCGTTTCAAGAATGAACCTTTTTCCAATCAAATAGTAGCGTAACTTAGTCAAAGCAAAGATCACAGCAAGCATTTCAAGTTCTGAGACTCCATATTTCTTTTCGCAAGGCTTTAATGTACGTGATGCAAAATAAATTGGTACTTCTGTATTATCCTTTATTTGTATAAGTTCCGCTGCAACAGCTATATTTGAAGCATCTGTTCTAACTATAAAATCTAAATTGAAATCAGGATGAAATAATTTTAAATTTTCAACGAAATTTGATTTTATTGAATAAAACATTCTTCATATTCAGAAGTCCATTTCCACTAAGTACCCTTCTTTAATAAGTTCAATAACGTATTTGTTATTTGACTATAATTTGAAACGAATTTCCTATATTAATTTAATAACCCAAGAAAACCTCTTAACATCTTGAGTTTATTAGGACGTGGGTAATTTTGTATTTCTTCTAGTCTCTGAGGATCTACCAAAATATTTTGTTGGTTTACCACATATCCCAGATATTTAACTTCTCTTCCACAAAATTGGCATTTTGACAGATTCAATTTCATCCCATTTACTTGTAAAGTATTAATAATGATCTCGATATGGTTTATATGAGATTCCATATCGTCTGAGAAAATTATAATGTCATCTAAGTAATGAAGAGCAAATTTTTCATATCTATCCAATATTTTATGAAGGAACCTTATTAATCCTGCAGGCGAACTTTTAATACCGAACGGACAAACCTTGAACTGGAATGTTATCCCATTTACATTAAATCCACAATATTTCCTCGAGTTTTCATCTAATCGTATTAGCCAGAAAGCATTCTTAAGAATTAACTTACTATACCATTTTTTTATTTCCACACTTAGTAAGTAGAACGTCTATATTCTGTGGCATTTCGTGCTCAGGCTTGATTCTGAGGTTAACTAAGCGAGCGTCAATGCATATGCGTATAGAGTGTCCTGCTTCTTAACTAACATCACAGGATTGATAAAATATATGTTAGAACGTTCAATAATGTCAGCTTCCTCTAATTTTTGTAATTCCTCGTTAACTCGTGCTTGAAAGAAATATGGAATAGGATAATTTTTGCATGACAGTGGTGTATCATCATCAATCAACAATCGATGTTCATAATCCTTAGCGAAAACAACATCATTTACTAACCTGATATTATCATTTAAAATTTCAATCAAACTTTCTTGTATCCAAGGTTCTGCTAAGTTTTGTTCTACTATAAACGATTTTATGTCCATCTTATTTCGTATTACCTGTACCTCTTTCTGATCTTGTATTAATACATTATTATATCCATTATTTATGTTAGTTCTTGGCAGCTCAAACATTGTCCCCTCTAAATGTTCCTGTGCATCATCGTTCCCTGCTCGATCAGCAATAATTACTTTATTCACGTCAATATGTATATCTTCCTTGAATTTAAGATATGCATTTAATTCCATTATATCTTCTAATTTGTTAAGAAAAATTTCAATTCCACCTATTTTAACTTTATTTTCTTCAAAATCTAAATTCATACCCAGTGCTCTCATATTATCCACCCCCAAAATACAATCATAGAAAAGATTTCCCAGTATATAAAATTGCATGATATACTTTTGTCCATTCACCTCCACCTCTATACATAATCTCTTATTTATACAACCCATTTTTCTACGATTAGCAGACATGACCTTTGTATTTTTCACTTTTATTATGTATTTTGAATAATTCTCTATATTTAATACCAACTCCTCCCTTATAAGAGAAATCTCTGCTCCGGAATCCAATAACGTCTTAAAATTAATCTTTTTAATAGTAATCGAAAAGAAAGGTAAACTTTCATAATTATTTATAATATCTCCTATATCTGTAATACTATTTAATTCCCTCATTCCCGATTAAACTTGGAGTGCGTCAAGTGAAAGATTAGACCGCCGTTGTTGTAATTAAAATTTCTATCGTTGGCTTGACGGCGTGAATTTGGCTTGAATCGCTTGAATTGCTTTCGTCATAGCATAACACGTACATAACCTAAAAGTGATTGCTGCATTCTTATGAAACTTTGTAATTTGTTGAAACAAAACGTACAATGTGTTCTAAAGATATTATAGGCGCTGTGACTCAAATACTTTTCGAGATTGAGTCAGATGAAAGTACTCTGATTTTTTCCCAATGTGTCAATGCAGTAACAACAGAAATTTCTATAATTCAACAATGTGAAATATATGAAGGTATGATAATTCTAACGTTACTCATTTTATATGGAACTTAAAACTGCTTGTAGAACCGCCATTAAAGAAAAAATTTTTTGAACATTATGTGAAGATACCACACCAGTTCCAGATATTTCGTTTGCAGAGCATTTTCGGATGTCACGAACAACTTTTGAGGTATGCATTATTCGCATAACATTAAAATAGTAATATCAGTGTACAAAAATATATATTTTTTTATTTTGTATCATATAGGTATTACTGGGAAAATTGAAAAGTGAAGATGAACACATTCAGAAGTTTTATATTCCATATGACACACAATTGTTAATTGTATTGTGGGTTCTAGCTACACCAGATAGTTTTAGAAGTGTCGGTGAAGGATTTAAAATAAAGAAAGGAGTGGTGCATTTTATATATGTGCAGTATATTAGAAAATTATCTAAAATTGCTTCTGCGTTTATAAAGTGGCCTTCTCGTCATGCAATACAAGAGACCCAGCAATCCATCCAATGGAAGCGTGGCTTTCCTGGGGTCGTAGGGTTTATTGATGGAACATACATTAACATAAGAGCACCTTTAGAATCCACTCGCTATTACAATAGGAAAAAACAGGCATCCTTAATTTTGCAAGCAGTTTGTAATTATGTTGACACCTTTTCGAGACAATGGACATCTGTTGGATGAAGAAGTACACTACAACAAAACCCATTCTAGTATACGTATGAACATTGAACGTGCATTTGGATTGCTAGAAGGCAAATGGAGAAGCCTAAAATACATAGACTCCAACAATTTAGAATATATTAGGGACCATGTGATCACCTGTTGTGTACTCCATAATTTTCTTTTATTAGAAAAAGATTGTGCGGTGGTAGTTAATGAAACTGTTGAAGAAGAAGAAGACCACGTTCCTGTCCTGGGTGAAGAACCAGCACATAATGATGATCAGCCAGAGGGATCGCAAAAGAGAAATAATATTGCTGCTATGCTGTATGAGCAAACCTATTGTCAATAGCCCCTTGTCATTTTATTGGAGAAATATAAATATTAATCAATTCTTACTGTAGTTTATCTTCATGTCCATTTCGACTATAATATATAATTATTGCTAACAGTAGGACTTCTTTTGAAAACTACGTTTGTATCAAATAAAATTGCTTAATAATTTCACTATAAATTTATTTCACATAAAACATTGAACTAAAAAGGTAACTTCTGAAATATAAGATATATGTATATAACAAATATATATTATGTAATATTTTAACACACATTATAAACAGTTTCCTTATTTCTCAGTCATTTTTGTAATGCTGAAGCTACTTTATCTAAAATAGCATTTCTGTCCTTTTGCACTTGCACAAAGCTAGTCATTGTATTATGCATTTCTTGTATGTTTGCGTTAATATCGTTAAATGCATTTCCTAACCAATCCATATTAGTTTTTCTGCGTTTAATGCTTGGTTCCGTAGACTGTTCAAGTTTTTGATAACTTGGATGTTCTACAATTTCTATATTTTCAAGAACACCCACAGAAGCTGTCGTAGGCGGCATATATGCGGGATCATTTTGGAGTATATCCTGCATTTGTTGGTAAAATTCCCATTTAGATGCCCCATTACCACTGGTGTTCTCTGCAGCGTAAATTTTTTTATACATGGTCTGGAGGCCACGCCATTTCCTCTCACATGTTTCCCAGCTTACTGGATAACTTTTCACATTCATTTTTCTTGAGATCCCTTAAAATAATATTCTTTTTTTATGAGGCCGTAGTAGTTGTTCTTTTATTTTGTTTAATTCTTCTAAAAGCAACAGGACTGCATTACGGGGCCATACATATCGTTCATTCATAACATCTGCAAGTATTATTTATTATAGCTTGATTCGTAAAATTTACAGTTTTTATCCATACCAGCTGCTACTTCATTTGTATCTGCGCTAGTTGTGGGTATTACTTCACTGTTAGTTATTGTACTACCTGCTAAAACAAAACAAACAAGAGTCCTCACTATTATTAATACTTTCATTCATCATTGCTACCTGTACTTTCCACATTCGTACGATTACTAGAAGTAATTAATCCATTTCTATGCAATTTATAGTATTTATCAATTAAATCGTTTCTGAATTTTTCATCTGAAACAATTTTGTATTCCTAATTAGCAATTATGTAATATCAATTCTCGATGCTATTAGGATTTTTTCGCAAGCAACTATGGTTATCAAGATATAACTACAAGTAAAAACAACCAATACAATGCCGTAGTTTTTTATAACTACGAAGTTCTTCACTATGAAAAAATATAACTACAGTCTCACTATTCGTCGGGAAGATGTAGAAATTATCGAGTTCTGTAAATATCCATAACATTGTTACACTTGATAAAATCCTAAATGTAATTAGGTATATACCTACCTCAAAAATACAAAACTTACCTGTATTACATTGATCTACTTCAAAGGGATTTAAAAACACTTTGAACTTTACTCCTGAAGGGTGGGAAATAATAACTTCTTCAACTGGCTCCATGCTTATAAAAGAAAACAGCCTGACAAAGCTTGTGCTTTTATAGCAACCTTTAAATGTATTTGGTAATTTGAAAAAAAATTTAAAGAGGTTAGAAAAATAATGTCACTTTAACCAATTCGACACGAGTTTTCTCTTGACGATTTGACTCACCGTGGGCACGATTTAAAACCTGACCGATTTTAGCGATCAGCTGACTCAGTTCGACCATGGGTCAGCCAACTGACTAGACGATTCCGACCGGTCTACCCGTTCACTTGACGTACTCTTGATATTTGTTATTGTTACAGATATCTTCTTCTGGAAGTGATATGTTAACTAATGAGAGGTTCCCGGTACAGAATCCTTGTATACATTCCTTGGAATCTCTAAAATTGGCGTTTTTTTCTCTACATGATGGTCTACTTGTAAACCAATATTTTCTTTCAAACTACCATCATCAATATTTCCATATTCATTCTGTCTACAGTCTTGAGTTCCTATCGCATTAATCGTTCTTGAATTATCCTGTCTGTAATATTTTTTATTTTGATCCTGATAATTATTATTATAAGGTATCTGTTTCGAATGCTAATTATTAAATGGTGTGTATCGATTAAAGTTCGGTCTAGTATTATTACCATTTTGTATGACTCTATTATTTGATCCCATGTCGTTCCTATTTCCTTGTGCATTAAAATTTCTATTATTCACATTTAGCTGTTGATTAGGATTTTGAAATACTTGTCTTGTGCCAAATCCATTTGTATTATAATTAGTCGAATAATTATTTCTGGAATTATTAGCCTGTTGCAAAGAAGAATTATTTCTATTATAATGATTGTATGTTCCATCATTATTATTAGGACGTTGATAATTAACTGGTATCTCTTATCTACTATTAGATTGTCGGAATTCCCGATATTTCATTCCATCCGAATAATCATCTAAACGACGTAGTATCTCAAACCATCCATATCAGTAACATTCTGGCAAATTATTGCATGAGTGTCTACTGGTATAAAATGCTGTAAAAGGTGTTGTGAGATAGTTTGTTCATTTAAATGTGAGATATAACGACAATAATTGAACATGCGTTGAGCATAGGCCTCCCTAGAATATTTACCTAGTTGATAACGTCAAGTTAATAATCTTTGATGAGCTCGGCTTTGTTGAGTTTCATTCCAGAAATTTTTCCGAAATAATTCCACAAACTGTTCCATACTATTACAACTATCCTCAATTCGTTGTAACCAGTCAGCTGCTCCGTTGCTTAATGTAGCACGTATTACATTCATCTGACTTTTGAAATCAGGAAAACCTCTACATACTTTAAAATATTCGTTAGATAAGCCATAGGATGTGTAGTCAATTTGTTACCACTAAAATGCGTTATGTTTTCTATCCTAATCCCTGTATTTAAACTACTATAAACCGGAGCACAATTAACATTAGAGATCCTAACATTCTGAACCTTTATTAACAGATCTTGTATTTTTTTGTTCTGCATTTCAAATTCCATTAAAATATCCTTCATACTTGACTTTTGAGCAATAGTAGATGATGTTGTTAATTGTATTTCTTTCATACAATTACTTTCTGTGGATTCTATTTTCTTATTAAGAGTATCTTCTATTCTTTCTACTTGATCAGCAGTTTCTTTATTTACCTTTTCTCTTGTTTTTTTTTTGGGCGGGGAGGGGAAAATCTTGCATAAGACACCCGCTTTGGTCTTGTGCGCAGGTTGTGTCGGATTCTTGCCGACTAAAACCCCCCCTTCTCTCGTCTTTTCCTTCACACCGGAAGCCGCTCTCGCATTACTTCAGTGTGAAGGCTGCCTCATTCTCATCTTGGCTGCACCATGTGTCTTTTCTCAATCTCCTTTGTTTCTACGATCTCTCTTATAAGACTATAGGTTCTTGTCCATGTTTCTTCGGATGTTATCAGGTCTTCCATCATAATTTTCTCATCAAAGATTTTGCCGGCTGTGTTTGTGTATGACTCCCTTGCACCTTCCCATCTATTGCAACTAAACAGGGTGTGTCCCACATCATCTACCTGGCCGCAGTATAGGCATTCGTTGTTTTCCGCCTTCTTTCGTTTATGCAAATAGTCCCTGAAGCATCCGTGTCCTGACAAAGCTTGGGTCAGGTAATAATCCACCTCACCATGGTCACGGTTTATCCATATGTCTAGTTGCGGAATCAGTCTAAACGTCCATCTCCCGTAAGTGCCATTTGCCCAAGTTCGCTGCCACTCTTCCATCAGGTCAGTTATTGCTTGTTTCGCGTCTTTGCCGTTATACTTATCCGCCCGTTCCCTGATAAGTAGCTGCAGGGGCGGTGTTCCCGCAATAACATTCACTGCCTCTCCTGATATGGTCTTGTACGCACTACAGACACGAATCGACATGTGACGTTGCAGTCTGGCCAGCTTACCCACCAGCGTTTTATTTTCCATGGCTGTGTGCCACACCGGTGCGGCGTACTGTGCCTGCGAATTCATGACACTCGCAAGTACTCTCCTCTTAGAAGATCGCGGTCCCCCCACGTTTGGCATAAGCCTCACCAACGCCGACACAGTCTTTTCTATTTTTCCCACCATCTTTTGAATATGGTCACTGAAAGTAAGCCTCTTGTCCATCCAAACTCCCAGGTATTTTATTGATCTGAGGAGTTGCTTATTTACCTGTTCCAATCCTTGATTTAACCTATCAGCTATCTCTTGATGTTTCGTATTATTGTCTACTTCCAACTGAATTATATTATCTTTAATTAACTTTACCTCCTTTTCGACATGTAGTGATAAGAGTTATAGCTTCTGATTCTTTAGTAATAAATTTTTCGTTCATCTCTATAGTAAGTTTGTTAATACTTTTCTGTGTATTATTTAACAAAGATTCTTTTAATTCTGCAAGATTCTTATTATTTTCTTCTCCAATAACTTTGTTTTCTTCTTTCAATTGTTGTAAGTTCTTTTTAAACTCTTCGATTGTCTTATCCAACTTTCCACTTAATTCTCTTCATTCGTCCTACTTTGCCACGCCCGCCCTGTAAACGGGAGAACTAGCCCTAGAAATTACAGGTCGGTAGCGCAGTCAAATATGGCGCAAACGCGAACCAACACTCATCCGTCGGTAGACTCGTTATATCCAACAGAACTGAAACGCCTTTTAGCTTCACTTATCAATTACAAAATTTAAACGTAAGTTTCGGAGAGTGATGTATCACCTTCAAGACTCCTTACCTTTGCTTCCCAAGCGCGAAGAATAACAGAGATAAAGATTGTGCCTTTGGCTCAGTCGTGTGTTCCGTCGGTACGGAGGTGGATGAGAGACCCAGCGCCAGCTCTTGTAATAATCAATCCTTATCCCAAGGTAAACTGCCCCCAAGAGGAAGGTCAATTACAAGCACTCAGGTTGCAAAGTTACGAAATCAAACATTCTGAAGTCAACATAACAAATTTAATAAAGTTAAACAAGAGGATAACCGCTAACCAAGTCAACAATACACAAACAAAAAAAAATGACATTACGTTGTTCAACTATTATTTATCAAAAAAAAAAAACAATGGCAATAGTGAATGAATTCCGCAAATTTGAGAAAACGATATTATCGGTTCATGCTTCACACCAGTTAAAGAAATCAAAAATAATAGTGTATGGTTCCTCATAAGTTAATGAACCAATTTTAACAGTGTATGGTTTCTCATAAGTTTATGAATCAATATTAACAAATGTGCCAATATTCACAATTCAAGAAATCAATATCAGTTGAGGTGTAATTATACACAATCTAAGAGATAACAAAATTCATTGAGTTACAATTAACACTATTTAAGGTAAAACAAAATCTATTGATCTGCAATTAACACTGTTTAAGGTAAAACAAAATCTATTGACCTGCAATTAACATTGTTTAAGGTAAAACAAAATCTATTGATCTGCAACTAACATTGTTTAAGGTTGAACAAGTACTTGTCCTTTACAAAATCTTGCAAAAGGGAAAGATATCTACGGGTAACCCCGGTAGATATAAATACAAAATTTTAATACACAAATAACTACAAATTACTTAGATCAAGAATTAGCTGTGAGGACCACCCTCGCAATGCATCTAAATTAAACAAACCACCCTTGCCTCTGCAAGAGATTATTCAATAGGGGCACACGTCAAGTGCTGGTTAAAATCGAACAATAATTAAAAGAAATCGTTAAGTGGGAACAATGTTTCTAAATACCAAAACTAATTAGTAAGTCGTTAAATTTGGACAATATTATGCTAACAAAAATAAATTATCAGCCATTAAATTGAACAACGTTAGAATCTTAATTTAAAAAAAATGAGGTGTGGCCACCACACGACTTTCTTATACGTATGAGCGTCTCAAATTATAGAATTTTAAGAATTCTTTTATACAAAAATTATTCAAAATCCTATTCTAAGTACTTCTATTCTCTTAATAAATCTCTATAGAATGCATACTTTGCAAGATATTATCAAAAAAGTGCTACTCGCTAAGAGTAAAAGTGCTACTTGCGGTCCGAATTTTGAAATTTCATATATACAAAAAATATTGCAAATTCAGTTCTAAATACTTTTGTACTCTTGATAAATATATATAGAATGCATAACTTACGACATATTTGCAAAAAATCGTTATTCGATAAGAGTAAAAGTGGTACTTCCGGTCTGAATTTTGAAATTTCTTTTATACAAAAGATATTGAAAATTATGTTTTAAATACTTTTATACCCGTAACGTACTTGTCTAAAAAGCATGACTTGCGAAATATTCGCAAAAAACTGATTTTCGATAAGAGTAAAAGACCTACTTCCGGTAGGAATTTCGAAAAACTTTTTAAATAAAATTATTTTCAATTTCAATTTTAAGTATATATGAATTCTTTAAAAATTTTTTAAACTTAATAGTTGACGAAATATTGTCAAAATTCGATTTTTTCGCTGAAGTAAACTGCTACTTCCGGTCTACCGATTTTACTGAAAAACTAATCAGATCTCAAGAGGGAGATTATACACGTAAATACAAAATTTGGAATTGATATCTACAGCGGTTTGACCGCTATCGTGGTCACACAGAGAGAGAGAGAGACAGAGAGACAGACACACAGACATTTTTTAAAAACCACTTTTTCGGTATCAGGGGAGTTCAAAACGTGGACATCTGCAAAAATCTCGAGGTCGAAAATTTTCATCATCACAATACTTCCTTATACTACATATAAGAAAGTAAAAAAAAACTGCTGATTTGTTAACTTGGACAATGTTAATAATAAAATAAAACACCTTTTTCACAAAAATTAGTTTAATTCACTAAATGTAACATTTCGTGTGCACTGCACACATCTTCAGTCAATTTCAGTCGACTGAAGATGTGTGCAGTGCACACGAAATGTTACATTTAGTGAATTAAACTAATTTTTGTGAAAAAGGTGTTTTATTTTATTATTATATATTTCACAAGTGCTCAACATATATTACAATTGGACAATGTTATTAAAGCAAAATTCAAGTTTCAGACATTAATTTTGAAAGACGTTAAGAAAGCAAAAATAAATTGCTATAACATTGAATTTATACACTGTTAAGGTAAACATAAATGAAACAAAAGGCACGAAATTACAGACTTGTCTTCTACCCTCCGATCCGAGATATTTTTTGTGAGTTGTAACAATGATCTTTCCTCCTTTCATTTGGTGAGTTTCTTATTTAAGTTTTATTTTGGATAAGGTTAATAATAAAATAAATTCTTAAATTTCATAAAATATTTATACTCATCTCTTAATTCAATAAACATCAAAAAAAATCTATTAACATGTGGCTGTGTTAAGAATGTCTCCTAACAATTATAAAACATAGGAAAACATAATTCCTTTTTTTATTACGATTCAAGAAAGAATATTATTTTGCTATTTTTATCGTTTAGTATAATATTTATAGATTCAAAAAAATAACTTTTTCCCATACGAAGCTAATTTTTATTTCAACAAAGACACACATTCACACATAGTGCCTTTGATGATCTAAAACTTTGCAAAGAAGAAAATATCTTGAAAATGACCTATACCAATCGTCGAATGCAAATATTCGCACATAGTACACCCAACAAATTGGCGCTTGTTCCCCAAGAATATTCCTATCTATTCGTTTCATCTGCTTGAAATTTTAATTAAGTTTTACCACAACTATCATTAATAATGCCTAGTGATACACAGCAAGCAAATATTTGCACATAGTACCTCCAGTGCCCTCAACACTATTAACAATCTTCCCACAATTTACAAAAAAAAAAATGTAATTCAGCAAAACAATATTTGATCTAAATATTGATGATGTTGAACGCCTTGCTAAAGTAAATATTTTCACGTAGTACCCCTAGAGTACGTCTTGCACCATCAATTATTCCAAAATGTATATTTATTTCAAAAAGAAAAACTTACTTATATTCCTCATACAAATCATCACATTCTTTTTTTATTGATGTCTACCATTTTGATATATTTGAAAATGAAATTATCAAATGTAGCAAATAATTAATAATACAATATAAATAACTAAGCAAATATTACGTAAGAATAGCAAACACATAACACCCACCAGCACACAAGCGTACCCCTAATTTTGAAAGACAGGAAGGTTGTTTTAATAACAATTAATTCTAAATCAATCCTTGATTGTCTTTAACCAAACGGAAAAAAAAGATTTTTGAGAAAATCATATTAAAACATTATTTTACTTACTTAATACAGCTTTTTTTCTGCACCTTCTCTTACCTCCAGAAACTTCTAAAATTTACAAAATGTCAATATGAAAATTTACAATGAGAACTTGAATAATACCTTCTGAGACACTGATGTCAGAAATATGATGTACGTCTGGTAATGGGAAACCAGATGACCTTTCTTCATTCGTCCTACATACAGTTAGGATTATAAAACACATTTTCAATATTATCATCAATATTGGTAAAGCCTAAATAAATATAAATGTAATCATATACAATTAAATTGTAATATAACAAACCTGGCATATTTATTGCAGGTAATGCATTTTTATGTAAGTATTTTCCTTTCTTGCACACATCTAAAAAATGCGAACCACATGTTGCTGTGGTATTGCAATAATGCAACTACAATTGTAACGTTGTAGCTTAAACTATACAAAATTGCATATCTATTCAATGAATGCTGGCTGGGATTGCATTTATATTGTTAAAATATTCACCTATAAATTTATAAATCTAATCCCTATTAACATTCATTTTATTTTTTGTGAGTTCTAACAGTGATCTTTCCTCCTATCATCTGGTGTGTTTCTTATTTAAGTTTTATTTTGGATAAGGTTAATAATAAAATAAATTCTTAAATTTCATAAAATATTTATATTCATCTTTTAATTCATTAAACAACATCAAAAAAAATTATTAACATGTGGCTGTGTTAATGTCTCTTAACAACTATAAGATATAGCAAAACATAATTCCTTTTTTTTCTTACGAGTCAAGAAAAAATATAATTTTGCTATTTTTATCCTTTAATATAATATTTATAGATTCAAAAAAATAACTTTTTCCCGTACGAAGCTAATCTTTATTTCAACAAAGACATACATTCACACATAGTGCCTTTGATGATCTAAAACTTTGCAAAGAAGAAAATATCTTGAAAATGACCTATACCAATCGTCGAATGCAAATATTCGCACATAGTACACCCAACAAATTGGCGCTTGTTCCCCCAAGAATATTCCTATCTATTCGTATTCATCTGCTTGAAATTTTAATTAACTTTTACCACAACTATCATTAATAATGCCTAGTGATACACAGCAAGCAAATATTTGCACATAGTACCTCCAGTGCCCTCAACACTATTAATAATCTTCCCACAATTTACAAAAAAAATAATGTAATTCAGCAAAACAATATTTTATCTGAATATTGATGATATTTAACGCCTTGCTAAAAGTAAACATTTTCACGTAGTACCCCTAGAGTACGTCTTGCACCATCAATTATTCCAAAATGTATATTTATTTCAAAAAGAAAAACTTACTTGTATTCCTCATACAAATCATCAAATTCATTTTTTATTGATGTCTACCATTTTGATATATTTGAAAATGAAATTATCAAATGTAGCAAATAATTAATAATACAATATAAATAACTAAGCAAATATTACGTAACAATAGCAAAAACATAACACCCGCCAGCACACAAGCATAACCCCGATTTTGAAAGACAGGAAGGTTGTTTTAATAATAATTAATTCTAAATCAACCCTTGATTGTCTTTAACCAAACGGAAAAAAAACATTTTTGAGAAAATCATTTTAAAACATTATTTTACTTAGGGGCCGTTCCAGTATTACGTAAGCAGATTTTTTGCAATTATTAACCCACCCCTCCCCCTCGTCAGCAAAAGTAAGCAAAGCTCTTACCCCCCCCCCCCCCCCATGCTTACGTAAACATTGGTACAATTGATTGATTCATGAGCAGCAGTTATAAGTCTAGAAATAAGGAATAGGTTTGGAATAGTGGACTGTAACGCACATAATATTTATTTAAATAAACTTTACTGACACGGTATTCAACATAGAGTAAGTTACAAATATTATAATCTTAAGTAATATTACGAACAAAACAAAGTTCTTTTAAATTTTTGGTATACATATTAATTCCAATTAACAGTCTTCAGTCCATGACACTCGAATCCATGATTCTAAGTTTTCGATGACATTGGATGTTTGTTGCTCAATGTTGTGTGTCTGCTCACTTACATCCGATTTTGGAATGTACGTCGTTATCATCGAGCCATTCAACATCTTGATGCTCTAAGTTTTGAATAATGCACATCAGTTCATTAGCACGACGAGCAGCCATTCTTATAGGCCTAACTTTTATATCAGTGTGCGTGTTTACTTTTTTATGGATCTTCTCGATGTGTCGATTTAGTGACTTGACGGAAGCATGATAAAGACCACACGTTTTGCATGTTCGACTAGATAGCTTCATTTTTACCGTTAGACAAAAATAATCGTAGGGCATTTGCAGGAAATCTTGAGTGAAGAATTTAAGCGTAGAGCTAAATTGACTGGAAGATTGATAAATTGCTCTCCATCATCCAAGATCAAGTCATCAACTGTTTGTTTTACTTTTACTGGTGGTGCAAGAAACCTGTTTTTTAGTAATCTAAATAAGCCACTTCTTGGACGACAGCATTCTATGTTTCTACATTTTACAATTTGAAGCAAGTATTGGCTTTCACGCACATGTTCTGAATACCATTTAATGTCTGGAAAATCAGGAAGATCTTGTTCGCCCGGCCCAACATATTTTGCAGTAACATGATAGCCATTAATTTCCATTGAACTCCATACCTCAGCTAACACATTTCCTGCAAACTCGAAATTGGATCTTTCTAAATGTTCATCAATTGTAACGCCATGTTCATTCAAATGAGACCCAAAATGGTCATGAGGCAATATCAAACCAGCCAGTTCCCGACTAAGAGGAGCCGTTCTGCGCTTTACTCTGTTATGCGCACTTCTGCCAGGAGCAT
The DNA here is from genome assembly GCA_963170755.1 of Amphimallon solstitiale. NCBI lineage: Eukaryota > Metazoa > Arthropoda > Insecta > Coleoptera > Scarabaeidae > Amphimallon > Amphimallon solstitiale. The sequence goes on from OY720677.1 coordinate 36,194,662, forward strand.
TTGTAGCTAAAAACAATGCATCGAGATCATGTCGCTTAAAGTGTTGTATAGCAAACCCTATAACTTTTTGATAACGCGGATTTTCATCTGGCCCTCCATCAACCGTCATGATTACCACTGGTTTTACCAATCCATGGTCAGTTTTAGCTAATGCTTGAAACTCTTCAAGTTTGAGAAGCGTCTCGAAATCCTGAGCATGAGTATTAGCAGTAGATGAACTATGCTTTCCACTTCGAATAGCGATGTATGTTGGTCCAGAATATTGAACGGCTTGCGGTAGTCCTAGCATATTGGAAGTGATTTTGATACCAGCATAAACTGATGGTATTAATTTATGCCGCTCAGCGATTACCCACTCGTGATCAGGCAATTTGATTCTATATTACATGTGTATTAGAAGAGGTGCTTGCTTATTTGCCGCAGTTACACCAATAGGGACCCGAGCTTCATCATCTTGAGATATGAAAAATACTTGATCTGGTCCAAGTATGGATGCTATGTTCTCCAAATAATGGATCGATGTTTCAGTGAAATTGCTGTCTAAGTGGCTTTTGTGGTGATCAGCCTGAGCCCGAGTGAGCTTAACAGGGACTGTCTATACATGTCTTCGTCCCTTTGCAGAATTAGATTTTCTGGGAATCAAACGAAGATATGTCCCACTTCGACTAATGTCAAATCCTATTTTACGTAATTCTTGTGTGAGTTCATCAAGAGTTTTTACACTGCGAATAGATTCCGTTCATCTTCTATCATCTGCTGCACTCCCAAATAAAGCAATATCCGCAATTGTTTTCAATAGTAATGGTTGATCGTTTTCTAGGCTAGGACGTCCCACTGAATCCTTCAGGGATAGTTTTTTTTATTTCTGGATTTTCATGACAAATATCTTCTAACTTTCTTTTCATATCATCTCTGTGTTTCTTCTGGGCAACTGCGTTTTGAATCTTCCTGTTTAAAGACTGTTTCGCTGGCGGCCCACTACGGTGCCCTCGCTCGCCCAGCTACCTGGATTTCGGTAGGGCTCTTGGACACATATGGCCCCATATCTTTTCTCTCTTGCCCATTCTATGGCGGTTTCCGTTGCCGCTCTTCCTTTGCCTACGTTTAGTTGGAAAACTCTATACTCCATTCACCACGTCTGGTTGCTCTTTCTCTCTCTTTCTCTCTCTCTCTTTTACTCTCTCTCTCTCTCTTTCGCTCTCTCTCTTTCTCTCCCCCTGCTCTCTCTTTTTCTTCTTGCCTTGTTCAGATACCCGATCTTTCCTTTTCGGCTGCCAGCCTCCACTGGTAATAAGGGCACCTGGTGTCCGTTGCCGTATGTCCTCTGGGCTCCAAGCCCTCTCGCTTGCAGTTGGGGCATTCCGTCCCCCTGCTTCCACACTCGTCGGTCCTATGATCTTCGGCACACCTTGCACAGACTTCCTTGTCCCTGCACGCGTAGCTAACATGCCCAAATCCACAGCATTTGTAGCATCTGAGCAACCTGATATTCTCCTCCACAAATACCGTAATAAGGTCGAGGCGGATCTTCCCCGCCCCCTCCTTCACCAGTACCCGGTAGAGGTCTTTCCCCGTTTCCACCGTCCAGTTCTCCTTTCTGCTGTTCCTGCAGATCTTCTTTCCTATAACCTTAATTTGTTCCTTAAATTGCTCCTCTTCTATCTTCTCCCTTATGAATCCATTCTGTTCCCAGACCGCCTTGACTAGGGATTCCTTATCGTGGCCTGCGTCGACCCCTGTGAGGCTTAGACCTAACCACCTCTTCTCCCTTGGCGGCCTTTCCTCTACATCCTGTATCTTCTGCACCACCTCCTTAAGCTTTTCCTGTTGCTCCGCATCCCTACTCTGGAATACCAGTTCTCCGGCCCTCGTCTCCTTGACGTAGACGAAAGTTCCTATGTCTTCCTTGTTGCTCTCTTCCACCAGCTTCTTCCTGATTTCCATGGCTGTTTCCCCTTCCTTCTGGCTCTTAAGCACCGTGACGAACGTTTCCTTCTTCTCGAGTGGCGCCTTTTCCGCGGCCTGGGCGAAGGTTTTTACCTCATCCCTAAACACCTCTCTTGCCCTCCTTTCCGTCGCCACTTCCTTCCGTCCACCTTCCCTCTTGTTGCCTTCTTCCTGCCTGTTCTGCCTTTCTCTAGGGGCCATGCTTGGTCCCATTCCACCGCTAGTGTTCTCCCTGATCTCGGCCAGGATCCCCCTTTCCTCTTCCTTGCTGCTGAGCGCCCTCAGCAGTTGTCCACTCAATCGCCTTTCTGTCAATCTCGCTTCCTGTACTACCATTACCAAGTACTTTCCTATTCTCGCGCATTCCTCTACGACCGCCGCTTGGTTGGCCCTGGTGAAGCAAACTTTCCCGTTCTGGTCCTTGGAGGTGTTTACCCTTATCGCTTCCAAGGCCGCTAGCACCGTCTTGATCGCGTCGTCTTCCATTATCGTCCTGTCGACGCCCTGTCCGCTGTACTGCCTGCCGTCCTTCGTTCCCGACGCCTCGTCGCCCATGACGCCTGCGCCCTCTCGTAGCCACGGAGGTTTTTCCTGTGCCCTTGGATGGGTTGTTTAATCCCCTTTCCAATGACACCTCAACCTGACCTCTACCTCTACTACTTTTCCTACAATTAATTTATTACTATACTCCCGTAAATATACTTATTTAATTAAAAAGTATATCGCTTATTTTCCCCTTCCCCTTATGCGCTACGTCGCTTTTGACCGCACCTTTGCCTGTCTCCTACCTCACCTCTTTCCACCTATACACTTTTTAAAGTCCTACCTTTGTTAATAAAAAAGTTTATACCTATATATTAAACAATTGTCACTTATATAATCCTTTATTTTTAATTTCTCAAATGTTTATTTCAAAATACTTTTCTACTTTCCTGGGCGCTCGCAGGTGCTACGTCACTTTTGGTCGCACCTGCACCTGTCTCCTACCTCTCCTCTATCCACCTGTGCTATTTACGGGCTGCTACCTTTCCTGACAAAAAAGTTTATATGTATATATATATATCATATAACTTACCTATGTACGATATTTTATTTTATTTCGCGGGCTTTGGTCCCGACTATATAACCGTGTGTTTGTTATTTACTTATTGCCGGCTACAGGTGCAGCCGCCCGCGAGTTCCTTGAATTCTTATGTGTCTTCCTTATATGTAATACAATATATTCCCAAGAACTATTATCTAAAATCTGGCGCGCTCGCACGTACTACGTCACTTTTGACTTTACATTCACCTATTTCCTACCTCTCCTCTACACACCTGTGCAATTTGCGAGTTTGTACCTACTTTACTAAAAAAGTTTATACCTATATATCTAACTCTAAATTTGCTTATTTATTATTATTACATTCGCCGGGGTCCCGGGCCCGGCCGTGTGCAAATTTCTCGGTTTCTTCTCTATATGCAACTGCACGTGTGTCTTTAAACTCGATTCAGATGCAGCTGCACTCAAATTCAGTGCTGCCAACCTCATGGATACTGCTTTCCCTTCCCAACCGTTAGGAATTCCCTATTTTCAAATAAAAATCCCCGAATCGTGAAGTTTAAAATTTAAATACGAATGTGAGGATGAGGTAAATAATTGTCAAAAAACAGGGGGTACATGAATATATTTCTTGAAAAAAATAACGTGTAAACAAAAAAAATAAAATTAACACAAACATAACTCTTAACATAGTTAATGGCCACTAGCACAAACAAAATTAAATAATATCAACGTGTAAACAAAACAGTACAATGAAAATAGACATTTGTTTAATTTTTAAAATCATATACATTATTAGCACAAAATAAGTTATAGTGTTGTTCTTCTGGATCAAAAGACGTACAGTCAATATTTTTGGCAGAAAATGCCGACCTAACAACACAAATGGCATTTAGGCTTTTTTCACCTAAACAGTTACGTTTTTTGGTTTTTATATCTGTGACGCATGAGAATATTCTCTCTGCTTCCGCGTTCGAATGCGGCAAAGATAAAATTATTACCGCTAATTTATAAATATTTTCAAACGGAAATGTCCCTTCGAAGTCTGTATATGCACTGATATTTTTCCACATTTCGTCTACTGGTAATGTGGATAAGTCTTTTACTTCAGTCTCATTAAAAGCGAAAGGTAAATTTCGCCATTCGTTCATTGCTAAATGCACAGGCACAATATGTTTGTATTTATCACACAAATTAGGCAATTCGATTAAAGTAATTCTGTTCTTATTGAAAGCATGCTCTGGTAAAAGAAATTCATACTCCGAAAATATACCATATGTTAAAGGTAACCTCTTTATCATTTCATTTCCCAAAGTTACATAGAAATTTAATACTTTTGTTCTAATTTCATGTCGCTCTACTTCTGTTAAATGTTCTTTAATAAACTCATTACATTCGCTTCCCAAATAAATGTTTTCAATAGCTAAATAATTATGAGGATGTATGACACTTTCTAATGGAACATCACTCATTAAGATTAAGGGTTTTATAAAATTTTGAGCAAACTGATTGAAAAGTTTTTTAGATGTTTTATGCAGTGAGTGAATCAGAACATTTTTTGACTGGAACATTGCGTTGAATTGATTCATATATTCTAGAGAGTATTTCAAGAATAAAAAATATGCTTTTGTTTTTGGATCGTTAAACGTATTTAAAATAAACTGACTTGAGTGTAAACGATCCTCTACAACTGCGATTGTAAACTAGTACAGTAAAGGGCTCCAGTGTTCTAAAATTTGGACAACACATTGATGGACAGATAACCATCTTGTACAAGAACATTTCAACATTTTATGATGTTTCATATTAAAATATGTTTGTATCTCTAGCAACTGAGCGCAACGTTTAGAACTACCCGATATATAAGTATAGATTTGTCGCATTAACTCTTCCAGTTGTGAGGGCAACACTTTACAAGCTGTGCTTGCAATGATGGCTGCTGAGTGACAAATACATTTTAATAGTGTAGCATGTGGTACTTCTGCAGAAATTTTTGAAAAAAAAGAATTATGTTTTCCTACCATAACGCTAGCTCCGTCTGACGCTACACCAAGAAGATTATTTAGTGAAATATTTCTATTATGTAAGCAAGCTTTAAAAGTCCTAAAGAGGGCATCTGCCGAACAGTCAGTGGCATCGAGATGACACAATTCCAACAGCCTTGTAGTAACTTTTCCCGTTTGAGGAGACACATAATTGACCAAAATGCATAACAGCTTACTAGTCGAAATATCCGTGGTCTCATCGATCAGTACTGAGAATCGAACCTATAATCACATGAAGTTAATAGTAGTAATTTATTATAAAAATTTCAAGCATTTACATTTTGTAGTTCTTCAATAAGTTTATCAGATTCATATTTTCCCAACACATTTTTGACTATCGAAGAGCACTTCGTATGTTTCAGTCTGACATCCTTTAAAACCTTTGAATCATGTAACCCTTTCTTTAATACCTCTACTAAATGATCTACTAACACAAAAGCAACATTGTGCTCTGCAAAAAAGCCACAAAGAAGGAGTTCAAAACATTTAACATCTTTTTCATGTTTAATCCTTTTCTCATATTCAGATTTATTTAAATCAATAACATCTGTAATTTTACTTTGGGCTGGTGTAGTTATTGCCTTCAGTTTTAATCTGTGTTTATTAGTATTCGAATGTTTAAGGATTTCAGTCCTACCGGCACACAGTACAACATTACAGCATATACACTTGCATAAATGTTTATTTTTATCAGCTTGAAGCCATTTCTTGAACTGATCTTCTTGGAGCCAATTTTTGTTGAATACTTTTTTGTAGCTTTTCCGTTTTCTATTACTACTTGAACTAGTGGATGGTTCGTCTTCAACATTGCTATCGTAACTCTCACTATCAGATTGAGACATTGTTGCTAAAAATGTTTGCTTTATGCATGCATGTCTCCAAATGTATTGAATTTCAATTTACTTACTTTTTATATGTTATTTAAACCTAATTTCCTTGAGCAGAGCTTCGTTCATTATCGTGTTGTGGTGATAAATGAAAATGATAAATGACAACTGACACTTTGTCACTTGTCAGTGACAAGAACATTCAGTACTGCCAATCTCATGGTTGGCACGCACAAAACAAAAAATCTAGGGACTTTAGGAAAATTAGCGCGTCAAATACTATTCAACAATTTAACTATAGTCATGGCTATAGTAGCTCCATGATCCATGATTGATTGGACTAATTACGCTCTATTAGCAGTTTTCCCTTAAATAATGTAAAAATTCCCTTTTTCCCTATTTGATCAAAAATTCCCCGAAAAAAGGGAATTTCCCTGTCAGTTGGCAGCACTGCTCAAATTCCCAGAATTTCGTCCGACTACTAACGGCTATTTAATTCTAACCGTCTATTGTTATGATTTCAAAAATCCCTAGCTCCCGTCCCTCGGGTCTTATCCACGTGGGGGGTTGGTGTCGTTGGATAGGTTTTTTCCAACCCTATCCAACCTTATCTCACTCAACCCCCCCCCCCCCCCTAGCGACGGTTTTACTCTGGTTATTTATTTAAAAACTCTCCGTATCCCGTATTAACCTAATTAAATTTCAAAGGTACTTATCTAGCTTATCCTTATCGGAAATCTTCCTAAAACACTTCCACACCTCCACGTGCACTAACTGCACACACCTGCCTCAAAAAACGCAATTAAAAGCGACTTAAAACCACTTTTTAATCAATTTTGCCAGGAGCGATATAACATACGTCTAACTCGTTCGCTAGCAGAACCGCTGGCAGAATACAAAGCATTCAGATTTTTTTCGAGTAGAGCAATCTTATTTTTCATAGATTCCTGAGAAGGTTTTGCTCTTGGCTGTTTATCTGTATTTTCTGTGTTGTCGCATTGCTGTTGTGATTCCTCTCCGGGTTTTGTCTGTCTTCTTCCTGTTCTTTAGAATTTGAAGCTGGCTGTATAATTTGTGTTTTTTTCTGCAGGCTTGCGGGTATTCGTTGCCTAAAAATTAAAACATTCTATAGGTATTGCTAATGATTCTCTTATTAAGCTATAAAAACATAAAGGTGTGACCAAAAGGGGTCGTTACATTACACTATAGTAAGTACATTATGTTTAATTTACTTTAACATGGCGAAAATAAATTCGCAGTTTCATACATTTATCCGATCAAATACAGGGTTGATTATTGAGACGAGTCAGTAAGGGTATGATACCGTTATAGTGACAAGAAAGCGTGCCTAAGAGACCTTCCCTAACTTAAAAAAAAATCTATACATTTCGTAAGAGAAAAACGATTAATCAACTCAAAATACTTTTTTGTCAATCGATCCTATTTCTTATTGTGATCAAAATACTCTTTTAGGCCACATAAAAGCTGCATTCAAAGATTATTTAAAAGCCACAGCCGGGAATTGGAGCCGTCAAATACAGAAAATTAACACCATGTATTTTTGTGATCAATCGACGGAGTCAATCATAAGGAATAAATCTATCTAATGAACATCATACCTCTAAAATTTGAGGTAGCCCATAATATTTGCTGATCATTAAACTTCTAAATTAATGTTTTCTATACAAAATGTAAGGAGATTTCTAATATTTTTAGTGTAGTGTAATATTTCTAATACTCACCTAAAATGGTTTCATCACTCATCTTGGAAAAAAAACGTAGTAGATTGGATTTATTCTTAGTCGCTGCTTGCAATTCTTCAATTCTCTTAGAAAAAATAATATCAAGTTCCTTGTCGGACTTTGCTTGTAACTTATAATTACGCCACACTTCGTTAACTAACTTCTGTACATTTTGTACTTTTGTATTTGTATGAGATTTTTTAAAACTTTCGAACAATTTTTGGTATAACTTGGATTTGTCTATTTGATACGACATCTTGAAAAATTCAACTTTGGCGAAAGTGGATCAACGGTAAAACAAACATTAACTTGCTTTGCTTACAACACGTCAAAGCGTCAATCGTATCGAAACAAAACTGAGACGGAAAAAATTTAGACAAGTGAATAGCGCGTAATTCCCCTACTCAGTTCTACGTGTTCATTATTCGTTGGAATCCCCGAAAAGGCATTTCGTTTTCAAGCATAGGCAATGTGTGGGTTGCCATATGTGTAAAAAAGTAAATAATTACTGCTGACGTAATCACCATCTAGATTCCCCCACCCCCCATGTCATCAAAAATAAGCAAAGCAAAGACCCCCGCCCCCCCCCCATATAGTGCTTACGTAATACTTGAGCTGCCCCTTACTTAATACAGCTTTTTTTCTGCACCTTCTCTTACCTCCAGAAACTTCTAAAATTTTGAGGGAGAATCGCATCTGACTATGAACCATGCTGTTTTTCACAGATTATTTCAGATAACATATTAAAACTTTTAAAATGGTCGAAATTTTCAATTTTTTTAAAAAAAAACAACTACACGTGCTAAAAGAGCATTATTAAAATGGACAAGAACAACATGTTTACCCATCAACAGCAACGTTGCCAGCGCTCTTAAAAAAGATGTAATATAGCGCACGCGTCAAATGTACTAGATCCAATACTTTGGTATTATTTTTGAGTAAATAACTTTAAAGCTTAACAAAAATTTTATTTAGCACCCAAAAAATAAAAAAAAATAAAAATGCACAAAAAATAAAAATTCTGTAATTACTCTTATTTGTAAACAATGTCTTTTTTTAATAAGTTTGTGCTCGGTTCCCAATCAAAGCATGGAACACATCCCAATCCCAATAAACCTTTTGCCATTAACAGAGCGTTGCACGTTTCCGGAACTAATCTATTTTTAACCTTTGTTTTAATGTGGTTTAATTGAGAAAAGATTCTCTCTGCAGATGCACTGCTGTGCGGCAAAGATAAAATATTGAACACGAACTCACAAATATTCGCAAAAACTTTTTCATTGGCTGAATTTTTGTAACTGTATAGCTCAAACCAAAAAGCTGAAAATTCGAGTTCTTTCAATTTTTTTTTTTAATTTTCTGCCAAACTACAGATTTCTCTACCTTCGCATGCAATCTCCTCAACGTTATTACTGGTTAAATTAGAAAACTGCTCAAGAAGAGGAGTAAATGAAACTGGTTTTTCCAGCAATACTTCTGGATTAAGCAGTTTAAGAAACTCGTATTGTGGTAAATTTTTAAACCTAAGTCGAATTTGTAAGCAAAGTTCGATATAAAAATTTAAACAATTATTGTAAAAATTTCTCAATTCTTCAGCTTTAATGTTGTATTTTTTAATCAGTAAATCTGTTTTTTGCCCTAGATAAATTTCTTCATTAGGTAAGTATTCATGAACATTTCGTAAATTTATTTCAAAAATGTTAGATTTTTCCACATAGCTATTTTTCAAAAAACATTTTAATATATTTTTATAAAGAGAACTCACTCTATCATATAATAAATGAATTTTGGGCTTTTCTGATTGGAACTCCACATTTAGCTTGTTTATAAGTGGCAAAATTAAACTTAAGAATGTCAAATATAATTCTATCTCGATTTTAGAAAACAGCTCCAGTATTTTTTTTGGTCTGTCTAATTCTTTTTCTTCTGCAACTTCGGATGTAAAATACAACATCAAAGCTTGCCATTGTTCTAATATTCGCCGCACAACAGCCTCAAGGGACAGCCATCTTGTTTGAGCCAATCTTAAAAGTTTGTGGGGTTTTAGTTCTATGAACTCTTGAAATTCTTGATACACCTTTTGTCTTTTTGGGCTTCGAGAGATGTAGTTGTAAATGTCTTGCACAAATTCTTCTACTTCAGAGGGAATTTTTGTAGCTGCAAATGATGCACATAAATGGAGCGAATGGCATACACATCCAATTACAAAGATCTTCGGGTTTACGATTTCTTTTAATTTAGCTTGAACACCTCCAATTTGTCCCATCATAACAGAGCAATTGTCTGCAGCAAAACCGATGACATTTTCATAGTCTATTTCAAATGTACGCAAAACTTTTAAAACTGAATCCACCAGGCCATTTGCAGTGCAAGATTCCACTTCTATCAATGACAATAATGCCTCCCGGACAGTAGCCTGACGACGGTCAGTAAATCGAGCTACGATGGCCAAACATTTTTTGACAGATATGTCAGTAGTCTCGTCGATTATCAAGGAAAACTTTTGATTTTTTAAAATCTGGACATTTATTTCTTCAGCTTCATTTTTTAGCATAAATATCATTTGCGTTGTTTTTGTCCTAGCACAGTTTATGTTTTTTATAATTTCTGAATCATTTACACTTGACTTTAAAAGTTTAGGAAGATGGTCCATAAAACGCATAGGGATATTATGCTCTACAAGTCCCATGGTCAATTTGTATTCTGCTTTTTTAACACTAACTGCCAATTTATCTCTCTGCGGATCATTAAACAATGTCATTATGTTAGCGGTATTTTCCACATTTCTGGAATTTTTTATATGAACTGGTTTTTTTTCATGACGTTCTAGATGAGTCTTGCCACCCTGTATAGTTTTCTTACACACTAGGCACATCTTTTCACCCGTCGTTAACAACTTTAACCAGGAAAAAGTTTTCAGCCATTCGTCTTTGAATTTTTGTTTATATACTTTTCGTTTCTTTTTTGACATTACCGTGGGAGTTTCATCAAGGTCTGTGTTGTCTGAAGATTGATTCACTTCGTTAAAATCAACCTGATTTGAAACGACAGACGAAGTTAATAGTTGTTGCTGATTTTGTCCTGAAGAAGTTGACGGTTTCGGCTCAGATTTTGAGGTTGATGGTTGTGGGTCATGTGAACTTGGCCCGCATTCGGATGTATCGGATTGACTGATTTTGCGTTTTCTTATAATAAATCTGGTCAATAGTTTAAAAAAATAGTGTAAGACTGAGGAGCAAGCAACTACATTTAACATATACGATACCTATCCATAATGGTGCACTTAGAAAAACACAAACAATAATGGTATATTGAATATTGTAAAATAAAATGTATATTTGGGGAATCACCAAATTGATCAAATGTCAAATGTCAAATCTACAGATTTCAGTTTCCAATAAAACACAATTATATCATGGCCAACTTCACTCATTTCGTTGGCTCGGTTCAGTTTGAAAGCCACAGAGAGCGCCAGCGCAAAAAATACCAACCACAAAATATGCATGATAAAGTAGTTGCATAATTTCAATTCTGCAAAAAAATTCTTCAAAGTTCAAACTTTTCAAATTTGTACAAAAGATCGTTAAACAACACCTGAAAACATTACCAAATCTTAAGAAAAATTTAAAAATGTACTAAATAATCCAAAAATGTAAAAAGGTACAAAAGAGTACAAAATGTATTAGATTCGTACAATTGTACTAGCTCTGGCAACACTGATCAACAGGTGACAAAGTAATGGTCTGATCTGTAAAAGAAAGGTAACCAGATCATGGCTGCAACTTTAATATGATATTGCCAACTTAGTGTGTTTAGCTTTGGATCTGTTGAAAGTATGAAAGTATACAGTGTATTTAACTATACAGCGTGACTATAAAATGAAGTGTTTATAACTGATATGATTGAGCTATGTGAAATACATTAATTATGATGATTATTTAAATTGTATAAATAAGTTTTGTATACATTATTAAGGAAATGGAAATTTAATCTATTGTTGTTTGAATTGATAGTGATATTAGATTTTGTTAAATGAAAGCAAATAAGAATAAACGTTATTTAATTTGTCTATGTCCGATCTGAAGTTCATAGAATTATCGTTATTATTGATTTCAATCATTTCCAAAAATTTCCTAGATTTCTTGTGCCTTTCAACACATAAAATCCGAGTGTTATCATACATAGGTTGGTGATTAAGTTTGAGACGGTGTTGTGCCAAAGCACATCTTTGTTTTTTGGTGTTGATATCGCTTTTGTGTTGCTACCTTCTTGTGTTTAAAATATCAAATGGCAAAAGGCCCTAAACAGACTCGGTAACAAATTCCAAGAAGGTAGGAAGTAAGACACCACCACGGTAACTGGCCTTCTATTTGAAACAGGAAGACGCTTGTCTATTAAATAATCACCAACTTATAAAACACTCAGGCCTTACCTTCTTACTTCCCAAGGGTCGATGTTAAATATGGGAGTCAGCACCGCCTCCAGCTGCAGTCAGAATTAGGGCGAGTTCGAATACAGTACTAAGTCGAAGGTTACGTTGTCAGGGCGCCTATCCGTTAAAATATGCTGAGCCCAACCGATATTCAGATCCCGGACAAGATCCAATATAAGATTCCCCAGGTGATAAGAAAAATAAGACCAACACACAGTCATTCAACTTAACAACAGGTTTATTAAAATTTAAGTACCCAAAATAGTTCAAGACCCAAGTATACAGAGCAAAACAGCTATTGCTAACTAATCACATAAGACACACGTCGTACGTAGCTCGTTAAAAATTGAGTTCAATAAAAAAGGAAACAAAAAAAAACATTGAAATTTGAATTATATAAGCGCAACCCAGTTGCATGTATTTTAGTTTCTGAAGGAATGAATAACAGTCTTAAATGGCCACCCCAGGTGATCCACAATTTCAAATTACCAATGACATATAATTACAAAATTAAAGAATTTTTAAAAAAAAAGGAAACACATGAGACAACCTTAAAGTTAAATTAATTACCTGACAATATTCTTACATAAGCATATCAATATAGGGCAACTTGCCGAAAAGTCTCTCCAAAGTCGAACAGTTTGATCGTAAATTGCAACACGTTAACCCTCCAAAATGAATCACTCTGTATAACAGAGGCAACCGACAATCTATTCGACAGTCGAGTGCAGACTCTAAGTTATATGGTATCTAATACTAAAAATATTAGCGCTAGTTAACTATGCTTTACATAAGGAAACGTAACCAAAATTAAATTCAATAATTTCTTACGAGATTGTACAATAATAAATTCAAATGGTTGACTAATTGCACTAAATAACAAGCTATAAATTTACACAATACAGATGCGAGGCTGCAACGCCAATACACATCCAAAATTTGTCCAAAATTCGAAATCCCAAAAAAAAAAGGCTACGCAACGTCTCCAAAATTGTCAAAGTAACCCCCAACTGGAGTCACTGTTGTTATTAAAACTACGTTAATTTAATAAATTCAAATTATAAGGCACTCAGGCCAATATGCAATTAAATACTGAAATTACGAAGACTTGAGCGATTAGTTAAGCCGGAAAAGTTACAATTAACAGTCCGATAGTACTCGGAATTGACTTGATATTACCAAATCTGATTGGCATTTAACAGATAATCATACACAGTCACAGTACCTTAAAAATTCCACATCCACAGCGACAATACACGATACCTCCTACAATTCACACTCGCTGCAAAGGAATCCGCTCCAAATACCCTCGGTTAACGACATCTTCGGGAAAAACGGTGTAGAAAGGCTACAGCATTTCAACAATCTGCACCTTATAATATGTCTTCACCGCAGGATACACAATCTATCCCCTTGGAACTATAAATTATATCAGGCACGTGGTTCCAAAACTTTTACCCAACGAGAAGTGCTCTAATGAAATTTTTGCCATACACTAGCAGAGCAGTTTAAACAATTCCTAAGCCACGACAAACAATATCCTCAGCAAGATTATAACCATAACGCCAAAATCACATCAACGCTTGAGAAACATCATAAAATCCGCCTTGTACTAGCGATTTCACACGATATAATTCAACAGTCCAACATTTCTCAAGTAGTGACTAAGAAAATTGCATCTGCTCTTGTGATGGTTTAAATGCTTCTTCTACGACAGTTAACGTTCAAAAGAGGAAGGTTCTAACTTGTCAAACACTGACCTTAAGCGTAACATGAACATTTGAACTAATGACAGAGCGACCTAACCTGATATTTTAACATACGACAGAAATGTAGATTCAAATGACAATACAAAAGTGGAAAATAATTATCATTAAAATGTCACATAACTCTAAGCCCAAAAAGAAACTCCAAAACTAAATTAGAAAATAATTAAAAATACCCAAACTATTAAATAAAACACCGTGCGCCATCTACCTGCCAGGAAAGGTATACATTACGCACATGAGATAATGCACAACGCACGCTGTAGGACTCTTATGAAATTCTTCACTAGATGGCAGAAGGAGTCGATAACATTAATTTAAGAGAAGGATGATTCATTAAATCCGAAATAATTTACGTATTCAAACGATAAAACTAAAATTCTCAATTCAGAGATAAAATACAACAATATAATAGGACATTTCTTTTCACAAAATTTTGTGGCGCATGTCAACCGCGAAATTTAAAAGTTTCGTACTACATTGTCGTACGTCCGTAACGGGGCCGATTCCACCACTTGCACTCTGCATGAATATGCAAAACATGATTACAATAATAATAGTTTACCAAAAAATAAAACAAGATTGAAGTGGCGTTGATTATAAATTAATTAAATGATTTGGGTATTCAAACTTCAACCTAACCTCAAAATCAGATTTGACGTTTGCCAGTTTGTTTATTATTGCGGTATTATTTGGTTTATTTTTGCCCTTCAACGATGAAACGTGTAAAACATTATAAGGGGGCTACTAAAAAATGCGTTTACAGTACCTGTAAGAGTGATAGCAGATATAAGAAGCCTGATCAAAATTACACATTTACCAAATTTCCTCGGCCCTGTTTGCATTATCGCAAAGGGGAAGTTCCTGACAGTGAAAATCATGTATTGATATGTGCTGTTTGTAAGAAAGCTTTGACGTGGCTCAACTTTTGTAAGAGAAGTGATGGAAGATTTAACTCGTTGGATCACATTACAAAAGACAAATATATATGCAGTCTACATGGTGAGCCTGAAGACGAAGGGGAAATAAACGCTTACAGTACTGATAATGAAAACCTGCAGGTGTGTAAATAACATATGACACAGCAAGTACTTATTTTATCGAGTTATATTTTATGTGCAGAATGTTGATGTGGAAAATGTCGTTCCAATTCCTGACAATTTAGAGGATGAGATACCCGGCGCTAAGAAAGTTCCTTTCATTCAAGAGAAAGTGGAACAAAAAGTATTCGTTACCTTAAAGTAAATTCTTCATTATATAATTTCAAAGTTTCAGCAAACGAAGTCAACAAAGTCTCAAACCACCTTTCGATTACAAAAAGTCCAGATGTTGAAAAAGAAGATTGAAGATCAAAAAACTGTAATAAAGCAATTGTTGTTTGAGAAAAAACGGTCGAAACAAAAGAGAGGTGGATTCAAGGGATTCTTGGGAAAAATTAAAAGTAGCAAGAAACAATGTCATTTTTACACTGGGTTGAGTTATGAGCACATTGGGGTCCTATACCGTTTGACTGAAATAAAAGTAGATATAGGGAAACACAAACACGCACACAAGTGCATGCAAACATGAATTGGAGGGGTACGATAGTAGGGGAGTACAGATCAGTTCATATCGGGACACCGGGGTACCGAGGCTTTAGTGCAAAACGTTGAAAGTTAGTGTGTAGACGTTTGCTTTAAGGAATTGCTACGCTCTTTACGGCTTTTGTATAATATTTTGGTAACTGATGTATTAACATTGAACTGAAACAAAACTCTATAAAACTTGTAACTAAAATAAAATTCTTATAAAAAAATTAAATAAAATTCTCACATTTAAAACGAAACAAAATATTAAATGAACTATACAAAATTTATTGTTGAAGATGTTCAAATGTCTGTCCCTCTTGCATCAAGCAGTACCCTAAACGATTATAAAACCCATTTCGTACATTCGATAGCATTCTTAAGCCATCCAAATCAATCGCTCTATTTCCTTCAGCGGTATTAATATTTGCGAGATTGCTCAGATACTGTATGTACGTTCACGCTCTAAATTTACGAAACGAATGTGTTGTCCCCGCTCTCGATCTCCCCACTATCTCCCCACACCACCGGTCTTATACATAGGTACATGTTTATGTGTGTGTATTTGAAGATGCATATTAACTTTTAACTACGACAATCTGTATAACTTTCTTCATCCAACAAAGCAGAAATTAATTTATTGGAAGGCAAAATATTTCACAAAAGAAAGAAATATGAATATCGATGAAAAGAGAAGACGCTTCAATTACTTTGAAGAATTAGTGTTGACACTTGTTCGATTGAAAGGTGGCTTGCTTGTTGAGGACATGAGTTACCGATTTGAAATCTCAATATCTCATTTGTCAAGAATTGTTACAACATGGTTACAGTTTATGTACCTGGAATTCAAAGAAATTCAAGGGGATATGTTCCCTTCACGTGAAAAAATAAAGGAAAATTTGCCAGGTGTATTCAGAAAACTGAAAAATATTCGTGTTATCGTCGATGGTGCTGAATTTTTCTGTGAAGTTCCCAGTAATTACGAGCAACAAGGAAATCTATACTCTAGTTATAAACATCATACAACGTATAAGGTGTTACTAGGTACAACTCCCAATGGCTGCGTGTCATTCATTTCAAACTTATTTGAAGGGGCAATAACTGACATTAAGTTATTTGAAAAGTCAGGACTTATAGAATTACTGGAGGAAGGCGACCTGGTAATGGCTGATAGAGGTTTTGAAGTTTCAAAAATGTTGGATGTCCGTGGCATTGGTTTAAATATTCCACCCTTTTTAAAAGGAAGGACCAGGCTTACTCCACAAGAAGAAGTAGAGACCAAGAAGATTGCTAAGGTAATGCTCTTTCATAGTTAGTTCAAAACTTCATTTTGTATGTTTAGGAGCGTATTTACGTGGAGCATGTTGTGGGGAGGCTAAAGAAGTTTCGAATCTTCAGCAGAGTGATACCTTTTAACTTAAGGGGAGTTGTATCACAAATGGTATACGTATGTGGGTGTTTAATTAACTTTCAAGCACCAGTGTTAACCCAATAAAGTATTAATTAATTTCCAAATTAGTGTTTTATTTTAATCAGTAAGGAACACAAATACATAGTTAATAATATCACCAAATCTTTGGAACACATTATTGCACTACTTAATATAACAATCCTAATATATATCAGTCTCTCTAAACATTTAAATTGCCAGGTAACTTCTCCAGTGTTAACACAATTTAGTATTAATTCACTTTCAAAGTACCTAGTGTTTAACTTAATTAGTAAGGAACACAAATATTTCTTAACACCAAATCTTTGGAACACATTGCACTACATTTTAAATTAACAACCCTAATGTATCAGTTCTTCACGTTATTGAAATGACTTCTACATTTTCAAACAAAGCGGGGGCAGTCTTCTTAACGTTCTGTATTCAAAATATTCCGGACAAATCCACTCTTCATGAAACTTTGTTAACCTATCCCCAATAGGTCCCCAAAATGCTTCATCAAATTCTACTCGTTCATAATGAGAACAATTTTTAGACCACACATAGAAGTCACACCATTTACGGTTAGTCACAGCCATTTGCATTTGTATTTGGTACCAATACTTATGTGTTCTTTTCAGATGTAAACCATTATTCTCATCAGTTCTCAAACAGAATGAACTCCGTTGAACTGAAGTGAGCAAACTTAGATCTATTGAATTCATATCTTTTAACAGGTAAGGACATTTGATTTCAAGAAGCCCATTGGAAGTCTCAGCTTTGTTATCATAAACAAGAGCATCAGGAGACCCCCCTAAACCTGGTAATTTGGTGTTTACCCATAGTCCAGTTTTAAGAACCTTAAAGGTGGGAAATTTTAACTTGTAATCTGCAAGTGCGTTATCTTCATTTTCTTTTCCATATTCTAAATATTTTGAGGATACTGGTGGCTTATCGGTCCATAGTTTTGTTAAAATTAAATTGAATAGATCTTTAGAATTTTTGTCAGTTAGATACTGTTTGTAATCTGAAGCTGTGATAAGTAATCTTCTAAAATTCTTCCACTTATTGCTTTGTGCTTGTGAAATGGTATCAGGAACTTCGCAAGGCCCTACGCGTGGTTCACTAGTAGAGTCATCTGTTAGAGTACACTGAAGCATTTTTATTTTGCTCTTTAAAATCTGCACTTCATCGTTAGTCAGTGTGTAATCGTCATACTTAATTTCGCACAAATATAAAAATGAAGGAATTGATTCCTTGGCGCTTTGACAATCACCCAAAGCCCTCAGAAATGCATTATATTTTTGTTTTTTCTCTGCATTACTACAAATATTCGCTCTAGGGTCAAATTTCTCTTTAATGCCAATATTATGTTTATCATTATATTCATGGGCCACAATTCCCTGGGGATCCTTCCGCTTCTTCCCACAATTCCATTTGCAGGGCAAACTTGTGGGAGGTAATGGACTATTTCCATTTTCCATTACATATTGCTCTATTGTAAAAAGAAGCGCGGTTACATGAGCGCATCTTCCTGTGGCCGATCCTTTGCAGTGACAGGTAGCATCTACAATATCACTGGTGTCATTTTTAATCATAACCATAACTATATAGCACGTTGATTGGTTAAATGATGCTTTCACTGTGGCCTTATAGCAGGTGTAGGTTTTTGCAGATCCATCCATTATATCTGACACATAACTACTTGCAACATACTGCCTGCCTTTACGAAAAGGTTTACTTGAAAACACATCACCATCAACATTATTTTCCTTATGACTTGACTCGTCACAACACTCAATTTTCAGATATGAATATATTGAACCCATACTAAAATGCCTGGGAATATTTAACGACGGGAATGTATTCCACTTTATCGGAAATGGTGGCGGCTTATTAATATTTCTGTTGCGCATAGTTCTAATGTTATCCGTTTTTTTTTGGAGGTGCCGGCCCCCATCAATGCCTTGGTAAATTGGAACATTGTTTCTGATGCACTCTTCGACTCTGTAAATTAAATCATTAACACTAACGCTGTGAATAAATTTTTTGTTTGCACCAACCTCAAAATCAGTTCACTTTTTGTTCCTTTCGCTTCAACGTTTCTACATTTCAACCAACGCTCTAACTGGCACTTTAACAGTTGGCACGGTTGTACTGTACCAAGCGATGCACCTGGTACATCCTCTTCGCTTAAAATCACTTCATAATACGGGAGCGAAGTAGCCATTTTGTTTAATAATATCACAGACTAAACAACCCAGACCGGCAACTACTTGAAAAAAAAATATCCAAGATCTTCTATCCTTGTTACACATCAGTGAACTTGGTACGAAGATGGCGCTAGCAGCATATTGGCGCGAAATTTGAAATGAGTTTGTTTTTAGAATACGCTTATTAAATACGTTATTTATGTAACAAAAACATACACAAAAGTTACTAAAGCTATGGTAATAAATATTAGTTACAGTAACAATTATAGCCATAGTTTGAGCATCTTATGTGTAATTTTGTGGTGTTACATATTAAATATGTAATACGAAATATAAATATTAATCTTTTACTTACATGTATTATAACATCCCTCTTACGGTGACCTATTAGACACAATAAACTACTACTCTATATAAGATTAAGAGAAATATAATAATCTAGTAAGTGAAAACTGTCAAGGAAAACATAGGGATATAATAATAATAATTTTTATTGATACATATACTTATACAATAAAACATAATAAAATTAAATTACACAACCAATAATGAGAAGACAATAATAATAATACAAATCTTGTGTAATATGACAAATAAAAACACTAATATGTACCAAAAGGAACAAATTCAGCATGCAAATAATCATACTAATACATAAATCAAAAGGTATCAAACCTGCAAGGCAAAGAGCATGTCAAAAATGCGCTTCTTAAACAAAGGAAATGCCAATCTTATCTTAAACCTATGCTTTTTGTTAACTTCATCCTGTCCAAACCCGCACACTAAACACTTGGACTGGTTATTTGTATCAACATATAATTAATACGATGTACGAGAAAGGATTGCAAAAATATGTCAAACGTGTCAAATTTGAAATGTAGTTTTGAATGACATATAACTACAGCATAACAAACATTTCAATTGACGCTAGCGCCATCTCATCTCCAAGTTCACTGAATTTGTAGTACGAAAGTTTTGGCCCTTCGCGCATGCGCATTGGGCGAAAAGAAATGTCCTATTGTAACAAATTCCTCCCTCACTACAAAAAGGTTATTTACTTGTAAATTACCGTTAAGCCGAGAGTTATGAAACCAGGAACTGAACTGTGCGAAACACAACATATAAACATACGATACAATAGAACCAAGTAAAAGTCGACAACGACTAGGCAAAAAGGAAAGACAAATGTGCGCGACCATGTCCGACAGCAAACGCAGCACCACCAAACGGCTTGGCCAAAACCACCACCTGGCCCTTCGGCATTCAACCGGTACGGGGAAGTAACGAGGAATAAATAAAAAAAACAAGGGTGTCGAGATTCTGCACAGACGCGCCCCGAGACCTGACCAACCGACAGCCCAGTACCACTGATAGCATCAAAAAGGAAATGGAGTAGACGGGTTAAGTTACGGTGTGCCCGGCCGGCGGTGATCCTTACGACGGTCGAAGCCACAGGAATTAGGAAGAGATACTACCAGGGCCGGATGCTCCGTTGGACGAATTTGCGTTCGCTTTGCGCATGACGTCACTCTCAGAGTTATAACCATTAGCGTATATGTATAAATGCCGGAAAATCAAAGATTATGACGGAACTTCTGGTCTTTTTACCTTAATATTTTAAATTAAGATAATTTAATGGCACAAAATATATTACTGCCACTTTGATTTACTTTTAAGACAACTTTCATTTAATAAAATCAAATAAAGTTTGATAATTACCTGTTTGTATGCAGAAACATAAACATAATAATTTGCTTTTATTCAATAAAGTGTATACATAAAAAATAAAACCTGTATAGCAAAATAATAATGGTTAATTTTTATTCTTGTATCGACATTTTACACAGAAAATTATTATAAAAATAGAAGAGATTAGAAATTTATGATAAAATTTTTTTCCATTTATTTTTGCTGGCTGTTTTGGCTTTGAGTTCTCTGTTCAGTTCTCTTATACGAAAGAACATTCTCGATCTAAAAAATAACCGTTTTGCCTTTTCAGGACAATCAATATGGTTACTCTTCCCCAAAAGGTTATGAATAAATTTTTTTTCAACCTCTAATCCTTCTTTATTCATTGCAAGAAACACTTTGTTAAGTTCCTCAATATGAGACATGAAAATGGGGGATGGTTTTGATAAACCACCCTCACTGAGATGATCAATCCACGAATAACTTTCGCTTGAGGAACTTTGCAAAGTGGAATCTTTTAATTTATGGCAAACGAATCCTGCCAGATTTTCTAATCCGTCATACGCCAGTTCATTTATATCTTCTATTGTAATTATGTTTTCTATACTATTACAGTCTTCTACTGATGGATCAAGTGAAGGATTTAACTTGTTTATTAAAGATCCGCTGAGCGGTATATCTGGGGTGTCATCTGTTTCTACATTGGAGAACTCAGAGTATACTCCATGATTTCTTCCCAAAATGTAAGATCTTAATCTATATTTAAATTCTAAAGGACTAGGGTGATCGTGGAGACCACCTTTTGCCCTGATAACTCCAAAGAAGTTTTCTATGACATCCTGATTTAAGCGCCTGCTTAATAAGTATTGGGCGCTGAAACGACGTTGCAGGTCTTCCCAGAGCATTTGTAAAGCGCAATTGGAGATCAGAATACCCTTTTGAAATGGTAATTGGTTTCGGCAGCCGATTACCTTCATCTGAGAAATTACTTCAGACATTTTATTTAAAATTGCATTCTGTTCTGGCAAGGCTAACCCATAGGCCTTATTTCTTGCTCATGAGTCACTTACTGGGACGCTAACATTAAACACATCGAACCAGTCATTAACCAATTTGAAAAATTCTGCACACTCTACCCAATTTTCAGCCGATAAAAACCCAAGTGTCCCACATCTGGATATTGCATTTGATATAGTATGGGAAAAAAGTTTAGCGGCATATTTTACCCTTTGTCTTTGGGGTCCAGTAACATTTAGTTTGTCGATTGTGATTTTGTGTGTAATTTTTAAATCCGAGACGTTGGTAGCGTTTATTGCTTCCTCAACGATTTCCTTTTTTATTACTTTATCGCCAAGTGAAAAACCGTGGTCCACAAAATTGTTTCTAATTAATTTCAAAAGATGTGGGACATCAGCCAGTACAAAAATTTTCTCATGATTAACAGGATTTTGAAAGTGTGGTTTCGACTCTGATATTTTTAATTCGCTGTGAAGCCCTCGATTTGCACCACCCAAATCAGAAACCATAGCAACAACATGAAAACCGGAATCTTCTACAAATTTAATGATTTCCATTAATATAGACGACGTCATTTTACAATCAAAATCGTAAAAAATTGGCTGCTTCCATGCCCTAAATACCCCCGAAATTATAACAACCTGAACGTAATCATAAGGTTGTATCACATGGTCTCTAGTTTGATCATATTGATATTCCTTTCTAATCTTCATTTCATCAAACATTACGATACATACACGATCCTTTTCGGTCATATCGGCAAGTACGGCAATCTTCAAAACATTTTTTAAAATCCCTTGATCTAACTTTATTTTTCTTAGCCATTGCTTCAATGTAGAGACTGCTGGATATGGAAGATCTCTTTTCAAAGCAAGCCTGTATGCTCTAGGGCCAGCTGCATACATTGCTATGGCGCTTGAAATTTCGTTTACTGACCACTTTATTCTCTTTTGACTGTTGAGTTTGTTTATTTGGTTTTGGCTGAAAACTCCCCAGCAAGCTGATTTTTCAATTTTTCAATTTCGTCAGTTGCACATAGCAATTTACTTCTCAGCTCTTCCATGCTTTCATATGTCTCGTCCGTTTGAACACTGAAAAATTAACAGATAAGCAAAAGAGATAAGCATACAAGAAATGAAGAATTATGTAGAAATTACTATGTATATTATACTCTGTATCAGAACTATAGCTCGCCACCACCAGATTATCGCTTCTACCAGTGTTACTACTACCCTCACCACCACCATTATCAACAATATCATGCATTTGTTCTTCCCTATCATAAACATTAATATAAGCAAAATTATTATACATTTATATAAAATAATAGTTTAGCGATTTCTCGAATCTCTTATATTCGATACAAAATTTACTTTGGGTTTGTTTGTTTGAGAAATTTCCAAACAATAATTATTAACAAACAAACCCAACATAAATTTTGTATCTATTATGAGATTCCAAAAAAAAATTTCCTGAAATTCGAGAGGTCGCTAAACTATAATTTCACCTACATTTAAATCAAAAACTACAATATAAATTAAATAAGTGAATTCATAAATACTTACGTTTCTCTTGTAGTCAATAATTCACTAACAATTTCAGTCCTTTCCTTTTTCTCTACAAGGAGTTTTCGGTTTTGCCCAGATGTTGACGGGGGTGAAATAAAACCAACTTGCGATGCGAATAAATTTTTAGTAGGAACTGCATCGTCTTTCAGTCCGCGATAATTTTTAGGGGTATAATTTAAAAGTTTATGTTTTAAATTCACCGTATAATCGCTATCTCGGAAATGTTTAGAACAAATAACAGCGTTTTTCACATTAACCTTGTCTTTTCTCTTTGTAGCATGTAACCACTGTTTACTCAAATCAGAGTTTTGGGGAAAGCGAAAGAATTTAATGTTTTTCTTACATGGATTTTTTTTGGACTGATTGTCAGAATTACAACCAACAACAGCACATCGCATTTTGGCATTTATATTGCAACCACAAGCAGTATAAAACAAATTATATTGCTGAAAATAACTCGGTACGTAGCAGTCGCCACATAACCCTATTTAAAATAACTCTGAGAGTGACGTATTCGCGGCAAATTAAGGACCGCCCACCATGCGCAATATCCTATCTTATTCTCATTGTATCGTGAGATACTACCAATAGACCAAGATGCGGGAAAGGCAACCCCCGAAGCGACACTCTGCAGACACGCGACGGTAAAAGAGAACTTTGGGTGAGGCCCTCGGTATCTCAAAACAAACAAAAATAAAAGGTCAACTAAAAATGGGTTTATTACTACCGATATGGGATACAAAGCGGAATAAGGAGAGGTATTTAAAGATAGGGTACAGCACAGAATGGTGAAACTACTAAAAGACACGGACGGCACGTCCACGCGACAAACGTACATTCCGGAAACACAACAACTGAAGATCGCCAAACAAAATAGACATAGCAAAAGGGAGTTTAAAGTCTGGACCGGCGTTGTCCCGACTGAAACGCCGAAGGCGAGCGATAAAACCATAAGGCGAAAGTCAGTATCAAATTCTGGAGGTAACATTTTGACAATAAAAATAGCAAAAAGGTCGCCAGGACACGACCCTTGGAAGGCTGAGAACTATAACATAAGGACCGTTCTTCTTTATACCTTCGCAAATAAACGTCTAATCAGAACGAAAATGTCAGTACGACACATACATCACGATAGAATAACTATCAATGCAAATTCTACACCTACGGTACGAAACATAATCCCAAAATGGTAAAGGTTCTAGAACTGCAATACGGTACGAAAGTCAAAATACGTCACAAAGTCATAATCGGTAAAACATCGTTCAAAACGATTCGGAAGATCGTAATCGGTATGGAACGTCATAGTCGGTACAAAAAAAAAGCCTAGATCGGTACTAAAACACATAACTTGTAAAAGTTACACGGAAGTCGAAACTAACTTAACTAACGTAAGTTATACGGTACTCAAAAGTAACATACAGAGTTACACGAAATTAATCCATCCAATTCAATCGTCGCTGTGTGGGCTATCGACAAAAACATAAGGAGAACGTCCCAGATCAGAACACGCAAAGAAATACGTCGAACCCACGACAACTAAAATTGAAGATGTTAAAAGAAACGGGGGAAACAGAAAATTTTTGGGACGCCTTTTACGCCCAGGCATTAAACCCACAGGTATATTCTTAAGGCCTACCTGCAAACCGAAATATCCACAGTACAGAATTCAATCATCGGTAGGTTGTGCTTTAAGGTGTTCAACACTCCATGTTCCAGAACAAAAAAACCTACACTCAGTGATATACTCCCTGGATCGATCACAAAATTAAAGTCCAAGAAACATTAGCAGATTATCAATAAACTACAATAAACCAAAATAAAAGTCTGCTAAATTCACCAAAGAAAACACAAGTGGCACATACAACACCACTAACTGGACTATAGATCGTAACAGAGCTTAATCATGATGATAACTGACAACTGAACTCATACGGAAGATAACGAACAAAAGTTCGTTAAATGAAATCAAAAGATTTCAAGACATACAACACACAAGTGTAAAAGTTACTAAGGACCACAAACTAAACAACACAAATGGGAAAACTCTAATAACCATAAAAGGAAAGATGGATAACTACTATCTCATGAAGCAATTAAACTAAGGTAAGAATTGAATTAAATCTGTTGACTTTTGACGTGCAGATACAAATTATCCCACATAAGTGGCTGCAAAATACGGTACGAGACGATACTCCAAACGATACGATAACCTTCCATTTAGTTCAAAAATCCCGAATTATACGGAAACTCTACGATACTATACGATAAATTAGGTGAACAGGTAGAAGGCTCCACACGATAAGCCAAACTGTAAAAATGAAATTCAAACAGGTTTACACTTCACGAAGATAGGAAAAAAGGGTCGAGAAAATTTAATTATCCCAATACGTAACTACAAATATTTCTGAAATTAGACAAACGAAAAAAAAGATCCTATATGGGACAATCACATACACTTTAAAAACATTCTCTTTCGATGACCAACTGCCCAACTGCACACGTGGCCTACCAAATTTGTTAGAGTACTCAACATAAGAAACAGTGTAGTGCAATCTATCCATGACATAACAGAATGAACTAATGGTACCAACAATATTAACGATAACAACGGCATGAACGGTACGGAAAGGTTATCGAAAATAATACGAAAATATACCAAACATCATAATTCATTCCAATCAAACATACGATAAACAAATTGTAAAAGTGATATTCACGAAAGGTCAAGACAACTGAAGACCACACAAACACAGCCAAAGCCAAATCTTAAAAGCGATTCAAATTATCCCCAATAACATTAAGAAGTGACAAATCCCATATTATTATTATTAAACAACCTATTACTCGATATCTATTATTACTATTATTATTACTATTAACTCAAGGGCGATACAACAACAAAAAAAAAACTATGAGACTGACTGCATAAGCGATGACCCACAGTGACGAAACAGATTCGAAAATATTAATTCTACTAACTAACGAAATAACTAAGTTCAAAACAAAGATAGATTAACACATACAAGTCATACTACGAAATACTAAATCACGAGATATTATCTAACAGATCTAATAAGTACTCTAAACATTCATACTAAACAATCAACCGCCATTTTGAAGGTCAGAACCACTATACCTGTAGCCTACACAAGATACACAAAGTTGTAAAATACAAACTCACCACACAAGACTTAAACTCGAAATGTTTTACAGAAATATTACTCAAAAATATTTAAAGGACGAGAAAATTCTTCACAAACAATTGGCCCTATACTCAGCAATTGGTTCTCAAATTTCCAACACTGTTATTTAACAATGTATACGTTAAGTGCTCAAATGTACGAAAATATTCAAATATACGGAAGTATTCAGATGTACAGAAACATTCAAAAGTACGGAACATACATCAGCGATACAGTATCAAACATTCTAACATTCAGTAACTATGGCCAAAAGTACACATAACATTCGAAATCACACACAACGTAAGACGTAACTGTAGTATAAGCTGGGATATACTTTACTTTTACTCAAAACAAAATATGACAAGGTCTTCAATGCTAAAATTAATTAATTCCTGAAGATGATTCAAAATGTTTCTGAAAATTTCCAAAATCCAAAATTCTTTCTAACGAATTATTTTATCCCCTCTAAAAGGCCCCACACGTTGGCGCGCCAAAGACCTTGCTACCTTCTTGTGTTTAAAATATCAAATGGCAAAAGGCCCTAAACAGACTCGGTAACAAATTCCAAGAAGGTAGGAAGTAAGACACCACCACGGTAACTAACCTTCTATTTGAAACAGGAAGACGCTTGTCTATTACATAATCACCAACTTATAAAACACTCAGGCCTTACCTTCTTACTTCCCAAGGGTCGATGTTAAATATGGGAGTCAGCACCGCCTCCAGCTACAGTCAGAATTAGGGCGAGTTCGAACACAGTACTAAGTCGAAGGTTACGTTGTCAGGGCGCCTATCCGTTAAAATATGCTGAGCCCAACCGATATTCAGACCCCGGACAAGATCCAATATAAGATTCCCCAGGTGATAAGAAAAATGAGACCAACACACAGTCATTCAACTTAACAACAGGTTTATTAAAATTTAAGTACCCAAAATAGTTCAAGACCCAAGTATACAGAGCAAAACAGCTATTGCTAACTAATCACATAAGACACACGTCGTACGTAGCTCGTTAAAAAGTGAGTTTAATAAAAGATTTAAAAGGAAACAAAAAAAAAACATTGAAATTTGAATTATATAAGCGCAACCCAGTTGCAAGTATTTTAGTTTCTGAAGGAATGAATAACAGTCTTAAATGGCCACCCCAGGTGATCCACACATCCACAATTTCAAATTACCAATGACATATAATTACAAAATTAAAGAATTTTTAAAAAAAAAGGAAACACATGAGACAACTTTAAAGTTAAATTAATTACCTGACAATATTCTTACATAAGCATATCAATATAGGGCAACTTGCCGAAAAGTCTCTCCAAAGTCGAACAGTTTGATCGTAAATTGCAACACGTTAACCCTCCAAAATGAATCACTCTGTATAACAGAGGCAACCGACAATCTATTCGACAGTCGAGTGCAGACTCTAAGTTATATGGTATCTAATACTAAAAATATTAGCGCTAGTTAACTATGCTTTACATAAGGAAACGTGACCAAAATTAAATTCAATAATTTCTTACGAGATTGTACAATAATAAATTCAAATGGTTGACTAATTGCACTAAATAACAAGCTATAAATTTACACAATACAGATGCGAGGCTGCAACGCCAATACACATCCAAAATTTGTCCAAAATTCGAAATCCCAAAAAAAAAAGGCTACGCAACGTCTCCAAAATTGTCAAAGTAACCCCCAACTGGAGTCACTGTTGTTATTAAAACTACGTTAATTTAATAAATTCAAATTATAAGGCACTCAGGCCAATATGCAATTAAATACTGAAATTACGAAGACTTGAGCGATTAGTTAAGCCGGAAAAGTTACAATTAACAGTCCGATAATACTCGGAATTGACTTGATATTACCAAAACTGATTGGCATTTAACAGATAATCATACACAGTCACAGTACCTTAAAAATTCCATATCCACAGCGACAATACACGATACCTCCTACAATTCACACTCGCTGCAAAGGAATCCGCTCCAAATACTCTCGGTTAACGACATCTTCGGGAAAAACGGTGTAGAAGGGCTACAGCATTTTAACAATCTGCACCTTATAATATGTCTTCACCGCAGGATACACAATCTATCCCCTTGGAACTATAAATTATATCAGGCACGTGGTTCCAAAACTTTTACCCAACGAGAAGTGCTCTAATGAAATTTTTGCCATACACTAGCAGAGCAGTTTAAACAATTCCTAAGCCACGACAAACAATATCCTCAGCAAGATTATAACCATAACGCCAAAATCACATCAACGCTTGAGAAACATCATAAAATCCGCCTTGTACTAGCGATTTCACACGATATAATTCAACAGTCCAACATTTCTCAAGTAGTGACTAAGAAAATTGCATCTGCTCTTGTGATGGTTTAAATGCTTCTTCTACGACAGTTAACGTTCAAAAGAGGAAGGTTCTAACTTGTCAAACACCGACCTTAAGCGTAACACAAACATTTGAACTAATGACAGAGCGACCTAACCTGATATTTTAACATACGACAGAAATGTAGATTCAAATGACAATACAAAAGTGGAAAATAATTATCATTATAATGTCACAAAACTCTAAGCCCAAAAAGAAACTCCAAAACTAAATTAGAAAATAATTAAAAATATCCAAACTATTAAATAAAACACCGTGCGCCATCTACCCGCCAGGAAAGGTATACATTACGCACATGAGATAATGCACAACGCACGCTGTAGGACTCTTATGAAATTCTTCACTAGATGGCAGAAGGAGTCGATAACATTAATTTAAGAGAAGGATGATTCATTAAATCCGAAATAATTTACGTATTCAAACGATAAAACTAAAATTCTCAATTCAGAGATAAAATACAACAATATAATTGTAACAGTGTGTTATGAGGCGAGTTTTCAACCACGATGACGTGTTTCCTCTGTAAACTTCGTCGCAATCATTACACGGTATAGCATATACTATGTTGGAACGACAGTCTTTATTGTCTTTGTCTTTGACTTTCGA
This sequence comes from Amphimallon solstitiale, assembly GCA_963170755.1. Taxonomy (NCBI): domain Eukaryota; kingdom Metazoa; phylum Arthropoda; class Insecta; order Coleoptera; family Scarabaeidae; genus Amphimallon; species Amphimallon solstitiale. The sequence goes on from OY720677.1 coordinate 36,224,133, forward strand.
GAAAAATTTGTCTACACCAAGCACACCATAATACCTGAATTTGATGTTGTCATACCTAAGGACCTTTGTGATTTTATAGGTAACATTTTCTATGAAGGGCAATCTGAAATAGGTGGATTCTGAATTAAAATTATTGTTGTCATTGTGTGAAACATTATTGTTAGTGTGAGGTGTATTAAATAGAAATTTATTAACTAATGACTTAGGATAACCGTTATTAATGAATATATTACTTAATTTTTTCAGGTTATCATTGAGGAAAGAGGAGTGGCAAATCTTGGTTACTCTGTTTGTTGTAGCGGTAATTAAATTAAGTTTTTGTTGCATTGGATGACTGGAGTGATAATTAATGATTCTGCCTGAATATGTTGACTTTGTGTACCAGTCGATCATAATAATGTTGTTCATGTTTCTTTTTAGTTTGGTATCCAAGAATGGCAAAGCCCTCTCTGTGCTGGATCCTCTAACGATTCCTTTCAATTCTTCATTCAGACAACAGAGACTTCTTTCCAAGTTTATATATATACATATATAAACTTGGTAAACAAATAACTGTTGTAAATTTACGGATTGTGTTATATGTGTTTTTAATATGTATGTTGTAGCTTTGAAAAAGTTCGTTAATTAAATGAACGAAACGTCAGCATTGTGATTTGAGTTGTTTTTATTTTTTATTCTATCCTATTACCGACGACTGGATACTTTATCAATTAATTTGAAGGATACGACTGTTGATTTTCTATACATATATATATGTATATAAAAATAATTAAAATTCAAATTTACACATTCATTTCCGAACTGCCGGATAAGGATGTATATTTCAACTGTTACTTGAAGAGATGAAGACGTTTAAGTAGATATGAACTCAGGCCCTCGTGGCACAGTTGATTAGCGCGTCTGAACGGCATTAAGGAGGTCATGAGTTCAAATCTCATCGTGGGAAAATTTTTGTGATAAAATTTCCTAATTAATTTACTGAGCGCGAAGCAGAAAAATCAATTTATATATATATATATATATATATATATATATATATATATATATAAATATGTGAGAAGTTTCTTGAATTTAGCGGCGTATTAATTAACATTTGAATAATGCAAGTAATTATCATCAATTAATTAAATTCAAGAAACTTCTCACATATTTAGATATATACGGCAAAGAAACGAATTATATGTGTTTAATATATACGTTAAACACATATAAAATATTAATTATATATATATATATATATATGTAAACAATCTTTGCTGTTTTTGTGTGAAATGATAATTAGGGTATTGGGGAATCCAGCAATCAAAACAAGTTTTATAAAATCATGGAAATCTACCTCTTTTAATCAATATTTCGCACAATCGGATCCTGTGCTTCCTCAGGATTAAAGATATGATTTCTCTCAATGGAGAAGATAATGCATATACGAAATGTAGGTTATAATTATTAGGAAACAACATTACAATGTGTACAAAATGCCACGAGCATTACGTTTTTTAATATAAGAGGATTATGGATTAAACAAGCTGAACAGCTTGTTTAATCCTCTGTGTTTTAGCTATGAAGAAGTTTATTAATTGAATAAACGAAACGTTGCACATGTAATTGTCAGTTTTTATTTTGTTATAATTATCCTAAGACCGACAACAGCGTACTATTAATAGAAAATTTGAAGGATACGACTGTTCTTTATATATATATATATATATATATATATATATATATATATATATATATATATATATATATATATACGTAAAACGACGAAGTGACACCAAACACTTAACTGATGTTCTGGCACCCAAAATTTTTCGCGATTTATGTGAGCAAGTGGCACCCTATATATTATCAATGTATATATTCGTTGTGACGCCATATATACTAAAATGATAATTTGTTAGGAAGGTAAGATTTTTATCGTTGAGGTTCCTTTTGTAGGTGCATGTTGCTTAGCCTGGGAAGCAATAAGGTGTCCTATATATCCACGTCTATAGGCGCTCATGTTCTGTTTTTTGTTGTAAATACTCTACGATTATTTGAAGACGTTCTGTATAGGTTGAAATAATAAATCAAAATAAAATAGATAATATTTTATTTATTAATTAATGTGATTTAGAAATAGAATAATAAAATGTTGCACATTGTGCGCATTCCTTTTTAAAGATTCACATTTGCTTTTGATTTGGGCTACACTTTATTAGATGTTAAATATTTCTTTGAAAACGAAGTTAGCTCAGGTGCGGATGCGTATGAGGAGTTGTTGTCCAAATATTTTTTAATGTATTTTTAGTACGTGGCGAATTAGATGATATCTTTCAAGTCGTGTGGTATTTCTTCTGTAGATTAACTGAAATTCTTGATAGTATTGAATACATTGTATTTAATAATACCAATATCATCTATTATATAAATGTACGATACTAGCAAAATCAAAGGACCAAAGTTTTTTGTTTCTGTTGTAAAATTTAGAAAATGCTGATTAATACGTTTTATAGAAAATGGTAAATTGATGTACAAAGGCTGGTCAAAAAATAAGTTACGACCATCAATTTCTTTTTTTCAAATCGAAACATATATTTTTTATTTAATTTGTTAATTCTGCATCGAATTCTAAGTATGTTTCATGTACCATGACCTATACCCAAACTCAACAGTTATCCTCCGGATTTTATGGATGTCAATTTTTTTTCTTTGGTTTACTACTCTGGGACCTATGATGTCATCGACTTCTTTTTCAAATGGAACCTCCTTATTTTTTTGCTAGAAATAAAAACTATATTTTTTTCTGAATTCAGCAATACCGCGTATGTGATATTTAAAATTAGTAGTTTTAGAGATACGGAGGATCATAGGTATTAAAATGACAACAATAGTTAAACATGAAAATCAAAAGAGCAAATACAGTAGAGTCTCGATATAGTGAACTAATTAATGCATGGCTTTATCACTCCACCGAGGTTGTTCACTATTTGGAGTGCAGTTAAGAACGCTCAATAGGAATACTTACAAGGTGTTTATTACTTTATTAACTTAACATTTCATATTTTAATGCTTAAACCTTATAATAAAATAAAAAATTAATAGTAATAGTGCTTAATAACTATGTAATACAGTAGAAAAAAAATACATATGCAAAATTAAGTCAGTCAGTGGATTGAAAGAAATCTGTTACTTTTGTTTGCTTTGTTGGCTTATTGTACATTTTTTGAACCAACTTAGTTCTCAAATGTTGAAGGGCAATTACACGAGAATATTCTATTTCATTTGGGTTTTCTTCAGCCCACTGAAAAACCGTATTCAAAGATTTCAGTGCTTCATCAGTGGAAATCAACTTGTCAGTCACAGTTTCATCGTCATCACCATTTTCAATTTCAGTTGTGACTTCATCTTTCTCATTTTCTAACTGACGGTCCTCATTCCAAACTTGAACATCATGTCGATCATAAACCTGTAAATTAATTTTAAGAACCTATGCAAGTAGATATGCATTTAATTTTTTTACTTCAGAGTTTATGAGGTTTAAGATATTCATCACTTCAGACTGTGCATATTCTGGATCTTCATCATTCAATCGTAACTTTAAAACACTTAACGGATTGTTTTCTTCTTCATCATCATAATCGTTTGTTTCTGGTAATATGTTATGCCAACATTTTCTAATTACTGTTGGGTTTAATTTTTCCCAGGCCAAATTCAAGTTTATAAGAGCATCTCTTAGAGTTACGGCTTTTAACGCTGTTCCAATGTCATTTTTGGTAACCACGTCAGATAACAATTTTTTACGATAAAATAGTTTTACCAAACGTATCACATTTTGATCCATAGGTTGGATCAATGGGGTGACGTTCGGTGGCATATACATTACCGTAATGCATTCATCAATGTTATTAAGTTCTTCTACTGGTGGATGGCTTGGAGCATTGTCTAACAATAATAATGCTCTTATTGGCAAACCTTGACTTTCTAAAAACTCTTTTACCTAAAACTGCATGTGAAGACGCTGCATAAAAACATCTGCAAACTTACCTCAGGAATAAATTTGTTTTTAAACCAACGTTTAAAAATCTCTGCTGTCACCCACGCTGTTTTGGAATGGTCATAATTAACAGGACGATTGAAGTTTTTGAGTGTTCGAGGATTCTTAGCTTTTCCTATGACTAGCAACTTGACTTTGTGTTTTCCAGAGGCATTCGTACAAGCTAAGAATGTTACTCTTTGTTTTTCTGCTTTTCTTCCAGGAGCTGTTTTTTCTAACGACGAGACATAAGTTTTATCAGGTAAGAGTTTCCAGTATAAACCTGACTCATCCGCATTATATATTTGTTCTAAATTAAGTTGAAGTTCTGTTATTTTTTCGGATAATTTTTCTTTAAATGGAGCGATTAGTTCTGGCTGGGATGACAGTTTCTCCCCAGCAAGTTTTAAAAACCTTATGCCGTAGCGTTTTTTAAATTTCTGCAGCCAACCGTTGCTTGCATGAAAGGAACCTGTGTAAAATTTTGCATGAAGCACCTTTGCCTTCTCTTTAAGTAGGGGAAACTGGCCTAAAATGGCATACCATTTTTTATTACTACTATATATTTTTTCTCAGGCGTCCTATTTTAAAAGTAACTTATGCCGTAGATAGCTTATTTAATTAGTATTAACAAGTTAGTAACAAACAAGACATTAAGTTTAATTCTTCTTGGGAACGCTTTATTGAAGCAGCGGTTGCGTTATCCATTTTACCCACACTAATCTGGGTAAAATGGCATACAACGATAAAAAATTTATTAATTATAAAAAAAGTTAACAAAACAATATTTTTTATAGACTTATATAAGAAGGTATCAATACATTAAGTCTAGAAAGAAAAATAAACTTTAAAACTTAAAGAACAAAAAATTTCTATTAATTCAAAGTAACATAGGGCAAAATGGCATATATTATTGGCAAGCATCACAAATGTAAATTTTGGTTTTAGGGTTAACTCCAGCACAAAGAATGTGGGCCCATTCGTTACACTTGCAACATCTTATCCACTTCTCTCCTCCTTTCGATTCGGAAAATGCTTCTCCACAAAACAAACAAAACGCATCAGATTTGTCATCCTTGTCTAAACTTTCGCCAGAAAATTTTAATTCTTCAAGTGCATTGCCAAGATCTATTTGCAAGCGTTTCTTCGCCTGTCGCGCTGTTTGCCTTCTTACTTTCTCCGTTTTTTCCACCTCTTTTTGTTTCATTTCTTCAATAAAGGGGCTGCTGGTTAGCACTGTTGGAGTTTTCTTCCGCTTTGTGGTCAAAGCTTTAGATGTTGATGGCATGGGGCTTAAAAACGCCAGTGAAACAAAGGCTTCCTCATTTCTAGTACCATTTTCATTATTAGGCGTTTTTACCTCCTTGTATAGCTCATTCGCAGTATCTGTTTCTGCTGTAGTTGACTGGGTATCACTCGGTGCATCAGGCTGATCTGTTGTAATGGAAGGCGCAAACAAGTGCTCAGGAAATACATCTGGATTTATTGGCCAAAGTCCTGAGTTTTTAAAGCCACTTGCAGCATTCTCGATGATCGCTGCTCTTTCATATGCTGTACAAAAAACTCTTGCAACCTGAAGTTGGGAAATTGGTTTCCCGTCGTTTGATCTAATTTTTTTCGTAACTTCTTGGTTTAAATATGCTTTTAGAGGTGCAAAAAAGGATAGGTCAAGGGGCTGGATACGATGGCTACAATGAGCAGGCAAACACAACAATATTATGCCATTTTCTTTGGCGAATTGCAAAACAGTCAAGTTTTTATGGCTGACGTGTCCGTCTAAGACAAGTAGGACAGGAGACTCTTTAGTCGCATGACTGAATTTTTTAAAATGCTGCATCCACTTGACGAAAATATCGCCTGTCATCCAACCCGATTCCTGAGGAAAGCCTAGGGAACCTGTAGGAGCTCCTTCAAGTAGACCTTCTTTCCAGTTCTTCCGCGGAAAAATAAAAATTGGGGGGATGTAATTGCCTATAGGATTTGTGCAGCAAACTACTGTTACGTGTATTCCTCTTTCAGCACCAGCAATTGTACCCACTTGCTTTTTTCCTTTGCATGCAAATATTTTTGGTGGATTTTGTACCGTTGATACTCCCGTCTCATCGACATTATAAATTCTCTCCGGCATAATTTTGTATTTATTAATGACTTCTTCATATACTTTAAAAAAGTTAGCTATTACTGGCTTATTGAAGGCCATTGCCCGAGCTATAGAGGTATTTTCAGGTTTTCGTAATATTAGATCTAAATTACGTTTCCTGAAACCTCTAACCCAATCCCATCCAGCTCGTTTTGTGGTTCTGTTAAATCTGTGGTCTATTTTATTTGCTTCTGCCCAATCATAAACTAATCGTCGTAAGTCGTCACAGTCGTTGCTCCAATAGCTTCATATGTTCAACTAACATTCGTTCTTGCACCTTCGTAAATGTTGTATGGAATCTACCAAGACCTTTTGCACTATGTTTAACTGCTTTATTGGCATCTGTAGCTCTTCTTCTAAGAGTAGTAAAAGGGAGACCAAAAGTTTTTGACGCTTTCAACCAACCCATTTGCCGACTTTGAACGGCTCGTATAGCATTTTCCATTGCATTCTCGTCCCATTTTTGCCTGTCACTTTTTCTGATATAGTTACAAACCATTTCTGTAAAGATTAAAAATATGTATAAAAACTTCAAATCAGCAAACACTTTAGTTAAGATACCTTATATTTTTAATACCATTATATGTGCCTAAAACGGCATACACCTTTTGGGTCGTATGCCATTTTACCCTACGTATACATATGCCGTTTTACCGTTTGGACACATTCTGCAACTAACTTAATTTTTAAATAACATGCCTGTGATTTAAATTGAAATTATAACGATATTTCATGCACAGATATATAATATTAAGTACGTACCTCTCAGATTTCCAATATAATTGTCCTAGTCAATTTATATTCACTTAAACCGTTCGAGGAAAAAAGTTTCTATAAGCACAAAAACACATCCAAGTGTATTAATCTCAACTGGTGCTAGCCTTGCTGTTCTCTGTTACAAAGGAATTTGACATCACTGTTGCCAACATTCCCATATATGAATACGGTCTCTAGTTCGCGCGCGTGTTTCGAAACAACCTCTATGCCGTTTTACCCAAGTATGCCATTTTAAGCCAGCTTCCCCTATCTCTCCGGTTATAATCGTGTGTCGTTCTCTTTGTTTCAAAAACCACTTGTAAAGAGCTTTTTCCATTTTTTGATAAACCGATAGTTTTAACGTTTTTCTTTTTCCGGGCCCACTAAACGTACTATCAATCGTTTTCAAAATCATAGGCCTTTTGTTTCTTATCGAAGTTATTGTCGATTTAGCAACTCCATATTTCCTGGATAATAGTACAGATGCAACACCCTGTTGCAATGATTCTAAGATTTCTGCCTTTTCTTCCAATGTTAGATGCTTCCTTTTAGCGTGAGACATTTGGAAAACATAAACACAATGTAAACTTCACACGTCTTCGTAATTGTTAACTTGTATTACAAAAATATTCACTGCAATACACTGAAACTCCCCGAGTTACTGCTAAATCTGAACTGCGGAATAAACGCATTACACATACGTACGCCTTTACGCTTTCCGGGGAAGTCCCTGTGTATGTGCTTGTGCAACTCACTCTAGCGAGGTACAATTTGTTCACTATTTCGAGGCCAATACTAATATTTCACTGTTCACTGCAGTGGATAGTTCACTATATGGTGTGTTCACTATATCGAGACTCTACTGTAATATGCAATTTTATTAAAGAGCAAAAACAACAACAAAAACGCAAACATTTTACATGTAAAACTAAAATATATTCTGTAATGGTTTCCAACCTAACACAAATTAACACAACAATTTTTGAATTCATTCTATCTGCTTTCTTTCTTTTAAAATATTTTGTAAATCTTCTAATATTTTAAGTTTTTTCTTTTCCAGTTCAACTTTTTCTTTATATAAATCTAGTCTTTCTTTTTTATATTTTAAGCTCTTTTCAACATACAGTTTTCTGGTAACTTCTTTTTCTTTTATTGCTTCCAGTTTATTTTCCAACAAACTTTTTTTAATTTTTATTAGTTCCATTGACGCATTTTTTCTTTTTGGTGTACAAGATGAACCATTAGAGCAAGAAGATGTTACTGATCCAATAGGATCACCATTGACATTTGATGATTGGAATTGAGAATCTTGTGATTCGAGGTTATCAATGTCTAATGAGTGTGGGCTTGTATTTGATGGTGAATCACCCAATATATCATCCAATCGACTGTAGAAAGAAAATTTTACAGGTCCTCTTCCCGTTCTAGATTGTATATCTTTAGTACTTTTGTAGGTACGCACCAAGTTTTGCCATTTCTTTTTGCAGGTCATTTCAGATCGCTAAAAATAAAAATTATCTGATATGACATATAGATATTTCTTCAGATATTCATGAATTACTAAAGAATGTAAAAATAATAAAACTAATTGCATTGCAATTCTATTATGTAAGTATGAAATTTTACTTACTTCAATATTTTGACTATTAAGTTCTTCGCTAATAACTGACCAAAATGTTTTTTCTTTTATGAACATGATGCATGTCATCATAACGACTTTCTACAGCTCCTATTAAAGCTGAAGTTTCATTTACTGACCAGGTGTTTCTTTTTTCTTTTATTTTGTTAACCTCTAAATTTCCATTTTCAGTGACATTAGTTATTTCTTCAGATTGTACAGAATTTTCATCACAATTTTCAATGTCGCTTATATCTCTTTCTGTATATTCATGGCTAATGTCAACAATATTTATAGTTTTCTTAACACTGCTGCTTTCATTTCCTTGATTTTTAAAGTATGCTTCATTATTTTCCTTAAATGCTATTAAATTATTTGGGACCCACATTCTGCATTTTTGCTCTAAAATATATTCAGAGAATAGTATTTTACATATTTTATTTATTTTATAATACTTACCAGTGTCTTCCACATAGAAATCACCATTAGCATTCATGATCCACCCCTCTGATACTCGTAATAAAAGATACGACCTAACTATTCTATTAATAAATTTTATTATTTTATATAACCTCACTTCTTAGAATGCATGTAGAGCTGAACGTCAAAAATGCTAGTGAGTCTATTCCACTCATTAAAGCACATGGTCTTAAACATGTGCAGATTATGGTGAGCCACTCAGTTTAATCTCACTTACTAATGTCAAAAGGAACGCGCATTAAAGTGAGTTATGACGTCATTGATGACAATTATCTGAGTTTTCGTGCAAATGGAAAGCAACTAATATTAACTGGCAGGATCGCCATGTGGCGGAACCACAGGGGTTTTTATTTTTATTTATTTCGAAATATGTTTACAAACTGTTTAAAATACCGACAGACATTTATGCCAATATTGTTCTGCTCCAAAAGCGGCAGCGCAGATTATTTGCTTCCTTCTTGGTCGGCTTCTACAAGTAGCGCAACCTCCCCTTCGTTTTTTGGATTTACTCCTACTCTTCTACGTTTTTTTCCACCACCCGACTCTGGCTTCTTTTGCGGCTTCGGTGACGACTTCGGCTTTTTCTACTTCCACTTCTGTCTTGGCTTTCCTTTTGCGACCTCTGGTTCGTCGTGAAAATAATACAAATAGTACCGTTATATACTTCTTTATTGAAAGACGGTAATGTTAATTCTATTCTAATGATGATGTATGTATATGTACCTATATATATATATAGATATATATATATATGATAAATTTTTATTTACATATATGAATTAAAGGTCAATAAAAATTTAACATCATATATATATATAAAGCACATGGACGTTCAGTGCTTAATATATACATTCTCATTTCCATCTGTTACTTGATATACATATATCAGTACGATTTAGAAATTCGAAGTCAGACGCCGACGGTAGCTCAGATGGTGGAGCAACCGACTAGTAATCGGTATGTCTGAGTTCGAATCTCAGCCATGTCGGTAATTTTTAAAAAAATTACGTAATTAATTAATAGTCAGTGGTAAAATTAGAAAATTGTAATTTTCAGACACTGCAAATTAGCAAGTTTTAAAATTATTTAAAACTAGTATAACGACCTAAAAATCGTCCAATAAAATTAATATATATTTACATATATGAATTAAAGGTCAATAAAAATTTAACATCATATATATATCGGGTGTATTATGAAAAACCTTTGGTGCTGTAACTTCCTTATATTTTATCTGATTTTAATGAATGATATGTCAAACTAAATCGTTTTTGAAACACTGTAACCTGTTATTAAAAAAAAATTTTTTTGACATTTCGTTTTTGACAGACAGTAGTTAATTTTTTTTTTTAAATTGTACTACATATTTTTTTTTACTTATTCTAATAAAGATTTATTTCCTGAAGACGCCTCCATTAAATTGAGTGACAAATTTATTATTATTAAAAAAAACTACGAAATTTACAGAAATCAAGCTATCATAGCTTTTAATGAATCAAATGTTCGAAATTGGCCCCATTTTGTTCCAGACACATTTGACACCTTCTATTAACTCCAACTGCTGCGTTTAATATAAGATTTGGTGGTATTTCATGACATACTTGTACTATCCTTCTTACTAAATCGTCTCTGGTATCAGGTGGAGTCAAATAGACATGATCTTGAATGTAAGACCACAGAAAAAAATCCAGTGGATTCAGATCTGGCGATCTAGCAGGCCATCGAATAGGCCCGTAAGTGCCCATCCATCTGACGCCAAAATAATTATTTAGAAAATCAGTATTCATTCGTGCATTATGGGGTGTAGCACCGTCCTGTTGGAACACCACCCTGTTTAACTCAGCAAGTGGCAACTCATCTAAATAATCGCCTATTTCATTGCGTAACAAATTATTATACTTTTCTTGGTTTAGATTGCCCTCAATAAAAAAAGGCCCTACTAGTCTATCGCCTAAAATGCCACACCATACATTTGCACTGAACCGATTTTGAAAATTGTGTTGCACCACAACATGGTTATTTTCACTGCTCCAATGACGATGATTATTTCTGTTGAATACACCATTTTTTCCAAAAGTGCATTCATCTGACCACAACACACGACGATAAAAAATTGGATCTTCCCTTAGTTTATTCATGAAAACCGTGCAGAATTGAACCCTACGTTGAGGGTCGTTTTCACCGAGAGCATGCACCTTCCGTGGTTTATAAGGAAAGAACTTGTGCTTCTTCAGAATGTACTGAACTGTAGAATGTGATACCTGCATGTAGTGAGCAATTTCTCGTGTAGACGTATTAGGGTTTTCTTCCACATAGAGCAAGACACTTAATTCTAAATTTTGATTTTGAATTACACGTGCGTTTATTTTCGGTTTTTTGAATGTTCCGAAATTTCGTAAATTTCGGACGAGCCTTCCAAACTTATCGGCACTTGGACGCAGTCTGTCAGGAAAACGATTTCCATAAAGTCGCAAAGCAGCTGCAGAATTTTTTCCACATTCAAAATATGCTTGAATCGCATCCACACATTCGCCATTATCCATTTCAATAACAAAATTTAGAAATAAATCGTTGTAAATGTTATAATGAATGTGTGACTAACAGATGTCACAGCTCTCTTCGAAAATTTGGAATGCACTTTTATCGTTCAATATGACTGCTTGATTTTTAAATTTTTAAAATAAACACTGTAAATGTTGTTGTTGACCCACCGCTTACGGGGCGTAACTTCCGTATAAGCCTACTTCTTTTATTTGGTGTCAGTTATATTGAAACTAAGAGTGTTCTCACAATTTTATTTATTTTAATAAAAACACTTAAACCTATTTACAAAGTAAATCTCACAATTGTTATTTAACGAGAGATGTTGATTATCTTACTGTCTGTAACGAAGTCTGTAAAGAAACTGATGAAACACTGATAACATTGGTTTATAATACTTTATGGGCTATATAGTATTGAATGTAAGTGATTTTAAATGGTACACACATCTGCTGGTAATAAAACGAAATAGAGTATTTAAAATGCATTTAAGAAATCTCTGTGTTCGGAAAAACCAGAATAAATTGAACTAAAAAAAAAACCTTCAATTTCTCGTTTTTTATTCATACAAGGGTATCGTTGTTTACAGCTTCATATTCAGAAAAAAAAATATATTTGAATAAGTAAAAAAAAAAAAAATAGTACAATTTAAAAAAACACAGTTTGCTGCTGTCTGTCAAAAACAAAGTGTCAAAAAAAAATTCAAAGCAGATCACGTTACAGTGTTTTTAAAACGATTTAGTTCGACGTATAATTTATTACATTCGGATAAAAAATAAAAAAGTTACAGCACGAAAGGTTTTTCATAATACACCCGGTATATAAAGCACATGGACGTTCAGTGCTTAATATATACATTCTCATTTCCATCTGTTACTTGATATACATATATCAGTACGATTTAGAAATTCGAAGTCAGACGCCGACGGTAGCTCAGATGGTAGAGCAACCGACTAGTAATCGGTATGTGTGAGTTCGAATCTCAGCCATGTCGGTAATTTTTAAAAAAATTACGTAATTAATTTATAGTCAGTGGTAAAATTAGAAAATTGTAATTTTCAGACACTGCAAATTAGCAAGTTTTAAAATTATTTAAAACTAGTATAACGACCTAAAAATCGTCCAATAAAATTAATATATATTTACATATATATATGTGTGTGTGTGTGTAATCGCGTTGTTTCGGGTTTCTTCCCGCGTGGAAGTTCAGGCGTCCTGAGAAGGACCGGTGCAAGGTTTCGATAAAATCTCATTTATCATCTTCAGGCGTATGTTACTCTCTAACGATCTTCGTCAGACGAAGATCGTTAGAGAGTACATACGCCTGAGTTAGAGAGTAACATACGCCTGAAGATGATAAATGAGATTTTATCGAAACCTTGCACCGGTCCTTCTCAGGACGCCAGAACTTCCACGCGGGAAGAAACCCGAAACAACGCGATTACACATTACACCCGCGAAAACCTGCGATACCATATATATTAATAAAAGGCTAACCATGTAATGTTTTCCATTAATCATATTATAAATATGCACCGAACTAGCCCAGATATCTATTTATGAGAAATACATTAGATTCCTAAAATTGTATAACTGGTAGTATACCCATCAGTAATCTAAATTCTTTCAGTTCATAGTATTTTAATACTAGTGGTTTTTATATTTTACAGTTGGTTTAACTACGCTTGTGATAAAACTTCAATTCATTCTTTTAGAACTCATCTCATGCTCGTGTCAGTGGTCCGCTTTGAATTAAATTACTGTCTAAAATAAGTAATTAAGCTTTTTTTTTATAATAATGCACCTTTCTATGTACGAAATTTATAAGAGAGGGTTAATTATTTCTCCTATAAAATAAATACACATCTTCTCTCTAGAAAGACTATTTTTTCTCAAATCCTTATTTATTTATCATTTCCTTAGTGATTTCATACAATAAATCTCTCCTCCAATAATAATTCTTTCTTCTTATTGAATATTCAAATAAGATATTTTAAAACATAATAAAGTTTTCCACACTTCTTCTTACTCACCATAATCAACATAATAAAATTAATTTGGGTTTTATATACCTTATTTTATACATTAGTAGCTTCAATACTTATTAATTGTCAAATCCAAAAATATTTTTTAACTGACAGTTTGATTGACAGTTCCTAATTTCAAACTTTTCTGCCATGACTTTTTAAATATCTATACTCAAATTAACCAGAATATATTAATGTCTTTCATAAACGATATTTATTGATGAACAAATTTAACAATATTAATATATAAATACAATATTTACTAAAATTAATATGCTTCAATTTTATTTTTTTCAGATATGGGATATTAACAAAGTGAAGACTTCATCACTTCTAAAGATTATTATATATCCAATAATATCTATATTTCTAATTTTCCTCATCATCATTGTAATAGCAGTATCAAATAAAATTCTTTAAACAATATATTAACTTTGAAAATCATTCATTCAATTCAAAAATAAACTTTCTTTCACATCAACCATTATCATAGTTGTAAGTTATGAATGTATTAGTATTAAATAATATTTCATTTTGCCCCATTTTAACAAATTTAAATTTTTAATCGCGTATAATAAATTTACATTTGTTAATACTAAATTAAAATTATACACAGTTACATTGATACACTATATGTTTTATGTTGTTTCAAAATTCCGTTCTAATATCCAAAAATGTCATTGTATACACAATCATAACTTATATACAAACCAAAATTCTATATTAAATAAATCTTCTTCATTCTAAGTTCTTGTAAATTCTAAAATCTTTTCTTTAAAATTTTAAAATGAATTATTTATATTATACCAATATACCAATATACTATTCTTGTAACAAATAACTATTTATAAGATAAGGACATGAGATTAACTATTTCATTTCGTATTATTCTAATTTTAAACATCAATATTTGATAATATGTACAAGAGGTGTTTGAGAGTTGTAGAATTATCTAGTCTCTCCTACCCTTAATCCGTCTTGAGAAATTTAATTGAGATATAACAATTTTAACTAGCTAAAATCAGAGACTTTAAACATTCATAGACTGGCGACTGGTCATTTATTGTGAAGCATTTGTACGCCATATTGCTTGTGACTTGAAAGGCGGCACATTTGAAATAATGGGGTTAAAATTATGTAATATCTCAAGTAGACTGTGTTTTAATTTTTTATTAAACAAAATTCAACATGTTTTTATTGCCCTTTAAACAAAACTAATTTATTAAACTTTTGTCTGATGGAGACGCCCTTCTCCTTCTCCGACAACAATTTACATATATGTTTTGCTCTTAAATTTAAATAGCTTTGTAAAATAAGTTTAAGTAACATATTAAAATGTGAACTGTGATCATCATGATCCAGTTGGTCTGCAAAAAAGTGATCAAAAGTTGCAAAAAAGTGATATCCAATATTTTTTATTGTTAAGTAATAAACTGTATATGAATAATCTTTTTTATTTAGATCGTCAGATGAAGCCCTTATCACTTTTTCAATATTACTGCACACTGTAATTAAAAATGGACACGGCACGGTTAACGAATTATTAACGTTTTTGGTGTCAATTAAACTTCCTACAGTGGCTTCTTCATTCGGAAGTAATGAAATATTGATGCACTCATCACATTTAATGTTTTTAATTTTTTTCCCAATAAAACCAGATATGTATTCCACCACATAAGAAGAAAATGAAGAAAGATCTTCATAAATTCTCGTATCCTCCACAATTGGAAGTTCTGGAGAAAAAAAGACATCTGAGGGAATTAGTTGACATTTTTCTTCGGAACTACAATTCCCAAGAGAACTTGGCTCAACTGTTCCCAATATACACTTTCTGTAAGCACTTCGAAACTCTAGTGCTGTGGGATTATTGTTGTTACCTATTAGAAAAAGAATTTTTGAAAAACGTACAAAATGATATATGAATAATAATTTTACCTGTACGTTTTCTTATTGAACTGAAGAACTTCTCAATATGATCTTGACTAGTGCTCCGACCTAATAGGTATTTTAAAGGGGCTTCTTCCACCCAGACAAGTTCTTCTGCTAATGACAATGTAGTATACATGTCAAGAATAAATCGAACTATTGGAGTTTTTCTTCTTGATAAGTAGATCCATGTTCCATCAGGCATTTTTAAATTTGTAAAATACGAAAGTGCTTGCTTGAATGTTTCTTTCACAAAATTTTTGTTGCTTACGCGAATAGGCGCTTTTGAGCCGTTACCCCAAATGTTTACTGAATTCATGACGTCAAAAAAGTCACGTCAACCATTTCAATGAATTTTACTGTTTCATCAACATTTTGGACTTCAGGCAGATGCGAGGTGTTTTTTAAAAACAGCAACGCTTTCGCAACTGTTCGACTGAAGGTTTGGGCAGCCAAATTAACCTTCATTTTTTGGTTTTGGAAAAATATGTGCTTATCGCGGAGTTTGTTGGCACAATGAAGTCCTTCTTCTTTTTGTAGATTATTCAACAACACTAAATAGTTCCACTCAATTTTGTTGCCATTAGGAGCCAGCAGTACTCCAGTTTCACCCAGCAGATTCCTAAATAATTTTAACATGTGCACGACATCTAAAAACGCACTGACTCTTATAGAACTATCACATGGATGTGAAAACCAACAATCTGAAGAAAGGTCACACTTGACACCCAGGTGCCTATATGCAGAAATATTTGTAGCATTTCCATCACATGTTGTTGCAACTACAACGACTCCAGTTTCATGCAATTTCTTTAGATATTGCACAATAATATTCGCACGAGTATTTGAATCCAGGCCACTTAACAAACAGTAACCCACCGGAAATTTCCACGCACCGTTTAGGGGCTTACAAAAGAAAACAAGTGCTTCATGCGCTAATGGTGCATTATCATCATCAAAATCTTCATGTCCCAAATTGGAATATCCAACATACTTCTCGCCATCAAAATCAAGTTGCTTTTTAATGGCCATTTCGTCGAATATCAGGGTAACATAAATGGTGTAAGCCACTTTATCAACTTCTGCTTTTATCTGGGCAAGTGTCTCTTCAGTAAATCCTTGTTTTCCATTAATACTAGAAGCCCACTGTCTAATGGTTCGAGGGTCTGGAAGTGTAATGTGGTTTCTTAAAAAGTTGTAGGCATGGGGAGAATAAAAATGTAAGGTTACAGCAAACTGCCTTACTTTATCTGAATATTTACGGGTTTTTTTGCCTTTTCTATGGTTTTGAAAAAGTTCGTTCATTGTGTCACCAAAATAATCATCACAAAGAGAATGCCAACTGGAATCTTTCACGTTTTTCTTTAAGTTTTTTATAATTTCATCTTGCGTAGCTACACGATTCTTCAGGCGACGAACTTTTTGAGTTACTATCTTTCTCGTTTTAGTCTCCACCTGCTTTCTTTTTATTAAATTATCTAATCTTGCTTTTAATGTTTTTGGAGATGGAAGAGCGTACGAATGGTCATTCTTAATCGAAGAAGTTTCATATAATTTTCTCGGAAACAAATTTTCATCATCCGTGTGAGAATAATTAGGAGTATTATTTTTCTCGTCATCCAAGTTGAGTTTCCTTGCAGGAATTATTTTCATACCACTTCCCGATGCCCTTGAGGTTTTACATTTTTCGCGACGATTGCTTTCACAGAGCACACTAAGACTTTTGGCACAAAGACTTTTTGGGGGAGTCTAAGAAAACCAATATTTTATAATATATCCGAATCTTACTTCACTCAAAGCAGAGAATGGCACAGCGTTTTCTTTCAACAGCCTCTTGTCGGTATATACTTTGAAATCTTCTTTCTTAAAGTGGTCCGAACACACTACACTTGATTTACTATACTGTAGTACTTTCAGATTGAAAATCCATTTCCCCAACAACATCGGATTGTGTGTAGGCAGCCTGAAAATTTAACATGTTCAACTAGCAAGGTGATTTATATACATTACTGACCTGTGAAACGATACTGCTTTGTTTATTGTTTGGGTATTTTTACACCACCTCACAACACAGGACGCAGGCATGTTAACAAAATATTTATTGTACTCTGTGACTAAAAACGCGTTTTAACGTTTATTTTAACTAAACTAACTAAACTAAACTAAAATAAACGCATTCAGACGTGGTTATGTTAGGACCTTGTTCACCTTCACTTGACACAAAAGTTACAAGCATGGCGTCTTTGTTTGGAGGGGAGAAAGCTTCGGTAGAGATCGTTAGACTCGACTCACATCGCCAGTCTATGAATGTTTAAAGTCTCTGGCTAAGATGCCTTGGTGTCGCTACTCACCATCAGATTCTTTCTCTCCCTCCACTATTTTCGGTTTGGAATTTTCTCTAGTAATATCATTTTTACCTTCATAAGTGTTTCCTTTCATTATCATAGTATTATTTATATTTCTCTTATTATCGTTAAAATTTCTTCTATTATAACTATTTCGTATGCCCTCTTCATGTGCACTATTACCATAGATATTTTGACCATTCCTTTGTGAATAATATCTATGATTCTGGTCTTGATAATTACCAAAATTACCTGTATTATTATTAAATTTACGTTCATTATCTTGTACATTAGTATTATAATTATAAGGTCTACTCGCATTATTCATATAAGGATTTGGTACTCTTAAATGCGGTTGATTATTCTCTCTATATCCATTCTTATCATCAAAGTTTAAAAATCTACATGGATTATTTTGGTAATTTACTCTATCCTGTATATAATTTCCTCCTAAATTTGACCTTTGTAATGGGTTATGTGAACTATTTCTGTAGGCGGCTGCTTCCATGCCCCTTCTAGAATTGACAATATTCTCACTATGATCATCTAATCTCATCAAGATGTCTATAAGTGAGTCCATGTTAGATACATTTTGAGAGATAATCGCATGAGTATCTGTAAATATGAAATGGTTTAGAAGTTGTTGAGCTGTGGTTTGCTCATCCATATTGTGGATAAATTTACTACAATTATAAATGAGTGTAGCAAAAGTTTCCCTTGTACATTTTCCTGGTTTATATTTACCAGTAAGTAACCTTATTCTTGCTCTGTTTTGTTGAGTATCGTTCCAATAACTTCTTTTGAATAATTGTATAAAACTTTCTATGCACACACAATCATCCTCTACGCGTAAGAACCAATCCAATGCTCCATTGGTTAATGGGGATCTAATTATGTTCAACTTAGTTTTCGTGTCTACAATATCTTCTGTATATCTTATGATATTATTTAGGTATAACATAGGATGAATACCTACCGATGAATCCCCATTAAAATGTGCCTGTATTTATATAATTACTAGGAGTCGTTAAATTGATTGAAGAAATTTTCTTTTCTTTTATTTTAAATAGAAATTCTTCAATTTCTGTTTTCTTTGTTTCACATTCCTTCCATATATCTTTTATATCATTTTTCTGCTGTGAATTAATTCCTTTAACTAATGTGACTTCTCTTAAACATTTTTCCTCTGAGTTTTCTATTTGTCCTTTCAGACTCATTTCTAATATCCCTATTTCTTCACTATTCTTTTGTACTACTTTATCTAGACCAGTTTGTATTCTTTCTGCTAGCTCACGATGTTTGTTATGACAAATACCTTCTTTTTCTTGAACATCCTGTACCACCTTACCAATATCATCTTTTACATTGTTCAAAATCACCTTATGTGCTACAATTTTCTTGTCAACATCATTAGTAATTTTCACCTCCAAACTATTTAATTTTGCCTCTAAAATACCCCTCATTTTATCATTAGTTTTCTCTATTTTATCATTAAGAGCAATCATATTTTCATTAGTCTTCCTATTCTCTTCTTTGAAAGATAGTTCCAACTCTCCTTTATTTTTCTTATTCTCTTCTCTAAAAGATTTTTCTAACTCTTCTTTATTTTTCTTATTCTCTTCTCTAAAAGATTTTTCTAACTCTTCTCTATTTTTCTTATTCTCTTCTCTAAAAGATTTTTCTAACCTTCTCTATACTTGTCCATTTAATTTCCTATTTTCATCCTCTCTAACCTTCTTATCCTCCTCTCTATACTTGTTATATTCTTCACTATTTTTCTTAATCATCACGGCTATTTGACACAACATATCAGGTGTACTTGACATTTGTGTATCACCTCTATCATTATCGCTATCTTCTACACTTCCGCTAGAAACTGTAGATTGCCGAGCCCCAGTTTTACACCTAGACCTCTTGTAATCATATTTCGTCACAATATACTTTTTAATAGACGATAAGAAATAGTCTCAATCCTATATGTATTTAAAGATATAGTATTTAAATTACCTCACACATGTACAATAAATATTTATGTTACTTTATGTACTAAATCAATAAATATTTTCTACCAAATAAATGACCAACTCAATACATATTACCCCAATACACCTCTATTTTATGTGCATACGTTCTCTTGCACCAAAATGTTACTAATGCCACCACGTTCGGACGCCATAATGTTGCAGTATTTTGTAATGCAATGTTAAATAAACGCAAATACTACCACATTAACATAAAACTCTTGATATTTCAAAAATGATATGTAGGTATATAAAATTATTTCTTACCGTTTTTTAAAACAAACTTTTAAATTACCCTTCGTGAACTATTCTTTTCAATTACCCTATATATCACAGATCTAATTTTCTATTCAATTTAGCAGTCGGTAATATAGAGAATTACCTCATAACCTCATAATTTTCCGGAAGTCTATAGTTCTGGTATTTACCTACAAAAGCAAAGGAATCGGGAATATCATATTTATTATTCTTATACGTCAAAGAGAGTATGTCCGCCAAGAAAGCAGAAACATGATATGTTGGCGAATTAATACAGGAAACAATCGGCCTGACCGGCACCTCAGGTTTATGTATTTTAGGTAAAGAGTAAAGTCTCGGTCTGATGGCATTATGTATCGTTATAGACTTCCGGAAAATTATGAGGTTATCTCATTAGATGTCGTATCGTTATTTACTAATGTACCCACTGATTTGGTATTAGAAGTGTTATAAGGGGATTGGTCTAACATTTCCCAGAATACGAGTCTGACAAAGCTTTCTTTCTTTACGTTGTTGAAGCTGATATTGCGTAATAGTTACTTCAGTTTTAATGATAAAATGTATTTGCAGAAAGATGGTTGCCCAATGGGGAGTCCTTTGAGTTGTATCTTGGCCAATGTTATTATCATGAATCATTGTCCTGATAACATAATTAAAAATCTTTCATTCCAGCTGAAATTTGTACATAAATATGTTGACGACTTAATTTTAGCATTACCAAGCGATCAAATAGATAACGCGTTCTGTGCATTCAATTCTTTTCACCATAAGATTCAATTCAGTATAGAGAGAGAACTTAATGGAGAAGTGGCATTTTTAGATACAAAAATTATAAGAAATGATAATTTAATCACGATTAATTGCTTTAAAAAAAGCACTAATTGAACTAGAATGTTGAATTTTTATTCAAATCACCCGATGCAACAAAAAATAAATAATTTGACAGCTATGAAAAATATAGTACTAAAAATTAGTCATCAAAATTATCACAAACAGAATCTAGACTTTCTACCTAGGCTTTTTTTAAATAACGGATATCCCAAAGCTCTAGTACAAAAACTTTTATATAGCACTTCCAACAATCACAGACATAAGGAGGTGAATGAAGACCGAATGTTAGATATTTTAAAATACCATATATAAAGGGGTTAACGCAACAGATATCACGTGTTTTGTGTTCTAAGGACATTAGGTTTGGTTATTATAATAAAAATAGAATCAATGATTATTTTTCAAAAACAAAAGACAAATTAGAAACTAAGTACAAATCTAATGTTATATACATGATACCGTGTAACAAGTGTGAGGAGATATACATTGGCCAGACTTCAAGTTGGTTACAAACAAGAATAACTTTGCATAGAAGTGATATCAAAACGGGCAAAAATAGATGTGCATTGGCCAAGCATATGATAGAGAAGGACCACTCGCCAGTTTTTGAAAAGATAAAAAAATTAGATATTGTTGAGAATAAATCCTCTAGAGAATTTTTGGAGATGGTACACATCAATCTGCAGAATACGATGAATTTCAAGTCGGATGTTAAAAATTTAAACATAATTTATTCATATTTGTTTGAATGGAATAAAGAGCGAAATGTTATTCGCGTTTCGTAAACACAATATTAAATAAGGTTACAGCACCTTCATACTTAGTGGGTCAACGACTACAATTCGTAATATCATGTGTTGTATGAGATATTCCTTTAATAAATAATGGTTTCATTTTCATCATGCGTATAATGTGTATCTCGGTAGTTGGTGGAGCCGCCATAGTATACGTATGTGGTGGTGCATGTCTTATCAGTCTTGATTTCACCTGTAAAGAAGAAACATATACACATGTGCATATTATTGTGCCTCTATCTTACGTTTTGTTTTATACTTTTGCGATTTTAGACAATTTTAAAGTGTTAAGTGTGATATGCTATAAATATGACGGCATTGTTAAGTAAATGGTGCGCACACAGAAGTCGGAACTGTGAGTATATATATATTAAGGTCAAAAAAACAACAATGTAAATGCTGTTTTCGTATGTCTTGTTGCTATAGTTACACTGATGAAGCAATGATGCGTTGTATTGCGAAATATTGGAATAAATAGTAAATTGACTTCCATGAATTAGTTTATATTGTTGCCGAACTCCCCGAAATCCTCTTATTTTGTATATTAATACGGCAAAGAAAATTTCATTAATTTGAAGTTATATATATTGCTATAATAGCATACATTATATTTGATGACAAATTTTATTATTCTTTATTTATAATAAATGTGTTATTGCTATACGTTAGGCATCGCCATCAAATTTTATATGCTATAACTCTGTATTAAAAAAAAATTGATAATCTTGTAGGGGAGAGGCGGTGAATTGTGCGCACCTAAGGCATGTTGTTTATAACAGATGGATGTTTGAAGATACTGACGTATAAATTTAGCAAGGCATACCCCAGTAACTTATCTGCGAAAAACTTAACAACAATTTCCATTTAGAAAAGAACATTTATTGAAAATTAAATAAATTTGAATTGGTGCAAAGCGCACAATTATCAACCTTAGGCAACTAATTGTGCGCACGCGGATTCTAAATGGGCGCACTGCAAAAAATAGATTTGATTACATACATAAATAATGTAACAAACTAAGAAATAAATATTTTAAGTAGAAAACAAATTCATTTAACAATATGTTAGGTATTAACTATTAACTGCATATAAAAAAGTAAAATTATTTAAGAGATCGCGATCGCAATCATTTTTATTCTATAAAATATCAGTCTTAGATCAGTCTTATTTATCGCAAAAATCACAAACGAACCCTTCCGGTGAATCCCATCCCGTGCATAAGCTGTGAGCCCATCTACTGCAAATGGTGCACCTGTACCACAGTTCGTTTTTCTTACTGGAGTCACCGCAGAGGGCGCATACATCCTGGATATCGTCTGAGGAAATATCATCCAACTCATCGTCGTTACAGATTTCATCAGCTTCAACATCAGCATCCGAAGATGATGTTTCAGTAAATATTCTCTTTTTAGTTAATTTTCGATCGGTTTTTTTATTTTTTATTTTAGTATAATTTTTATTATTTAAACCAAGACGATTCTGTAAACTTTCCTGCCTAAGCTTTTTCCTTTGTTCATTTTCAACAAGTTTTTCTTTGTTTGGCGTACTTGTCAATATATCCGAAGTCTGTTTGCTTCGATTTCGTTTTTTTGGCACTGATTGTGGTGTTGGCACAGGACTTAGTTCTTGGATACTGACGTGAGCTTTACTGCAGCCTGGCTGTACATCCTCCTTTGGAGCTGATGGCGGTGTTAACAGTGGACTTTCTTCGTGAACATTTGCGACGTTATCTTCACTGCAGCTTGGTTGGCTAGACTCTCTTGTTTCTTCAACAGCACTATGATGTTTCGCTGGCATGAAACTTTCTTCGGAAAAGATATCGGGGTTGAAAGGCCAAATTCCGGTGGCCCTAAAGCCAGAAATCCCTTTTTCCATCGTTGCAACCTGAAGGTATGCAGCATTGAATATTTCGGCAATGTCATCTGTCGTAATTCTTTCTCGTTGTGTAAGAGAAAGTTCACATTTTCGGTTATACGCGTTTTTCAGAGGACCGAAGAAAGACACATCGAGGGGCTGCACTCGATGAGAAGTATGAGGCGGAATTGTAACCATATTGATTCCATGGTCCTTGCAAAAATCAAAAATATTTGATGAGATATGACTAGAATGATTGTCTAATACGAGTAAAACAGAATCTTCTTTGCTCGATTTGGCAACCTTTTGAAAATGAACCAACCATTCATAGAATAGAGACTCGTTGCTCCATCCAGATTTAGAACAACGATAAATTGCATTGATAGGACCATTTCTTGTTAAACTATTAGCCATTCTAATCCTTGGAAATATAAACATTGGAGGAATGTAAGTTGTTCCACTAGCGTTGAAACAACAAATAACGGTCACATTTTGACCCCTTTCTCCAGAACTTTTTGCCCCTAGTTGTTTGACACCTTTTGGAGCTAAGCACTTCGATGCTCTATGCACGGTTGTTACACCAGTTTCATCAACATTGAACAACCTATCCTCCTTGATATTATAACGTCTCAACAGTTTTTCCAGATTGTTAAAAAATAATTTTAACTCTTCTTTGTTAAAACCAGTAATTCTATTGAGGCTTGTAGACTCGGGTTTTCGAAGAGAAATTTGAGGATTTCGTTCCATAAAATTTTTAAACCTGCCATCTTGATTTCTCTGTTAAAACTGTGTGGCTTGTTATTGGCCTCCGCGTAATTAAAAGCTAGTTGTCTAAGTTTTATACGAGTTAATCCATAAAACAATTTGGCCATATGTATTAGATGATCCACAAGTTATTTTTCTTCTGCAGGTGCAAATGTAGGTTTCCGGCCCAAACGGGATTCAATGACTTCGTTGCTTTCGTAATATTCCTTCTTTTTTTTTCGAATTGTGGATTCAGGAATTCCAAATTTACGACTGGCTTCTCTTATTTTTCCTCCTTCTCGAATAAATTTTAGGGCCTTTTTCATTGTGTCTACCGACCAATCACCTTTGTTGGTTTTTCTAACGTATCTTGGCATCTGAAACATATTATGTACGTATGTCTCGTAATTGTGCGCATGGATTGGTAAATGTGCGCACTGCGCATCATTTACCGCCTTTAAGTACTTAGGTTATGTGACACACTATAACGAAAAAACGAAAAATTTAAATAAAAATAACTATACTATACAGATATAGAACAGCCAAAGTAAAATACTCGTCAAAAATTTCCTAAATATTTAAAAAGAAAAAGTACTTACGGCTTATTTATTGTGGATCAGAATTTACAACACAATACATGAAAACAAACAAACTTCATCAACGGAAAGAAGGAGAAAAAACTGTTAAATCTGTACTGATGATTGATCCACTACCAACCACTAGATGGCAAAACACTGTACACATCTAAGTTCTTTAATTTGAATCTTGATATAATGGGGTGCGCACAATTAGGAGCCGCGCACAATTAGCGGCCTCTCCCCTACCAGCATAACTCAATCAAATTACAATAATACAAAGCTGCATAATTTAAACGAATGTAGAGATAACGTTGTCATGTGAAAAATTTCTTTATTAAATTTGTTAATTCAATCTCTATTAACATTCGTGTATTTCTTGTAGGTTCTAGCAGTGATGTTCCTTTTGTTTTTCTAACAACATTTCTTATTTAAAATTTATAGGATAAGGTTACTAATAAAAAACTAAATCTCATAAAATATTTATATTCTATTTTTAACATCGTATAATAATAGTGTCGATGAAAATAATTTCTTGCCACATGTGGCCGCAAAAGAAATTGTCCTTTTACATTCCAATAACAAGTAAGAAAAAAAACGTGTATTTTATAAATACGTAAACACATTACATTACGAATATAACATGTAGATTTAGAATAAATATCGCTCTTTGTTATATTCATATCTTAACATTGTGTAATTTCAAAGAAATAATAGTTTTCTTATACTATGCTAGATTTTGCTTCCACAAAGGCATTCATTCACACGAAGTGTCTTTGAAAAATACAAAATGCCGCAGAACAGGAAAACACCTTGATAATACTGTCACCAATTATCATATGCAAATATTTGCACGTTGTACATATCACAAATTGGCTATTGTTTATCAAAAATGCACCTATCTTTACGTATAATATTTGAATTCCCTATAAAAATTTTGCATCAAAAAAAAACTTATTAACAAAGTATAGATAACATCGCTAACAAACATTCACACGTTGTGTTATTGATGCCTCCCTCCATTGTGAACAAGACTCCCTTTATTTATTTATTTATTTTTACTTATAACAAAGAAGATACTAATCCCATCTAAAATATTAAATAAATTCATTAAACGCTTTGCTAAAGATGAACATTTCCACGTAGCATCTTTAGCATAATTTATTATTAAAGTATAACTTACTTATGATGCTCATATATTTCATCAAATTCCTCTTTATATTGTTCGGTCATAT
The DNA here is from genome assembly GCA_963170755.1 of Amphimallon solstitiale. Lineage (NCBI taxonomy): Eukaryota > Metazoa > Arthropoda > Insecta > Coleoptera > Scarabaeidae > Amphimallon > Amphimallon solstitiale. The sequence goes on from OY720677.1 coordinate 36,250,293, forward strand.
TGATAGTTAATAAAAAAAATGAAATTAAACTAAATGACAAAAATTAATTGTGAAATGAAAAATACTTATTTAAAATAAAATAACTTAATACATTTGCTAAGGATGATTTCTGTGCAGTGTATAATACATCTGCAATCATCAAAATATGAAGATCGAAGATTCACCGCGTCTTTTAAAATCAGACTGCTTCGCCCATGGATCGATGATGACTCTCCCGTACCTTTCTCGTAGGGGAAAGGCGGGTAAAGTGGCCACCTTTTTGTTTGATGTTTTTTTTGGTACTCTTTTTTTAGTAAATTTAATCAAAATAAATATTGTTATATACTATATCCAATATAGCTTCAGGTAAACTAGCGTTCTTCATGATTTTTTATATATTTTAGTGTAAAAAAAAATATTTTTTTAAAAACGCTAAATGGCCACTTTACCCTCCTATGTCGGGCAAAGTGGCCGACCTGAACAATTGCGTCAAACAAAAGCAAGTATGTACGATAAATGAACTGAAATAGACTCAGGTTCAGTATTTAATTTTGAGGTATTTATTTACAAAAATAAATAAAAATTATTTACAATATTCACATACAAACTCGTCATTGTCCCCCTCAACCCCTGCACACTCTTCGTGAGCCCATTCTTTGCACACAGAACATCGTATCCAACTTTCATTGTCTTTTGAATTAGAAAAAAGGTCATTACAATAAAAACATGTACAATCTTGTTCTTGCTCCTTAAGCTCTTCTTGTTCTTCAACATCAAAAGTGAGTAGTCTCTTTGTTTTTTTAAGCTGTTGATTAAGTTTTTCTGTTTGAAAATTTTTTTTGTCTTCAGGCCTCTTTCTCTTCTTTTTTTCTTGTTGCTCTCGCTTTTGTATTTCTTCCATCAGTTCATTTTTGTACGGGCTGGCTGTAATGATAGCTGTCTTTCCTTTTTTCCTGTTTTGTTTCCTTTGCTTTTTCAGGGTCTGTTTTGGCAACGGAATTATATCTCTTGGACTGATAGCAAAAGAGGACTGATTTAACCCACTGGGTCCAGCAACTGCCAAATCGTCATTGTTAGGTAAATTAACTTGAACCATTTCACCGACATCATCACCACCGTTTCTTGGATTGAACATTACATCTTGACCTTTTTCGGGTTCATCTGCTGTTCTGTTCTTCTGTGGTGCGGGGTCAGGTTCCTCTCCATCTGATTGTAGGCTAGCACCTATGTTGCAGTCGTTCATTGGAATGTCAGACACATCAGAGGGAAGGAAGTCAGCATCACAAAACACATCAGGGTCATAAGGAACAATCCCACATCTCCGAAAACCGTTAATAGCTGTTGCAGGCGTAGCTGCACGCAAAAAAGCCTCGCCAAAAAGTCGACTAATCTGGAACTGAGTGATGGCTCTCCCAGGGTTATTCCTGAGGAACTTCTCACATTCTTGAATGTAGTAGGTCTTAAAAGGTGCCATAAAAGATACATCAAGGGGCTGCAATTTATGGCTGCAGTGTGGAGGTAAGCATATCACAGTCGTGTTATTTTCTCTGGCCTTGATTATGAAGTCAATACTTTTAGTGTGAGTGGAATGTCCATCTAGGATAAGCAGCACTGGTGACTCTGGTGAAGGTTTTGCGTGATGTAGGAAGTGGTCGAACCATTTCAAGAAAATATCGGTCTGCATCCAGCCACTAGGAGTGCATGCAAATTCTGAACCAGGGGGAGCTCCGTCTTTAAGCTCTGCCTTCATGTTCTTCCTGGGGAAAATGACAAAGGGAGGAATAAAAGTGCCTCCAGCAGACATACAAACTTCTAATGTAGACAGAAGGCCTCTTTCGGCCGAAGTTATCGCTCCCACCTGCCGTCTTCCTTTCAAGGCTAATACTTTTGAATGTCTATTTTGTACTGTTAAAAGTCCGGTTTCATCACAGTTATATACACGATGAGCTTCAAACTGGTGTTCATCTTGGACTGTTTTCAATATTTCAAAAAATTTAGTTACATTGGTTTTGTTGAACCCTTGGGCTCTTGCTAGTGAAGTGGCTTCTGGAGTCCGCAAACTTATATTTGGGTGCCTTTTTTTAAATCCTGCCACCCAATCCTTGCCAGCCATCTTTTTTTCGTTGTTATAAGTGTGATGGATGTAGTTTTTTTCTGCGAGGCTGTATGCCGCACGACGTAAATCATTTTGCGTGACTCCATAAAATCTTCTCTCCATGTCTATAATAAATTCAACTAGTTCCTCCTCTTGTTTATCGTTAAATACTTTTCTGTACTTTCCTAGTATTTTTTTCGCACCAGTGGCATCTTGATTCTTCTCAAGTACTCTTCTTTTCAGCGTATTTCTGGGAACGTTAAACTGCTTTGCTGCAGTTGCAAACGGCATATTATCTCTTTTCACTGCTAATATTGCCTGTCGCATTGATTCTGAATCCCATGATTGTTGGGTAGACTTTCTCTTGTATGTGTATGGCATCTTGAAAATACCTGTAACAATATCAATCCTAATAGTTATGTGATAAAATAATATTTTTTAATCTATTACTACTATTTTTAAATATATTATTTTCTTTTTTTGTGACGTAATATGTATAGGACGAGCTATTAATTCATTTAAGCTACTTCGGCAATATTAAATGTATATTATTAGCGAAAGCCATCGTGGCCACTTTACCCGTCACGTACAGTGGCCACTTTGCCCGAAATGACGCCATTACTTAAAAGAACTTCTACAGACTAACCTAAATGACACAGCACTTTTAAACCAACTTCTATTAAACGCTGAAATCAAGCCAATTCAGTAGTATTATTGCCAATAGTTAATGCTTTTTCTATCATTTAGTAATAAAACAAATAGTTAACACTTACCAAAACTCAGAGATAAAGAAAACTAAAACTATTTCACTGTACTCAAACTGCGAAACGCACAACATCCAAACTCATACACGGCAATGAGGCAGTAACTGTCAACCAGTTAACTTCGTTTCCGCATAGGTGCAGCACTAACCAGCGCTATGAAACCAAATGGCCACTTTACCCGCTACTCTCCTACTTGCCTTCTTATCATTTTCGGTCGCCCGAAAAAAACATACATCGTTCGCAGCGCCACACACTCCACACTAACGTTTATGTTGGCATTGTCCTGCTCAGATTTATTTTCTTGACGTTCTCCCTAAACTGACCTGCAGCAATTATTGTTTGACATCTCGAAATTACACAAAATTATGCACGCACTTAAATTGTTTGTTATTGTTAATGTCAATGCACATTTGCGATATTCTTATCTTGGTAGGTACATTCCTTTTCATTAACGCCATCCTTCATTATGTTTATAAATGAATTCGTTGCTTCTGTCATCATTATTTAAATATATTCTTTTACTATTTTTTAACGCTATTCGTATCTTTCTTTTGCAGACGTTTGCTTTTACAATAATAGGAAAAACATTGCATATAATCATGTTATTATGAACCTGGACCTTGATAACTTCATCCATATCTTCGAACCATCTTTCCTCGTCTTCTTGTAGGTTGATTTGTATGCAGCTGTTAACAATATTGAACATTGCTTTTCTTTGTAGATTTTAATGAGATTAAACCTATTTTAATGTGTTATTTCCGGAATCTTTCCTGGACAAAATTGGATTTAAACCTGCCACTGAAGCTTTCTTTATTACATTGTGTCGAATAATAAAATAATATACCTTTTTTTTTACATATTCCTTTTAAGATTATATTTAGATTTAAGTCTCAGGTATTTATTATAATAATAATAATAATAATAATAATAAAATTTATTTCAGGAAACGAGTACAAAACAAAAAAGTAAGTACAAGTTTGAAACATGTCATTTGAAAAATATTACTTAAAATCTAAAAAATCATCTACATCATAGCAGGAAATACCAAGCAAGTATTGCTGTACTTCACGTTTAAAACGAAAAAATTTGTAATATTTTTTATATAGTCAGGCAGCTTATTATAAAATCTACAACCAATGAAATACAAACCCTTCTGAAAAACGGTTTTTCTGTGGCGAGTAGGCAGCAAGTAATCATTACTACGAGTATCATAGGTATGAGTACTATTACCTATGCAAAACTCAGGCTTGTACTTATATACAAAACAAAGTAGGGGAGCCTGGGGATGAATCAACCATTTTGCACAATTCTATTTTTATTTCAAAAATAGAGTCAAAGGATTCCAGGATTTTGGCATTTGAATGTGTTTTGGGATATATTACATCTAAAATTCAGGCAAAACTTAGATTTGAAACAAGGGTTTTTGCGTAACATGGTTTGAAAAAAAATGTGACATATGGTTGTATCTACCCCAGTGATGGGGTTGATTACACCGCTCCATAGGGATGATTCAACCGAAGAAAAAATCATTTTAAATAAGTTTAGTATTTATTTGGAATGTTCAAAATACATCACTCTAATCGTTTAAAACACAAAAGAAATCATAAACTTAACTTATTGTTCTTATATAGTAACTTAGAACGAACATTAACTAATGCAAATATATAAACTAACATTTTTTATTAATAAACTAAAAAGGTTAACGCACATCCCAGCCCTTAAAATTGAATTTAAATTTGTACAAAGAGGCAGTTCTCGTCGTACCAGAGTTTTGTGGTGTTGGAAGCACCATTAGAATATTATCTCGTTCCACGTTTACGATATCATCAACAATTGGAAATGAGAAGGTATTTGAGTTATGTTTACATCGTAAGAACTTAATTTTGTACTCACAAATCTTTTGATAAAACCTGGCCTATGTAATACACCGTGGATGTTTTAGAACAAAATTTCGCCAGCACAAAGTCTTTAACATTAATAACGAACTCTTTTTCCATAAATATTGGAAATTCGTCCAAAGACGAATCTAGATCAGAGTCAATAAGTTCTATAGAGGCATTGCTATCAGTTTCTTCATCGGTTTCCACTAGAACTTTACGTCTAGTTAGTTTTGATGTTTTTAAGGACTGCTTTCTAAGTTTCTCCTTTTGACTTTGCTTTATTTCGTCCATTATGGGAGTTGACGTGTAAATTTTTGATTTGGACTGCCTATTTCTTTTCTTCTTGTTATCTCTTGTAGCGTTTGGAAAAGGCTTAATATCTTCTGGTAACAAGTTTCTCTTCTTTTCAGATGGAATTTCGTTGTCTTCGGCTTTTGAAGTCGATGGCATATTTTGAGCATCAGTTAGTGTTGTGTGAGCCTCCTCACTTTCAGCATTTACTTGTTGGCAATTAGTTTCGGACAAAATTTCGCCCATTGATGTTTTTTGTCTATATGTCACGATACTGGGAGCAAAATCATCGTCGGTGAATATTTGACGGTTAACAGGCCAAATACCCGCTTTTTTAAATGCGTTGGTAATATTTGACATGGAGAATGCTCGCTTAAAAGCTGTATTCGACAAACTGTCAATATTTCGTATTGTTATAGATTTGCCTGGGTTGGAGAGTAACCAGTCGTCGAATGCAACCACTAATGATGCTTTAAATGGCCCAAACACCCCCACATCTAAAGGTTGCAGTCGATGCGTGGAGTGTGGTGGAAATGATAAAAGAGAAATTCCATTGTCTTTACAATATCTAATTGAATCATAGGACACATGTGACTCGTGGTTATCTAGGAGTAACAAAATTGGTTGCTCCTTAGAACAATGGGTGTGCATTTGAAGATGCTCCAATACTTTTAAAAAAAGATCCTTGGTCATCCAACCAGACTTATTATTTAAGATTAAAGATGATTCAGGTGCTCCTGTGATATATTCTTCAGGGTTTCGCATTCGTGGCACAACGTAGACAGGTGGAAGTGCATTTCCTAAAGAATTAATGAGTCCAACAAATGTTACCAACTCTCCTCTTTCTCCCGAGGCAATTTGACCGACTTGTTTCTTGCCTTTTTCAGCGACAATGCGTGGAGACCTGATAACAGTGGTAACACCACTTTCATCCAAGTTGAAGATTTGACCTCCTGTGAATTTGTATTTTTCTAACAAAGAACAATAGTTGTCGAAAAATTCATTGACCCTGTCTCTATTAAATCCAGTGGATCGGAGGATGCTTGTGCTCTCTGGTTTCCTAAGAGATAAATCGGAACGTCTTGCCATAAACCCATACAACCAGTCGACACCTAAAACAAATCCGATGTCAAAAATACTTTTTAATGTCCAAATTAATTTTCTTAAAAGAAATAGTTATTTTCCTAAGGTATAATTTTTCCGCACGCGATTGCAGTTATACGAACAGTTAAGAATTGTTGATATTTTATTTGTCCCACCCACCTGCCGTTTTATTCTCTCTCCATTTAGCCGGCATTCTACAAGATGGTATTTTGGATGCATATTCAAATGCTAGACTTCGAATTTGTCTAAATGACAAGCCATAATGTAGAGTTGATGATCTTTTTATATATTTTGCTCAATTTTCCTCTTCAGTGATAGAAAACACTTGGTTTACTGAATATTTACTTTGGAACTTTCTCTCTTCCTTGTTATCATCGTCTGAGAGTCCTGAATCCGATGATTTGGAATACATATCTTCCTTTCCCTCTTTCTTTACTTTTTTAATTCTGGACATCAAGGTATCCCTGTGTACATCATATTGCCTTGCAGTACCTCGAATAGATTCTTTTTTTCGAAAATAGTCCTTAAGTGCCTGTGTCATGGCATTTTCATTGACCTCTCGGTTGGTTTTTCGCAAATACACACGTGGCATCTACAACATATTTTTGTATTGCAAGAGATAAAATAAAATGGGGTAGTTTCAACCATGGTTGAATCTACCCTACAACATCTGGTTGAATCTACCCCATGGTGCCAATTTTTATTTAAATCAAGAGATACAAATCACGTATTTTTTTAAGGTTATGTTATATACTGGAATGTGTGGCGAAAACAATGCTAATGTTGATGGCTTTACCAAAAAATATTATTTAGAAGCATCAAGGCATAGCACAATATTAAATATTTTCAAAATGTTACCTTAAAAAATGCCGATTTCCACGTTGTATTGTAAAAAATCCGGTTTTTGCGAGCCGACCACTATTCGCTATGCACACCAACAATACACTAAAACATCGCGTTTAAATAGCCAAATCGCCCGCGAAATTCAAACTGGTTAGGAAAAAAAGCTGGTGGTTGAATCTTCCCCATGGTTTAATCATCCCCAGGCTCCCCTACCTCAAGAATGTACAGATCATAAAAAGTTAAAAGAGAGTTATTCTTAAAAACGTCTCTACAGGAGTTTCCATAACTAATGTTGTATATAATTCGAATTGCTCGCTTCTGCATCAAAAAGATTCTACGAGCTTCGGACGATGCGCCCCAATGAACAACACCATACCGCATGCAAGATAGAAAATTTGAGCTATAGAATGTTTTTAGGGCATCCCTACTACAGCTCCGCTTCAGTTGCCTTAGAGCATAACACGTTTTTGACAGAGTTTGGCACAATTCGTTAATGTGTAAACTCCAACCAAGGTTGCTTTCTATAGTGAGACCCAGAACCTTAACAGAAGACACCGATTCAAAACCATCGCCCACGCCAGAAGACGGGTGAGAGTTCGCCATTTTATTACCGAAATAAATAAATTTGCACTTGTCTACGTTGATAACTAATTTATTGAATGACATCCAATTTTTGATTTGATCAAGGAATAATTCAGCTTTTCGATTTACTTCTGATGGAATAGGTGAACTTAAAATGACATTGATATCATCAGCATATAAGACTATATGAATTGTTTTGTCAAAAACTGTGAGTAAATCATTAATATAAATTAAAAATAAAGTAGGCCCTAAAACTGAACCTTGAGGCACACCAATATCAACCGGTTCATAGGAGGATTGGTAGTTATCAATCTCAAGACACTGTTTACGGCCAGAAAGATATGAACTGAACCACTTACGGGAAACACCATTAATGCCATATTGCTCTAATTTGTGCAGCAAAATTTTATGATTAACAAGATCAAAAGCCTTAGATAAATCTATACAGATACCCAAACAGTAGTGATTTTGATCCAAGTTGATGTAAATTTGCTTTAAAAGATTAAATAACGCCGTATTCGTCGATTTATTTACACAGAAGCCGTGTTGATTAGAATGCAGTAAGTTAAAACTTTTAAAAAAGTTTTTTAACTTTTTATTCATGAGTTTTTCGTATATTTTAGAAAAAACAGATAGTAAACTAATGGGACGGTAGTTCGATATTACATCAGCATCACCTTTCTTAAATAGTGGCTTCACAATTGCCAGTTTCAATGCAGAAGGGAAAATGCCCTTGTTGAAAGAGAAATTAATGAGGTAAGCTAATACTGAACTAATACATGATAATGAGTGTTTAACAACAAAACTAGATATATTGTCATGACCAGTCGAAAAAGATGACCTCACGTCAGCCATGGCACTCTCAATATCACTCTCAGTAATTGGCGACATAAAAAAAGACGGTGAAGTCGATGGTGTCCTTATGGAGTCGCTAATATTAGTCAAATCCATACTAGAGAGCTTATCATTTGTTTTATCATTTAATAATTTGTAGGGGAGTGAAAGAAAATGTTCATTAAACTTACTACACAATTCAGATTTAGTGGAGGTACTGTGCGGCAAAGTTGAACGTCCGTCAGATTTGGTTGTTGTCGTTTTTTTAATTATTGACCAAACCGCTTTAGATTTATTATCAGCTGAATTTATTAGTAAATCATTCATCAGCAATTGTTTAAAAAATCCTTGTAGATCCTGTCAAAGCTTTTATATTCAGATTTAAACTGCGGATATTGTGCACTAATATCTTTTAAAAAAAATGAGGTGTGGCCACCACACGACTTTCTTATACGTATGAGCGTTTCAAACTATACAATTTTAAGAATTTTTTTATACAAAACTTATTCAAAATCCTATTCTAAGTACTTTCATTCGCTTAATAAATCGCTATAGAATGCATACTTTGCAAGATATTATCAAAAAAGCGCTCCTCGCTAAGAGTAAAAGTGCTACTTCCGGTCCGAATTTTGAAATTTCATATATACAAAAAATATTGCAAATCCAGTTTTAAATACTTTTGTACTCTTGATAAATGTATATAGAATGCATAACTTACGACATATTTGCAAAAAATCGCTATTCGATAAGAGTAAAAGTGGTACTTCCGGTCTGAATTTTGAAATTTTTTTTATACAAAAGATATTGAAAATTACGTTTTAAATACTTTTATACCCGTAACGTACTTGTCTAAAAAGCATGACTTGCGAAATATTCGCAAAAAACTGATTTTCGATAAGAGTAAAAGACCTACTTCCGGTAGGAATTTCGAAAAACTTTTTAAATAAAATTATTCTCAATTTTAATTTTAAGTATATATGAATTCTTTATAAATTTGTTTAAACTTAGTAGTTGACGAAATATTCGCAAAATTCGATTTTTTCGCTGAAGTAAACTGCTACTTCCGGTCTACCGATTTTACTGAAAAACTAATCAGATCTCAAGAGGGTTATTATACACGTAAATACAAAATTTGGAATTGATATCTACAGCGGTTTGGCCGCTATCGTGGTCACAGACAGACACACAGACAGACACACACACACAGAGAGAGAGAGAGAGAGAGAGAGAGAGAGAGAGAGACATTTTTTAAAAACCACTTTTTGGGTATCAGGGGACTTCAAAACGTGGACATCTACAAAAATCTCGAGGTCGAAAATTTTCATCATCACAATACTTCCTTATACTACGTATAAGAAAGTAAAAGTGCTCCTCGCTAAGAGTAAAAGTGCTACTTCCGGTCCGAATTTTGAAATTTCATATATACAAAAAATATTGCAAATCCAGTTCTAAATACTTTTGTACTCTTGATAAATATATATAGAATGCATAACTTACGACATATTTGCAAAAAATCGCTATTCGATAAGAGTAAAAGTGGTACTTTCGGTCTGAATTTTGAAATTTTTTTTATACAAAAGATATTGAAAATTATGTTTTAAATACTTTTATACCCGTAACGTACTTGTCTAAAAAGCATGACTTGCGAAATATTCGGAAAAAACTGATTTTCGATAAGAGTAAAAGACCTACTTCCGGTAGGAATTTCGAAAAACTTTTTAAATAAAATTATTCTCAATTTTAATTTTAAGTACATATGAATTCTTTATAAATTTGTTTAAACTTAGCAGTTGACGAAATATTGGCAAAATTCGATTTTTTCACTGAAGTAAACTGCTACTTCCGGCCTACCGATTTTACTGAAAAACTAATCAGATCTCAAGAGGGAGATTATACACGTAAATACAAAATTTGGAATTGATATCTACAGCGGTTTGGCCGCTATCGTGGTCACACACACACACACACAGAGACAGACAGACACACAGACATTTTTTAAAAACCACTTTTTCGGTATCAGGGGACTTCAAAACGTGGACATCTGCAAAAATCTCGAGGTCGAAAATTTTCATCATCACAATACTTCCTTATACTACGTATAAGAAAGTAATAATAAAGTGTTCTTCATTGCGACCACATCCGAAGATATCCACACATTACCACAACCCCCATCCCTGCTCGGTTTATACCGCTGCATGGGAAAACAAACGTCATAATAATAACTAAAACCCTTAAGAAACGCTGAGAAAGCTGTATCCGGGCAATTACACTCATAAACCGATAACCAATTTTCTCCCTCTAAGTAGGTATAGAAACTCTGTAGAGAGGCAACACAGAAATTTCGCTTGAATATAAAATCATCAGAGTTATTAATTATACAAGGAACATACAAATTAATAATTTGACCGAAATGGTCAGATAAATTATTGTCAACACAGGACACAGTATAGTCACCTTCAGCAAGATTAACAAAGAAGTTATCCAAACACGTACGAGCACCATTAAACACACGAGTATATTCTTGTATTGTCCAGAACATGTTATAACTACCACATAAGTCACATAATTGTTGACGCATCACAGACGGCACTAGGAAATTGACGTTAAAATCGCTTCCGATAATTATAGGCTTGCCAATACTTTGTAAAACATCCAAGATCTTGGCCAGGCTTTCCAGAAAAATTTGAAAGTCCGAAAGTGGTGGACGATATAGAACTACTATTACTAAGTGAGCAATTTCAATCGCACCTATTTCTATAACATTATTTATGTTATATTTCATTATGTCTTTCCTTGAATTGGATTGTATAGACCTCTTGGTGTAAATGGCAACACCACCATGCTTACGCATTCCACGACAGGAGAAAGCTGATAAAGCATAGCCACCCAATGCTATGCACTCCAATTGTTCACGAGATTGCCAATGCTCGGTAAGGAGCAGAATATCAACATTAGACTGGTTCAAAACAACCTCTAGTTCCGATAATTTATTGTTTATGCAGCGAATATTTTGGTGCATTATTTTTAGTCCTTCCGTCTTTCGTCCTGCTTCTTGGTTAGGTGAAATAAAAAACGATTTACACATGCATTTTCAGGCCAAAAGTCAGGTTTCTTCATTTCATCAGAAAATTTTGATGGAAATGATATCTTAAATGATGAATATCGATCCGGATATTTACTGTTCAACAACGTACACTGAAATCCATCTATGTTTTTGGTTTTTAAATAGTTAGTTAGTTGTTCAACTGTTACACTAGGATCCAGATTATACACATGTAAGTGATTATAATTAACGACACCCTTAATTGTAGTTTCTTGATCCGATCCTCGAATTACTGTCCTCCTGTTACGAATCCCATTCTTGCTTCTTACCACATTCCAAGACTCATCCTGTTCGGAATAATTCCCGGCCACCGTTTGCGGTATATTTAACTTTGAACTTCTGTTTTGTTCTCTTATCACAGGTTCAAAGTTAATGACATCAATTTCATTACTCTCTTCAATTGTCTTGTTAATGTCTGAAGTAGAATTCCGCTTAAAAGTCTCTGCGTATTTCGGTTTGGTATTTTCCGTATCGATCATTTTTTGCGGTTTCTTTCGATCCGTCTGTTTGTCTGGTTCACTGACCTTATCTTTTTGTATATTTCTTGTGCCGTGTGTTTGTGCGTTTCTTTGCGGCGGTTGCTTAGTTTCTCTGCTTGGTTTATTTGCCGTTGCGCCATCTTTTAATAGTATTTCTGAACCTCCAGGAGAATTCTGCATTTTAATCATTTCTTTCAGTTCTTTAATTTCTTTTAATAAATTATTATTTTCAGTTTTCAATTTTTCTAATACATTTTGAAAATTTACCTGTGTAGTACTTAATATTTTTTGTACTGCCACATTCAATTGCTCACTAATATACATTAACAGCTCACCTTCCTGGTGTTTCTTTACTGATTGTTGTAACATTGAGGTTATACACTTTGTGCAATCAGGGCAGGACCATTCGCGGATAGATCCGCAGTCTTTCATTGTAGTGATGTTCTCTATTGATAAATTCACACATTCTATATGATAATTCTTCTCACACTTGTTTCTGCAAGATATATAATCATCATAACGACTGATCGTTTTTCCACATGACGCGCACTGTATCGCCATTTTTAATTCTGTATTATTAAATATGACCATAAAATGTCGAACAAATAACAATCTCTTACAAATTTACGTCTATTCATTTTGAATAGTGATTTATTGCTCAAAACACTTAATGCGACCCTCACACAATGTATAAAATTTGGTTCTGTCTTTGTATATTGAAATTGAATCTTGTGCTCCTCGTTTCTACAAATATAGAATACATGAATTTTACTTTTGGTATTTATTTCTGTACCTTTCAAATAAATTTTATTTCAGTTTTATTTTTGTACCTCTTACATTATAATGTTACGCCGTTGCGGTTATGCAACTTATGATACATTTTTCTATACCTACACTTACTACTAATAAATTATTTACTTATTTAAGTAATAACAAAAAACACACTTGGTATTGTTTCACAAATAAATATAATTAAATACTCGATGTACATTTCGCCTTGCGGCATCATCAGGAGTTCTCGAGAAACTAAAGTAAAATTTAATATACTGTAACTACCTACTTCTAACAAAAATGTAAATAAAATTGTACAAAAATAGAAATTATAAAAAGGTCATGGCTTATCTGGAAAGACCGTTTTTACAAGGCTAGGGTTTATTATCGGAGAATTTATGAGTTCTGTTTGTTCATTAAGATAGTTACAGTATAAGGTAGTTACAGTATATTAAATTTTACTTTAGTTTCTCGAGAACTCCTGATGATGCCGCAAGGCGAAATGTACATCGAGTATTTAATTATATTTATTTGTGAAACAATACCAAGTGTGTTTTTTGTTATTACTTACTTATATTTCGACATGTTTCACCAAGAGATTTCCATCACTTCATTTAATTATTTATTTACTTATTCTATAACATAATTATTTATTTATTTTTACAATGCCTGACCAATGTAGGGATCACGGCAATATATGTATATAAATATCTTCGTTTGTGCTACAGGAGGATGGACTTTCTATACACTTTTTGTTGACTACCCCTTTCAGCATTTATAATGAGAATTCCTGTATTTGTCCACTAGTTTTCCTTTTGCAACTCCTGATTTTCCATCTTTAGAAAACGCTTTCCGTATTGGCGAGACATAATAAGTTTCTTTTACTTCAGAAGGGAAGACTTCCGTTATCTTAATTGCTATATTTTCTATTTGTTGATTGGTCAACGAAACACTGATGAAAAAAATTATTTTAATTATAATTATAATGCATTCTAAATAATACCTACCTTTCGGAAAAGAGTTCGCAAATATAATTTATAATGAGATCAACCAATCGCTGACGGTGACTTCTATCTAGAGTTCCATGTTTACTGTAATATACAAGTAAACTCTGTCCAGCGCAGGTTCCTACAATTAGTATTGCTATTAATTACTTACCGGATGTAACAAAAAGAATAATAAATCAAAAAAAACTGTTGTTAATTACCTTGCTTTATAACTATTCAAACTAAAGTTACGATTACTTGATATATTTTGGTTTTATTTTAATAATATATATCTGAAATTTATTATTACGCGAATTAGAAAAGTATAAATAAAATAAAAGGAGCAGTAATAATCAAACTTTTTCTAGAGGATATTAAAATTTAACAAAAATTGAAGATTAAAGACACATACGTCTGAAATGCTGTATACTTGAGCAGGGACCCACATCTTCGTTACGTGATATGTATTCCTTATATTTGCGCGTAAATTTTACAGGCAATCCTATTTTAGGGATTAACTCTTTAATAATATCTGCGTTCACAATTGCTCGAAAACTTCTAAATCTATTTCATTTTCTGGAAAAAATAACCGTACAGTTGTATGCAGGGGCAGTCGGAACAGTGAAACTAGGTTGTTGTCGCCTAAATATTTTGTCGAGTGTACAAACATATACATATATGTATAGTCTGTTTCAAAATATAAGAACATAACTTTCAACGTCTGTAATGCTTTTATTGCACCACCTTCTGTGACGATAATTATTATACCTGGTCTCCTTATTGAGCGGGTATGGACGGTTTACCTATTTGCAACGTATGAATGAGTTATCGCCGCAGGTGGTGCAATAAAAGCATTAGAATCGTGGAAAGTTATATTCTTATATTTTGAAACAGACTATATATACAGTCAGTTGGAAAAGAAAGTCTCCATCAAAAATTTCAGTCTGATTAAATTCGTTGAGATTGATGTAAATATTTGTCTCAACAGCAATTTTGTTTTTATAAAACTAAACATGTGTTCTATGTGTTTAGTTTTATAGCAATTGTTTGCTGTTGAGATTGATATTAACGTCAATGTCAATTAATTTAATCGGACTGAAATTTTTTGTGGAAACTTTTTTTGCAACTGACTGTACATACATATATTTAGCATATTTTTATCGGTCTGTAGTTTTCTAGTTTTGTAATTTCACCTTTCTTGTATATTAATCTAATAATAGATTTCTTCAATTCATTTGGGAATATTCCCGATTCTATACATTTATTGACTATTGGTTCTAGTATAACTGCAAGTTCAGGCGCACATTCTTTTATTATCTTTACAGGTATTTCATCACAACCCACGCAAGAGCTATCCCTTAATTGTGCAATAATGCTACATATTTCTCCTACATCAGTAGGATGCAGCATCAATGAGTGGTTATTATAAGGAATATTGTCCAGATCTATATCTTTTATCTTGGTTATATTGTTACACATTTCTATCAGTTGTCTGTTGATTGTAGACAGTCTTTCTTCAATTGTTGTTCCTGCCACTTCAATGCCATCAACAGAGATTTCCTCAGCTTTAACAAAACCCATGATTTTTCTTACCAGCTGCCAAGTTGCCTTAGTCTTATTATGTGATTCATTGATGAAATCACTGTTAGCTTTGTCTTTCGCAATTTTTATCTCTTTGTTTAAATTATTGCGATAATTGTTATAATCTTCTATACTTATTCTTTCGTTTAGCATGTCCTCGTACATTTGTCTTTTAATAATTGTTTTCACCTTAATTTCATCAGTGATCCAGCGTTCTTTAATTGTTTTTTGTTTTATTGTTTTACTTTTACATAAGTCATTATATTTCGTTTTAATTTCATTAATAAAAGTTTCATACAAGACATTAACATCCAACGCATCACACAAAACATTCCAGTTATGTTCCATGAGCCATTGTTTAAAAGCAACAATATTTTCTTCATATAATATTTTAATTTTAATTGGTTTCTGTGGTGTAGCACTCCTGAACCTCGAACTAAATGTAAGCTGTTGCCCCAAGTGATCCGACAGTGCTGTTATATTCGTCATAATATTATCAATTGTCGTCCTTGCACCCCCAATACGTGTGGCATCATGTATTGTTATATGCAAATTGAACGCATTCAGCACATCATTCAGTCTTTTTACATGAATATTTTCCTTAATATGAAATGGGACATTAAAATCACCCGTTAAAATGTGTTTATGTTTTGGTTTCAATTTTATTACTGATGAGAGTATTTCATCGAGTATATCTAAAAATTCATTAAAATCTCCGTTCGGCGGTCTATACACATTAACCACAATTGTTTTATGATCAGTCAGTTCAACACCATTACATTCTACTATGGATTCTTGACTCTTGTCTCTTAGATTTTTCATTTCCGCAACAAGAATTCCCTTTCTTACAAAAATGCAAGAGCCACCATACCTGTTTGTAGTTCTACAGAAACAAGATGCCATAGCATAGTTCCTTAAATTTATATATTGTAAGTTCTTAGTATCAATCCAATGTTCTGTAATCGCCAGGACATGAACCACCTCCTCATAAGTTTCTAAAAACATGTCTATTGAATCAATTTTGTTATTAATACTCTGTATATTGTGATGTAAAATATTTATTTTTTCCTTTTCTTGCTCATTTATTTCGTCTCCAATGACGCAATGTTTGAGGCTCTTTTCCGAAAGTTCCTATATATTCTGATAATCGCATTCTTTGGCCACAAATCAGCATTAAAAATTTTTTCAACGTCAGCGTGCATAACAGCCACTCTGAACGCTGCAATATCATTATTTTTAATTTCTAAAGTCTCACATGCAAGCGGTATAATGTTATTATCTCGCAGATGTTGTTGTATGTCTATTTCTTTTGTATTTTTTACAAAATTGGAAACAAAAATCCATGTTCTATTTTGCACAGTTGTTAATCCAGTATTCGTATTTCGTCCACGTATATTTTTTCTGTTTTCATTCCTGACTCTCACGAAGTCACTGTCCTCGGGTTTTTCTACTTCTTCGATGTTTACCTTTTTTATTTCACTTGTTTCTTTCTGTAAAATTTCTTCTTTGGTATGTTTATCCTTTTTTGGTATTTCTAGTTTTTCGGAGTAGATTTCTTCTCTTACAGTGTGTTGCTTTCTTGTATCAGGTGTTTTGCAGCAGTTGTTTTCTTTTTGTATGAGAGATTGATGCACTATGGTATCTTTACCTTTATCATCACTAGTGCCCTCTAATGGTGGTTTTACATTTTGCTGTTGTGTAGAAACCTGTTTCTTCAATAACATTTTTAAGTCGGCAACCTCTGAGGATAGATTTCTATTTTCATTAATTAATTTATTCAATTCTAATTGAAAAGTCTCAATTATCTTGCTCGTAATGTTGTTCACGGCAGCGTCAATTTTACGTGATATAATAGTCTCTAAATCGTCACTTACTTTTTTATCCTCGACTATCTTGCATATTGTATGTGAGGTTAAGTCAATGATAAATCTTCCACAAGTCCAATTCTTTATATTTCCTTCTTCCTTTATTTTTATATATTCGTCAACTGACATGTTAACACACGCGATGTGATAATGTTCACTACATTTTGACTTACAGCTGATATAATCATCATATCTACTGATACTTTTAGCACAGATCGCACACTCGAGCTCCATTTTTATACTCTATAATGGTCGTATATCTAAGAATACAACTTTTTTTGTCAGGAACTATATAAACTGCACTATAAATTGAATTCTTGCAACGCAATTCCCCGGTTATCTGAAGGAGTTGCCATCATCCCGATACACATACATATTGCCGTGATCCTTATTGTTTAAGCATTTTAAAATAGTTAGACAATTAAGTATTAGAATAAGAAAATACATTTTTTGTAAATATAATTGCTAAAAACGAATTATGAGTTGCATAACCTCTAAGGCGTAACATTATGATAATAGGTATAGAAATAAACACAAAAATAAATTCATGTATTCTATATTTATAGAAACGAGGAGCACAATATGTGTTTTGAGTATACAAAGGCCGAACCAAACTTTTTGCATTGTGTAAAAGTGGCATTAAATATATTGAGAAGTGAACTACTTTTCAAGCTTAACAATGTACTAAAAATAAATAACAGAGAGAGAGAGTGATGATGAAAGATGGAACAGTGAAAAGTGCTAGTCATTTGAATGCTGTAAAATTGTATGAAAAGGTGAAATTAGACATGCACGACATGAAAACATCTTTCAAAGTGAATAGACGTAGTAAATAAATTTGTAAAAAGATTGTTATCTGTTAGACATTTTATGGTCACATTTAACAATACAATAAATACCTGATACTTATATATAATAGTATTTTTAAAAGGATATACAAAAAAAGTGTTCTTTATTCGACACGATTTAAATAAAGTAAAGGCTTCAGAAATAGCAGGATAAATCTGGTTTAATCCGTAAAAGATTCAGAAATAATAGGATAAATCTGGTTTAATCTGAATAAATCTACAAGGAAAAAATAATGTTAACGTTGTTGGCAGCTACGTGCAAATCAACCTACACGAAGGTGGCTGGAAGACAGGGATAAAGCTGTCAAGGTCCATGTTCCTGATAATGTGATCATAAAAGGAAGAATCTCATCTGTATTCAATGTATTTCCGATTATTTCCAACGAAGATATCTACAAAAAGAAAATACGAATAGTGTTAAATAATGGGAAAAGGAAGTGTTTAAACAATGATGAAAGAGGCAACAAATTCATTTACAAATACAATGAGGGATGGCGTTAATAGAAGAAGAATATACCTACTCAAGACAAAGAATCGCGAATGTGCACGGACTTTAATAATAAACAATTTGTGTGTGTACATTTTGTGCAATTTTTAACTGTCAAAAACTGTATAGGTATAGTTCAACCTGGGGGAAAACTTGAAGAGAACAAATATGAACAGGGCAACACCAACAGAAACATTAGTGTGTGAGTTGTGGCGCTGCAGACGGATAGTCGTGTTTTTTCGAGGACCGAGGTGATAAGAAGGCGCGAACGACGAGAGAAGCGAAGAAGCTGCCGATCTCTTGAATTGACCGAACGTAAATTTTTTTTTCGATACGCAAATGATTGCAGGCGTACTAATACACTGCATAAAATCATTTTAGTTGAATGTATTAAGTTATTTTGATTTCAATAAGTAGTTTAGTTTTTCACATTATAATTAATTCATTGTTACATTGTTTAATTTCATATTTTTTTATTATCAAAATGGTAGATATAAACCAACAGGAATTTGATAATCTATATCAACATTATAAATAAGTTTTTCTTGAAATAAATTCATGATAGATAATTGATTGTGTACGGCGTGTGCTAAAAATGCTACGTGCGAATGTTATTTTTTGGTAAAGCGTTTAAAATCGTCAATATTTTGAATAAAACATTATTTTCTTTGCTAAAGCACATTAATTTTGTAAATCATGGGAGAATTGTTAATGATGTAAAAGGGCATTAAAGGTACTACGTGAAAATGTTTGCTAGCGATGTTTACTGTGCATTATTAACAATTTATTAGTTTAAATTTAATAAAGATTTCAAGCATTTTGAATACTTAAAGGTATAAGCATTCTTGATGGACAAATAGCCAATTTGTGGTATGTACAACGTGCGAATATTTGCATATGGCAATTGGTGGGAGTCTTATCAAGATGTTTTTCTACTTTGCGAGATTTTAGATCTCCAAAGGCATTACGTGCAAATGAATGTCTTTGTTGAAATAAAATTCAGCGTCGTAAGGGAAAATTTTATTTCTTTGAAATTATACGATATTAAAAGTTTGAAGATAGCAAAAATAATATTTTTACTTAAATCCATAATAGATTAAAAGCAATGTGTTTTTCGCATATGTATATATATATGTATTACTTTCTTATACGTAGTATAAGGAAGTATTGTGATGATGAAAATTTTCGACCTCGAGATTTTTGCAGATGTCCACGTTTTGAGGTCCCCTGATACCAAAAAAGTGGTTTTTAAAAAATGTCTGTGTGTCGGTGTGTGTGTCTGTCTGTGTGTGTGTGTGACCACGATAGCGGTCAAACCGCTGTAGATATCAATTCCAAATTTTGTATTTACGAATATAATCTCCCTCTTGAGAACTGATTAGATTTTGAGCAAAAATGGCAGACCGGAAGTAGTAGTTTACTTCAGTGAAAAAATCGAATTTTGCAAATATTTCGTCAATTACTAAGTTTAAACATATTTATAAAGAATTCAAATGTACTCAAAATTAAATTTGAGAAAAATTGTCTTAATAAAGTTTTTCGAAATTCCTACCGGAAGTAGGTCTTTTACTCTTATCGAAAATCAGTTTTTTGCGAATATCTCGCAAGTTAAGCTTTTCAGACAGGTACGTTACGGATATAAAAGTATTTAAAACATGGCAGACCGGAAGTAGTAGTTTACTTCAGTGAAAAAATCGAATTTTGCAAATATTTCGTCAATTACTAAGTTTAAACATATTTATAAAGAATTCAAATGTACTCAAAATTAAATTTGAGAAAAATTGTCTTAATAAAGTTTTTCGAAATTCCTACCGGAAGTAGGTCTTTTACTCTTATCGAAAATCAGTTTTTTGCGAATATCTCGCAAGTTAAGCTTTTCAGACAGGTACGTTACGGATATAAAAGTATTTAAAACATAGTTTTCAATATCTTTTGTATAAAAAAAATTTCAAAATTCGTACCGGAAGTAACACTTTTACTCTTACCAAATAGCGATTTTTTGCAAATATGTCGTAAATTATGCATTCTATATAAATTTATTAAGAGTACAAAAGTATTTAGAGTTGGATTTGCAATATTTTTTGTATACATGAGATTTCAAAATTCGGACCGGAAGTAGCACTTTTACTTCAGCGAGTAGCACTTTTTTCGAATATCTTGCAAAGTATGCATTCTATACCGATTTATTAAGAGAATGAAAGTACGAATAGGATTTTGAATAAGTTTTGTATAAAAAAATTCTTAAAATTGTATAGTTTGAAACGCTCATACGTATAAGAAAGTCGTGTGGTCGGTAAAAGTTTGAAGATAGCAAAAATAATATTTTTACTTAAATCCATAATAGATTAAAAGCAATGTGTTTTTCGCATATATATATATATATATATATATATAGATATATATATATATATATAATTACAATTGGTTATTTCTTTGCCGTAATTTCAACAATACAAAAGATACTTTCTTGGGAATAGCGGCATGAATTAAGAAAACTACTTCAATTGACTGTGACGTTTCAACATTTTATTTCATGTTTTCATCAGACATTCTGTAATTTTTAAAAAAAGAACAATTTAAATTTTTTTACTCATACTTTACAAATAATTAAAATTAGATCTATTGACTTTCATTAGTTTGTATAAAACACTCTGTACAATAAATAAAAACAAGTTACACATATAATATATAAAAAAAATCAACTACATATTAAAACAGTTCAACAGTTATCATAGTAAACTACAATTCACCTTAGAAATCGAAAACCAGGGATCAATGAATTTTCTAGATATGACATTGATAAGACATAATAATACTATTCTAACCAAATTTTTTCAAAAACCAACGGCGTCAGGCAGATATGTAAATTTCAATTCTTGCCAACCGGATATATATAAAAGAAATGTAGTCATAGCTTTGGTTGACAGAGCAATCAGATTGACAAGTGCAAAATTCAGAAAAGACATACTAAATAATATCAAGAGTATGTTACAAAATAATGACTACCCACTAAACTTCATTCAAAAGATAATAAAACATAGACTACACAAATTCTATAACCAGAACAAACACAAAACGAAAGAAAAAACTCAATCTAACACGAACAAATATGTCTGTCTGCCCTATATTCGAGGTTTAACTGAAAAATTAAACAAAAGTTTAGCTCCATACAACATAAAAGTAGCTCACAGAAACCATAATAATATAAAACACTTGTTTACTAAAACCAGAAACAAAGTACCAATTACGCAAGAAACGCATGTTGTATATAAGGTTCCTTGTGCTAATTGCAATGGTATATACATTGGCCAAACACAACAGCATATAGCAGAGAGATTAAAGGGTCATAAATACGCTAACAATGTTACGTCACTAAAAAAACATTGTAACACCACAGGACATGGTTTTAATTTTGATAAAACAAGTATATTGTGCAAAGCAAAAAATACCAAAGTACGAAACGTGTTAGAAATGATACATATAAAGAAGGAAAAACATGCGGTGAATGATCGAACAGACATCAATGGACTATCCGACATTTATTTCGGAATTATTTGATTATTGTATTAATTACTAAGTTGACAACAGCTTATTTTAAGTAACCCTTGTATATACGAATAAATATTTCTGTGTGCGGTTATTTTTGTCTGGTTTTTCTTTTTTGTCTTTTATTATGTTTTTAACACAAATGCAGATGTTGGTGTTTCTCTGTTCAAGGTTTAATACAAAAATAACTTTGACCACGAATAGAATTTAGAATACACTAATTGTGAAATTACAAAACGATACTAACAAGAAAATAAAAGAGACAGCTAAAGGTAATAATGAAGAAAAGAAAAACAAATAAGACTAAAACCCGATTATTAATGTGAAAATAAACAAAGCCAAATGTAAGTTGATTTTTTAATTATATGTTCATCGGTCATACAATGTTTTTTATATATTATATGTGTAACTTGTTTTTATTTATTGTACAGAGTGTTTTATACAAACTAATGAAAGTCAATAGATCTAATTTTAATTATTTGTAAAGTATGAGTAAAAAAATTTAAATTGTTCTTTTTTTAAAAATTACAGAATGTCTGATGAAAACATGAAATAAAATGTTGAAACGTCACAGTCAATTGAAGTAGTTTTCTTAATTCATGCCGCTATTCCCAAGAAAGTATCTTTTGTATTATATATATATTGTCGTAACCCAGAGTATATAAAAATATCTAAGTAAAATCAAGCTAATATAACCATCAATCACCCAAATAATCCCTTAATTACACCCTAAGTTGGACATTCTACTTCTTCTTACGTCACACGTTGGGTAAGCCAATAAATTAAAGTATAATGTTTTCAATATTATATCTTACTTGTTTATAAATCAAATATTTATATGCCCTAACTAACTCAGTCGTTTAAAAAAAATTCTAATACTTGCATATTATTATTAATCATAAAAAATCTTAGTCCGGACCTGTCTCTATAAAATATCTAAGAAAGATTATTGTCCAAGTTCTTTTCACTCTAAACGTTGGTAATCCGCAACTAAACGATTTTACCGCTACTCATGTGAACTAACTTTGATAAATTTAATAACTGTTTTCGTTAATTGATACAAATATTTTTATATTCAGATTAAGTTCTAATTTACATCATTTCTTATCTAATAGAATGGTAAGTTACTTTTAAACTATTTCTATATCTTCCCAATACATTAATTGGTATGTTTACTTTATTTTTAGGAGGTCCAAATACTATGAAAATTGCAGAATGTTAACCTATCAAATACCTTTACGTAAATAAAATCAAAAATGGTTGAGTAACAATAAATATAATGTGCTGTTGAGAAATAACATACAATTATCATGTATATGATGAACATGCCAGTATATTTAACAATTTCTTATTTAAACTTGTCCAATATCTTGTTATTTATATCTGTGGTTATGACAGGAATTGATATTCTAACCCTAATTTTCAAGGTAAGATTAATTTACAACATGTAATAAACTCTAAAAATGTATTTCCATAATTTCTAATTCAAATAGTATTATGTAACTGCTGTTTATAATTCAAGATTTAATTTCTGATACATTTAGTCCTTTAATTTTTAATCTATTCTGTGTCAATTCGTTTAAATTAAAGAGATTTTCATATTAATAGGAACAATCAAATAATACAACCTTATAATTTATTTGTGTAACTTCTTATTATGGAGTTCCTTTTTGATTTGTTGATTCTTGTCTCTTTGTAGCATCAGATGAACTGGAATTCCACAAACTACCAGCTGTTTATGCTTCGGAAAAATAATTACAAGTGTTCGTACTGGATATTCTACTGGATATGCATGTACAAGGATCCTATTATTCGGTGTCTTCGTCCCAGGAAAATCTTCAATACCTATGGTCGCTCAATAGTTAAACTGGTTATACGCCTACCTCGGCTGGATTTATTTAATTGGTTATGCACTTCTTATATTTCGTATATTCGTGAACTGCTCTCAAGAATATTCTCACAATGAACTTCTTGCTATGGATATATTCTTCTCCTTTTCCTTTCCAACTGTAACGTGCTACTGGAATTCCCCAAGAAATTATCTCCTTTAATGGTGAGTACTTTTATTTGTTTTTATTTTATATTCATTCAACTCTTCTTTTGCTATCCAAATCACTTTAAACTGCCTACGTTGCAGTAATGATGTATAAATACTGAGTTTAAATTTATATTTTATATAACCCAGTAACAGAATATTAATTTTCTATACACAATATGTTCTTTATGCACTTTTATGTATGAAAATACGGTATAAATTCTTCGTACCGAATTTTCATCAACTCTCTTCTCAGAATTTTTAAAGAAGAAGAATCTTTATTATTTACTCTCCAATTACCTTAGTAATAATTTCTATATTTGAATTGACCAATCTCTATTCAACACCTCTTAATGATATTCAAAATACATTCTATTATTTTAATACTCTCTTGTATGCCTTTCTATATTACAATATTCATATTTTAACAATTTTTACCATGAATTTATATTTGTATTTCAGTATTCAAAACAATTTTAAAATATACTCTCTCAAAAATTCTGTAAATGTCAAAATCTGTCAACCACTGACTTTTCCTCTAATTAAATTATGGCGGGAGTTTTTATCTATTTTAACGTTACTTTTAAACAAAGTTTCCTTTTTAAAAATCAATTCTCATCATTTAAGACAATTGAACAAGTTCTTACAATTTTATATTACAAAATAAACACACGATTAATATCAAAATCTCTATTTTACAGGTTTTGGTATCATTTGCTGAACTATGGACTTTAACCAATGGACTTTACTACATTATCAAATCAACAATTGTAAATATTAATACTAGGATAATAAACATCAATTTTCATAATACTATTTCTATTTATAAGTTTCTTAAACTTTCAATATCAAAATACAACTCTTTTCATAACCAACTATAAATATTGATGGTCAGTACCCAGTACTACCACATTTTGCCCCTTTAATAAATGTAAAATTTCAACAGGTTTGAATAATTTTTCATTTATTAAATAAGAAATATTCTGTTTAAGTAATAATAAAATATCTGTCACCTATATAAAACATTTACACTATTGACAACTTTTAACGTAACATTTTTTTATTATTATGCTTGCTATATTCTAGCACTATGTCTGTATTATTCTAACCATATGATATTTTCATCATGTAAACTTTATCATAAATTTTTTTAACAATTCATCACTATATTCTCTATGCAAAACTATATACATGTATTACTATTATAACTATTTTGACTGTAACATAAGTTTCTTTTCTGTCTTTATTTTTTTTTTTTATTATGTGTATCTGGTATTAGGAAAATTATTATTCTCAAAAATGTTATTTATATTCTAAGTATATTTTTTTTTTTAAAATATCTGGTTATCTGTAAGTACTTTATTGTCTCCAATTTCTGTATAAAATATTTTCTCTTTGTATACCTCTATATCATGATTTTTTAAACATATATGAAAACTTTATTATAACTACCATATGTAATATCTTTGTCACATTATGGTGAATATTAAATCATCTTTTCCATTATTTCTTTGGAACTTAAATTGCCTCTCTGAAATATGCTTTAGTCATGCTCACTTATACATTATTAATTATTATCTATTTTGTTCTTATTCGAACATTTCCCCTATATACCTTATTAGACATTTTCGTCTTATCCCTTACTTTCATCATACGAAAGCTTTTACTTATAATTACGTTTTATTGGCTTACGTTACCATTTAAATAATATGTAGACATTTTTTTGTCATATACATTTTACAACTCTGGGTTTCTTTACCCTTTCTCATACATTTTTACATTTATAATACCATATTTTCATGGATCATTTTATATTACTTTATTATAGTAAGCATTTTATAATTACTTCAATTATCATATTTCTTCGTAAAAGGCCCTTTTTCTTTCTTCTTAATAATTATATTCTCTTATTCACCTAATGTTTCACACGATTTGCTTTATTGCGCAATATTATCGTAGTATATCTCTTAGTTTTATAATACTCCTATACATTTTTTTCTTGATAATATTTTCTTTCCATAGACAATTTTATTTTATTTTATGTTTCTTACAATTCCAGTTATCTTCTTTAAATTCCTTTTCTTTTACACACATGTTCTTATATTATCAACTTATATTACATCATTTTTTTATTTCTACTATATACAAATATTTTGAAATAAGGGAATAACTTTTAATAAATAATGATACTAAATTTAATATTTATAACGCTCCTATTTCTATACCTTAACTAAACTTCCGGACGAGTTTCTGAAAAATTCCTGCCCCTACCTTATTATCAAATATATACCTTTCATATATGGGCTCGTTTTATTTGTAATCGCTCTGGTTATAAGTGAAATATTTAAATTCACCATCATTTTATTTTCTTTTAATCAATCTCTATGCCCCTAATAATATCAACTCTCATGCTCCTAACATTTAATTTGAGAAATATTGTAATAAGGGTCTTGTCCTTTTCTGGTCATTGTATTCTTAATTTTATCCTTGATAATTGGTGATGCTTAACACCTACAAGAATCATCTCTATACTTCTGTCTTGGTTAACATACTATATGAGTGATTCTATTATTGGAAATTATATCCTGCCCCTATCTTATAATCGAGTGGATAGCTGTATATTAGATCCATGTCCTTAAATTTGGAAAGATCATTTTATAAGGGCTATTATTTTTTAATTTGTGGTAGCTCTTGTATCAGTTGTTGTCACTAGTACCATCAAATACTACCCTATATTATCTGCCATGACCAAATTCTTTATTCGGGTATAATAATTTTAATTAGGGCTTATATCTTGTTGCAGCTCTGGTAGGAAGGTGTCGCTGGTACCTTCGAATACTGCCCTAAAGTATCCGCCATGTCCATAAATAAATGTGGGCTGTTAAATTGAAGTAGCTCTGGTAAGAAGGTGTCGCTGGTACCTTCGAATACTGCCCTAAAGTATCCGCCATGTCCATATTTAAATGTTATATTGTATCATGTATTATCCGAGACATCTTATCCATTATAATTTTTAATCTTACTCTATTTTTCAATGTTCCATATGTTTCTTCTTTTTCCACATCTTCTATATACCATAACTCATTTTCTTCAGTTTTATAAAACATTTTGTCCACAAATTTTCCAACCTGGTCATGTATATTCATAACATCTGCATTTCTAGGTGTAACTATACCTGTAACTTTCTGAACTTCAATATCCCATTCCAATAATTCTTTGCACTTAATTTCCAAAATCAGTGTATCCTGTTGAACATTTCTTCGCACATATCTTCCTGAAGAATCTCTTCTACTTATAATATAATCGTTTCCATTTACAAATTCTTTGTACTTATTAAACATTCTAATCTTTTCATTCCACAAAACATTTTTCACAGAAGTTGGTATTATATTACGTCCAGCTTTAAAACTTCTTCCAGTATACTTTTTATCTCCTATAACTATCCCTGTTGTCTGCTTTAAAAAATATAAATCCAAAACATTATCATCTTCTTCTACTAATAAAAGAGTGTCCAAATATGATCGTAAAATTTTCCTGTCGGAATCTAAATATTTAGTTTTCTTTTGTATAGGCTTAATCATATACATTTTCTTGATTTCAACTGTATTTTGTTCAATGTTGATACCGTTCATTTCATCCTTCTCATAATTTTTAATTACCCTTTCTTCAATTGTCTCTATTTTGTCCTTTACACATATTTGTTTTTCTGATAATATTTCTTCTGGAATTCTTACTAAAGATTCTTTACATTTTTCAATACTCCATTTATATTCTTTTCCAGTAACCATAACTTCTTCTTTCAATTGTACAATATTCTCTGTAACAACCTCATTTAACTTGTCTATTTTTCCACTTACTTGTTCGTTCAACTTATCCAATGTTCCACTTAATTCTTCCTTCATTTCCATAAAAAATTTTGTATTATCCAATTTTTTAAAACATTCATCCCACATACTCCTACTTTCTAATTTTTCTTCCTCTCTTAAACGTCTTCTTTCTTCTCTTTCTTCCTCTCTTTGTCGTCTACTTTCTTCATTTATCTTGTCCATTTTATTAAAATATTCATCCCACATACGTTTGTCTTCCTCTCTATTTTTCTCATTTTTCCTATTATCCTCCTCTCTATTTTTCTTAGCTTCCTCGTTCGTCTTGTCTAATTTTTCATTTAATTCTCTTTTATCCACCTCTCTATCTTTCTCACTTTTTTCGCTCATTTCTTTTAACATCTGCATAATAGATACCAAATCAACTGCTGCTGACGACGTTCCTATTTCCAAAGTCTCCCCTTGTATCTGCGTCTTATCACCCCTATCTTGTCCTTCTTCTAACTGTCGTGTCTCTTCCTGTAACGGTGGTATTTCTCCTCCATCTTGCATATTACCTATTTGTTGGGTTTCTTCCTCGCTATCGCTAGAAGACTCAGGCCTATTTACTATAGAACTACTTTTAGACCTAGTATTCATGTTTATATAATTTTATGTAACTACACTTTAATAAAAATTACTTGTATTTACGTTTCTGGTTTGATTATACTGTTAATCTTTGTGTATTGAAAAATGTATTTAACTAATTATAATCAGAAGAATAAAATATCAAAACACAATCTTTGCGAGTTTCTTTTATAACGCCCCACGTTCGGAAGCCATATTAATGTCGTAACCCAGAGTATATAAAAATATCTAAGTAAAATCAAGCTAATATAACCATCAATCACCCAAATAATCCCTTAATTACACCCTAAGTTGGACATTCTACTTCTTCTTACGTCACACGTTGGGTAAGCCAATAAATTAAAGTATAATGTTTTCAATATTATATCTTACTTGTTTATAAATCAAATATTTATATGCCCTAACTAACTCAGTCGTTTAAAAAAAATTCTAATACTTGCATATTATTATTAATCATAAAAAATCTTAGTCCGGACCTGTCTCTATAAAATATCTAAGAAAGATTATTGTCCAAGTTCTTTTCACTCTAAACGTTGGTAATCCGCAACTAAACGATTTTACCGCTACTCATGTGAACTAACTTTGATAAATTTAATAACTGTTTTCGTTAATTGATACAAATATTTTTATATTCAGATTAAGTTCTAATTTACATCATTTCTTATCTAATAGAATGGTAAGTTACTTTTAAACTATTTCTATATCTTCCCAATACATTAATTGGTATGTTTACTTTATTTTTAGGAGGTCCAAATACTATGAAAATTGCAGAATGTTAACCTATCAAATACCTTTACGTAAATAAAATCAAAAATGGTTGAGTAACAATAAATATAATGTGCTGTTGAGAAATAACATACAATTATCATGTATATGATGAACATGCCAGTATATTTAACAATTTCTTATTTAAACTTGTCCAATATCTTGTTATTTATATCTGTGGTTATGACAGGAATTGATATTCTAACCCTAATTTTCAAGGTAAGATTAATTTACAACATGTAATAAACTCTAAAAATGTATTTCCATAATTTCTAATTCAAATAGTATTATGTAACTGCTGTTTATAATTCAAGATTTAATTTCTGATACATTTAGTCCTTTAATTTTTAATCTATTCTGTGTCAATTCGTTTAAATTAAAGAGATTTTCATATTAATAGGAACAATCAAATAATACAACCTTATAATTTATTTGTGTAACTTCTTATTATGGAGTTCCTTTTTGATTTGTTGATTCTTGTCTCTTTGTAGCATCAGATGAACTGGAATTCCACAAACTACCAGCTGTTTATGCTTCGGAAAAATAATTACAAGTGTTCGTACTGGATATTCTACTGGATATGCATGTACAAGGATCCTATTATTCGGTGTCTTCGTCCCAGGAAAATCTTCAATACCTATGGTCGCTCAATAGTTAAACTGGTTATACGCCTACCTCGGCTGGATTTATTTAATTGGTTATGCACTTCTTATATTTCGTATATTCGTGAACTGCTCTCAAGAATATTCTCACAATGAACTTCTTGCTATGGATATATTCTTCTCCTTTTCCTTTCCAACTGTAACGTGCTACTGGAATTCCCCAAGAAATTATCTCCTTTAATGGTGAGTACTTTTATTTGTTTTTATTTTATATTCATTCAACTCTTCTTTTGCTATCCAAATCACTTTAAACTGCCTACGTTGCAGTAATGATGTATAAATACTGAGTTTAAATTTATATTTTATATAACCCAGTAACAGAATATTAATTTTCTATACACAATATGTTCTTTATGCACTTTTATGTATGAAAATACGGTATAAATTCTTCGTACCGAATTTTCATCAACTCTCTTCTCAGAATTTTTAAAGAAGAAGAATCTTTATTATTTACTCTCCAATTACCTTAGTAATAATTTCTATATTTGAATTGACCAATCTCTATTCAACACCTCTTAATGATATTCAAAATACATTCTATTATTTTAATACTCTCTTGTATGCCTTTCTATATTACAATATTCATATTTTAACAATTTTTACCATGAATTTATAAATGTATTTCAGTATTCAAAACAATTTTAAAATATACTCTCTCAAAAATTCTGTAAATGTCAAAATCTGTCAACCACTGACTTTTCCTCTAATTAAATTATGGCGGGAGTTTTTATCTATTTTAACGTTACTTTTAAACAAAGTTTCCTTTTTAAAAATCAATTCTCATCATTTAAGACAATTGAACAAGTTCTTACAATTTTATATTACAAAATAAACACACGATTAATATCAAAATCTCTATTTTACAGGTTTTGGTATCATTTGCTGAACTATGGACTTTAACCAATGGACTTTACTACATTATCAAATCAACAATTGTAAATATTAATACTAGGATAATAAACATCAATTTTCATAATACTATTTCTATTTATAAGTTTCTTAAACTTTCAATATCAAAATACAACTCTTTTCATAACCAACTATAAATATTGATGGTCAGTACCCAGTACTACCACAATATATATATATATATGTATATATATATATATATATATATATATGTATTTTTTGTTTGTGGTTGGAATAATAAAAGGACATTTTTTTTAACAGCCACATGTGGCAAAAGAATTTCTTTACTGTTGTTATTGAATATTGAGATTAATACAAATGTTTTATGAGATTTAAAATATTTTTTATTATTAACCTTATCCTATTTAATTTTAAATAAGAAATGTTGTTGACGAATAAAGGAAGGATCACTGCTAGAACCTACAAGAATAATATGAATGTCAACAGGGATTAAGATTAAAATATTTGTTGAGTAGTTATAATTTAAATGATTATAATCTCTGCATTCATAAATAAATATATATTGTACTAATGACTACTAATTCGCAATGTACAGAACCAAAACCATACATAAAACTAATAGTGACCATAGACATTGATTTATTGAGTGACCCTTGTATGTGATTTACTATATTAATCACGTCACTTATCTTTATAATATTCAATTTTCTATTTAAACTTTATTTTAATACCCGACTAGCTTTGTTTTAAATACTTGTTCAAATTGTAAATAATTTATTTATTAATTCTTCCTTACTATCATATAATCAATTATTACTTCAATTCCTAACTTTTATTTTTCGATAAACCCTCAATTCTTACTTTGTACCTTACAATAACATTTTCCTGAATTCTAAAGAAACTTAATACGGTACTGTCCTCTCGAATTATACAAACCATCAAATAAGTGTATATTAACATTACTATGTTAAAAATGTGTTGCCCTGCAGTATTAACTTATCTCACTCATATAATTGATACGTGTATAGTTAGTTCCGTGTTTCCTGACTGCTGGAGGTATGCCTTGGTGCGACCTCTGCCTAAAACTGCGGATCCAACACAGATTAAGGATCTTAGACCTATTAGTATACTATCTGTTACATCTAAATTTTTTGAAAAGGTTATATCGAATCAATTTAAGGATTTTATAGTTAATAATAATATTTTACCTCCGACTCAATCGGGCTTTCGGGCGGGGTTCGGCTGCGAAACGGCGTTATTGTCGGTGACCGATGACCTGCTGGCTGCGGAGGACGGAGGCCTTATTTCCTGCCTTGTGTTGCTCGATTACACGAAGGCATTTGACACAATTAACCATGACATTCTCTGTGCTGTGTTGAAACACATTGGTATGGGTCGCGGTGCGGTTGATCTGATTAAGGAGTACTTGACTGACCGTAGGCAGGCTGTGAAGCTGAACAATAGTGTATCGTCTTTTCTCCATTTATCGCGCGGGGTTCCACAGGGGTCCGTTCTTGGACCGATCTTTTTTACACTGTATACTTCTAAATTGCTTTCATGTGTTAAGTATTGCAAGACTCATGCATATGCAGACGACACACAATTATATTTTTCTTTTGAGCCTTCTAATTGGCAAACAGCGGTGAGTTACATTAACTCCGACCTTAGGTCATTACATTTCAACTTTTGAATCCTGCAAAATCTCAAGCAATTTTATTTGGCTCAAAGAAAACATGTCATAATTTGAGTAAGATTATTGACATTTCTGTAAATGGTGCTAGTATTCCTATTGTGGATAGATCAAAAAGCCTGGGTTTATATCTTGATAATACGTTTAGATACAGAGATCAGATTTCTAAATATATTAAAAATGCTTATCTTAATTTAAAGAAACTTTATCCTTTCAGAGACATAATTAACGAACGTACAAAAAAGAATCTATGTGATACATTTGTATTGTCACAATTTACATACTGTTCGTCGATTTATCATGGCGCCTTGGATCAATTTACATCATGTCGAATTCAGAGGGTTCAGAATGCATGCCTCCGGTATATTTATAATTTAAGGAAATATGATCATATTTCCCACAAAATTCGCGAGGCTGGATGGTTGGATATGTGTGCTCGTAAGCAGATTTACTGCTGAGTCTTTTTCATAAAATCGTGTTATACAGGACCCCTGCGTATCTATACAATCGTATAAGATTTAGGACTGATGTTCACAACATAACAACGAGATTCCGCGTGCTCATATCACCTCCTTTGCACATATTGGTTATTTACCAGAGCTCTATCACTTACATGATTTATAAGTACTACAACGGAATTCCTATTGAACTGAAGTTGCTTGCGCTACCGGGATTTAGACGTCGGCTCAGGGTTCACCTGCTATCAGGGTAGGGTGCTGATGCCTGCTGTATGCATTTTCACATTTTTCTCCTGTTTACTGTTTTCTTTTTTCTGTGTGGTTTTCTTTTCTCAGATATTAATGAGTAATAGATTTTTTTTTTCATTTTTCTTTTTATTATTCATTACTTGTTTCTGTATCACTTCTTGCGTCACTATCGAATTCTAGATTAAGTTTAGGTTTAGGCATTATTTAATAAATGAATGTAATTCTCTATTTTCTGGCAAGGTTAATAAAGCAGTATAACTGAGATTCGCCTTGAGGTTGGGAGTTGCGATCTCAATATGCTTTGTTCTGCTTTATTATCATTGCTAATACTCTTTTTTCTTTTATTTTTTTAAATGCTATATATATTGTATCATGACTCCCAATAAATTATTATTTATTATTATTATTATTATTATTATTTTTCGTCATAAAGTTGGCACTACTAAACCCTATATCAGATGTGTACATGAACACAAATGCACAAAATTGCATTTATTTACTCAAATTGCTTTCTCGTAAGTTGTGAAATGTTTCGCAGAAAGTGGTTATTTTATGACTCAACTATTACCACTGACAACATATAAATACTATTTTCGATAAGAAAACTATCATATAATTAGTCTCTGAATATGATTATTACAATGACATTTATTTCTTTCAGGTTAGAATCGTCGATACTATTTACTTGATCTAAATTTTATTATTATAAAATAAAACGATAACCTTCTACTCTATACTTCATTTATATTAAAGATTTATACTTGTGAAATACTGGATATTCTTCAACGACATCAATTACTAACAATGCTTTATTATACGTAAACTTTATATTTGACGTTGAGGAAATAATTATGAGGTGTATAGTAACCAATGGCAACTGATTAGTTCAGGTAAGTTCTCTTATAATATTTATTTTTGATATTTGAAATAAGATAATTCATATAATTACCTTCTTTATCAATTTAAATTATAATACTATTTCAATATAAGTGTTCAAAAACTTGTTATAAATAGATTATTCAATACATCCTTTTACTAGTGACAAGTATTCATGACCTTGACATATTACTGGAAATTAGAGAATTAAAACTTATGGTGTTCAAAACACATTTAACAGATGTAATATATTTTAGTACAGTTTGTTTAAATACTGAATTACGTTCTAAATAATTAATTCTTTTCCAAAATTAATATAAATAAATCTTTTGATAGTTCTGTCAAAAATAATATTCAAAATTTGTAATACTTAATGCTTTTTTCTTTCAGATATGCTTATGTCCACTTCCTGGTGATGTTTAGGACGTATACCGCTTCCTCGACGTTTCTATACTCCAATCTCGTATAAACTCTTGAAGGAATATTACCAATTATCCTGTGTAGGATCTTGCTCGATGCTTGGAATAGATTGTCCTTTATAGTATGCCGGATCTCTTATTACACAGCAACCTCTTCTATATACCGGAACTCGTGAAATACAACAGCTTTTATGGATTTCCGGATCTCTTGTAATACATCAGCCTCTCTCTTGAACACCAGTTCTTCTGGAAACAGCTATCTCTTATAAATACCGGATCTCGTGGATTACAACAGCCTTTATAGAATTCTGGATCTCTTGTAACACATCAGCCTCTTATAAACTCCGATGATCTTGGAATACAGCAACCCTATTTCGAATGTACCTGGATCTTGTATAATTTGGTATGTACTATCACTTTATTATTTAATTTATTCGTAGTTAAACGTAGTTATCTCAATACACACTTTTATCTTCTATTATAATTGTACTAGTGTTTTATATAAGAAAGAAAATTCTTTCTTTAAAAACACATCTCTCGTATTTTTCGAATTCGAAAAATTCCCTATTATTTATTTTTCATATCGCTAGCAATTCATATGTAATTTTTCCTTTAGCCAATCAACGTTTTACAACAGTATTTACAATTAACAACACAGCTTTTAAATCCTCTAATATACCATAAATACTTCTTAAAAATACATAATCTGATTATCTAAATTCTTTTTATAATTTTAAAAACACTTTCTAGTATATTCATATACTAAAACCCATTTCTATTCAATATCACATACAAAAATGTCAAATAATGACAGATCCTGTATTTAAATTATTCCCGGGAACTTATCAACATTATAATCTATTCACCTTTCAACATTAGACTTTTATTATTATTATCACCTCATTAACGTCAATTACGCAAGTTTTTACAAATTCATAATACATTTTACAAAATAACAACTAATATTCAACTCCCTTCTTTCCAGAATATTGTGAACTTCTAAGAAAAATGAACCTGGTCAACCTTTCTATATACAGGTGGTTTAGAATAATATTCACCCAAATAAGTACTTGATGTATTAAATATTATCCTTTCGCTAGTAACTCAATAAACTTTCTATCACATCATAATAAATTTTCCTTCATTTAGTTAACTAAATTTTGCAAGAATCATAACATTCAATAAAATATTGTTAGCGTATGTCTTCATACTATAACAATATAAAAAATTACCTAATTAACAATTAAACTAATTTTAAATTAATTTGAAATTAGTATTGACCTCTAAATCGTCCAAGAAATTTAATTATATATATGCACATGAATATGTGAATAAGGTCAAGAAAAATTTAGAATTATTTATAACAATATATATATGGTTTTTGTATCATTAGTGCAGGGTTATAGCATCAGTAATCAGTAATCAGTCTTTATTAGTCATAATAATGTAAATCACATGACACGTCATTACATATACATGAAAGTGCACACATACACATAAATAAGATAAAATTCAATACAATAGTATGAACAAGTCATCTCCTAACAAAATGACACAGAACATAATCAACTTAATAACACAAAATCAGAGTTAAAATCATAATCAAAAAACCTGCTCCAGGTATTCATCAACAGTATAGAACGAATACAAAAGCAGCAACTGTTTGACCTTTCTGGAAAATCCAGTGACGCCCAAAGTCTTTATCTCCCCAGGTAGACGATTGTACAGCTTCGGTCCCCAATAGCCGATCCCTTGTTGGGTTGTAGCAAGACGATGGTGTGGAATCGCTAATTCGTCTTTGTGTCTGGTGTCGTGTTCATGGTACATGGAGTTTTTTTCAAAACGGTGCAGGTTCTTATGCACAAATTTCACACACTCGAGTATGTATACACTTATGATGGTAAGTATTCGCTGCTGTTTAAAATAGTTTCTACAACTGTCTCCAAACTGTAGGCCGCACAACACTCTAACAGCTCTCTTCTGCAGTAGTAAAACAGTCTGGATACACGAGCTACTCCCCCACACGACTATACCATAGGATGCAGGACTGTGGAAATTTGAAAAATAGGCCAATTTTGCAGCTTGAATAGAAACAACGTTCCTCATTTTTCTTATTGTATATATTGCTGTGCTCAATCTGCTACACAGTATATTTATATGATCAGTCCATTTTAGCCCATCGCTTATGTGTATCCCCAAAAAGGTTGCTCCGTCCCCAGTCTGATATTGACGCATTGGGAAAGCAAGTATGTTAGTCTTTTCGTTATTTAATTTTAATTTGTTACTGGCAAACCATGTTTTCACTTTTTCCATTTCAGTTTCTCTTATGTCACTTAAGTTGTTGGTATTTCCCTTAATGAATAGAGATGTATCATCAGCATACAAGTAGGCATCGCAGGTTAATTTAGAAGGTAAATCATTTATATAAATAATAAATAGTATGGGTCCAAGTATGGAGCCCTGAGGCACTCCACAGTTCACATTTCGCCATTCGGAAGTGTTGCTCTGCCACCATACCGTTTGGCGTCGATCCTGGAGATATGATCGAAGTATCTCATAGGCCACACCCCTAATCCCGTAAGCATAAAGTTTGTCCAACAATCTGTCATGAGGAACGCTGTCAAAAGCTTTACTCAGGTCACACATTATTAACTCACTACTCTCTCTATTATCCCTCGCTGTTAAAATATCACTGACCAATCCAATCATTGCTGTCATTGTTGATCGATCTGACCGGTAACCATGCTGTTGTTCTGCTAAAAGGTCGTGCTTTTCAAAAAAGGGTAATATTCTATGTTTTACTACTGTCTCGAGAATTTTGGATATTACAGGTAAGATCGATATGGGTCGATAGTTTTCCAAGGATGTCTTAGAACCTTTTTTGTGAATAGGAATGACTTTAGCGAGTTTTAGTTCTCTAGGAAATATCCCCTCCAAGAGGCACCTGTTAATAATATCAGTTAAAGGTTCTATGATTTCTGTTAATACTTCCCGTATTATACTCACAGTGATGTTAAAAATGTCACAGGTTTTTTTATTTTTCAAACTAATTACTATTGTTTCTATTTCAGAAGGGGTAACAGGTCCGAAGAAGCATGTTTTGCTGCATGTTGTATAAATGTCTACCATCTCCTCATTGTCCAGATATAACTCGCTATCTTCGTGCATACCGATATTGGTAAAGTATTCGTTGAACTCATTGCTTGTCAAAGAAATTTTATTGGTATCAAAAGACTTTTCTGGCTTTTTTCCACTTTCTGCATTGATAACTTTCCAAATTGCCCTCTGCTTATCAGTAGCCCTCATAATGTACTCATTGTTTTTTGTCCTCTTAGCAGTATTTAATAGATTTATATATTCTTTCCTGCATTCATTATTCGCCTGCTTTGTTATATCATCTTTGTTTACTTCTAAAACAGTACCTAAAGCATCTAGCCTATTTTTCGTGTTTAAGTTGTCTTCGTTTTTCAATCCCACTTTTTTGTTGTTATTTATTCTTTTCTGTTTTACAGGAAAGCACAAGTTATGTAATGCAAGAAAAACATTGTGAAAAGCACTATATGCTGCTTGAGCATTTCCCTTGTTCAAGACATGTCTCCACGCAACCTCAGACAGTCTATACTTAAAGTGAGAAATGTTATTCCTGTTTATCTGTGTATACGTAATAATTCTAATATTTTGTGGTTTAGGTGCTACAGTTTCTACTTGCAGTATTTGGCCCATATGATCAGACATATATGTTTCTATTGTTATTGAGATTATGTAAGCATTATTAGTAAAGATATTATCCAGGCACGTAGCACTAGTTTTGCCTATCCTAGTTTTCTCAAAGCATGTTTGTACCAGACCGTATATTCGGAGAAGGTCTAAGAATGCTCTTAAATTGCTGCTGTTACCACTACAGTCAATGTTGAAATCACCAGCCAAATAGATTGGTAATTATCGTCATTATTCAATTAATACAAAACCACTGCATATAATTATGCTACTAGTGCTACTGCAATATGTAACCTATTATTAAAATACATAGAGTAAAGTAGGGGATTATGGAATACCATTTTTATTTTATTTAATTATTTTGAAGTGTATTCAGTAAAATATAAATAAAAAATATCAATGATAGCGCCAAAGGGTTTATTATATGAGACCACTGTGGCTAAGTTACAAATAATATACATAAACAAAAAATATTATAAATAATGAAAAAAAGTATTTCTTTCCACCGAGAACAATGGTCGGGTAATATGGATTAGATGTATGAGGGAATATGGAATACTGTTATTTTCGATATAAAAAATTCTAACGACAAAAATCGCAAACATAACAATCCTGTTCGGAATCGGCGCACAGTTCGTGAGCCCAAAGTTCGCATCTTAGGCACTGTATCCAAATTTATCCTCTCGAGTCAGTCGTAAAACGTTCTGAACAGAAAAGACATTCTGCATCATCTTGTGGGTTATTGTTGTTGCTTGGGAAATCTTCATAATCAGTAGAGTCATCTAAGATTGGGATATCTTCATCTAAATCATCCGACGATTCATCGTTTTCTACCAGTTGCTTTCTCGTTTTTTTCCTCACACTACTCAAAGTTACTTTTGTGTCATCTTCCATTTTGCTGGTTCCAGGTTTTGCGTCATTGGTTGGTTTTCTATTTCCTTCAAACCCAATGTTTCTTTTAACTTTGTTTTTTTCATTTTTTGATGTAAGTGACTCTTCCGTTCATCCTTGTTTGGAGTTGAAGTCAAAAGTTTGGCAGTCCCCGATTTTCGACCTCTTGTGCCTCGTCGTTTTTTAAGAACAGGAATAGGAACTATGTCTTTCGGTAAAACTGGTTGTTCCTCTAGTCGTCTAGGCACTTCTGGATTTCTGTGTGCCTCCTCTAGGAAATCTTCTTCGGTAAAAATATTTCTGTTTACTGGAAACAGACCTGTTTGTCGAAATCCATTGATTGCTCTTTCGCCAGTTTGTATTTTCAGATATGCTTCACCAAAGAGTTCACTTATGTCAAAATGAGATATTGGCCGATTATTTTGCCGTAAAAATTGGCGAATTTCTTCATTGTAATAGGTTTTCAATGCCCCCATTACAGATTTATCGAGTGGCTGCATCTTGTGCGTTGTGTGAGGCGGTAAGCACAACAAAGTTACGTGATTTTGCCTTGCAGCGACAATAACATCCAAGTTTCGAGTGTGGGTATGATGGCCATCCAAAATCAAAAGCACAGGGTTTTCGGTACTTGGTCTTACATATTCTATAAAATGGTTGAACCACTGCGTAAATATATCTGTCTGAATCCACCCAGATGGATGGAAGGCAAAAACACTTCCTGGTGGAGCTCCCTTCTTTATTAATTCGCTTGAATTTTTACGAGGAAATATGAGCAAAGGGGGCACAAAATTGCCACTCGCACTCATACACAAAACACAAGTCACCAGAGAGCCCCGCTCTGCAGATGTTAGTGCACCGATTTGTCGTTTTCCCCTTTGTGAAAAAACCTCAGGGCATTTTGATTGTACAATGCTAAGACCACTTTCATCGACGTTGAAAATCTGATTAGCTGAAAAGTTTTTTTTTGCTATTTCTGTCTCTAACAGATCAAAAAACTCGTTAACGTTTTGCTTGTTAAAGCCCACTGCTCGTGCAAACGACGTTCCCGTCGGCTTTCTGAGGCTTAACACATCCTTATGCCTTAATCTGAAACGATCTAGCCAGTCCTTACCAGCAGATTTTTTCAGTAATGAGAAAGGATGTGGAACGTTATTTCTTCTTGCTAACTGGAACGCAAGATTACGGACATCCCGCCTAGTTAATCCATAAAAGGTTTTCTCCATAGCTAGGCAATGCTTTACTAATTCATTTTCCAAATGATCCGGCAAAACTGGTTTCCTCCCCAGTTTCGTTTGGCATACCTCACTAGCAGCTCCATCCTTCTTACAAAGTCTGTAAAGGGTGGCACGAGGCACATTGAATGTTTTACATGCTTTTAAATAACCCATTCTTTTGCTTCTAACTGCTATTATTGCCTTTTTCATGTTTTCCTCATCCCACATTTTACGTTGTGGCGAACTGGTTTTAGCTTTTCCTTGGGTCTTTTTGACCGCTTTAGGCATTTCTACAAAAGAAATCCAATTTTAAGATTTTAATTTATAGAGTCAGGTAATATGGAATACTATTTCATAATTCCCGCCCATATAAGTTTAGAGGTTAAAACGGATAAAAAAATGAAAGGTAGTTCAAATGAGCAATATCTCTGTACTAAAGCATTCCTACATCATTCGTCTACTTAATGAACCAATAACATTAAACAAAATTACTTTCGAAAGTGTTTAAAATAAAATTTTAGTGTACTTACCAAAAAATATTAAGAACGTCGAAATCAGTTGAACTCTTACAACCACTAAATGGTGAATGTTCATAGACTAAGGTACTCTTGTGGAGCAATTTTGAACTTTATCGAGTGTTATTATAACAAATGAGAATAGATAGCGCTGGTAGTTTTGACAAACACATGGTATTCCATATTACCGGGTCTATTTCATAATCCCCGACTTTACTCTACATATTAGAATGGTCTAGTCCGTTAACTCTTTACCCTCTACTATTTTACATATTAAATTGCAACAAGAAATTATCAACAAGTGATAGTGTTAATAAATTACTTAAAATACTGACTTTTATTACAAATTTTTAATCACATCATCCTAGTTTTTACAGCAGTTTATATGAAAGACTACTTTCAGTAAATAATGGATTTACCGACAAAGACATGTTTCATTGCTTGATGTGTTATACTAGATTTATTTAATGAAAGACATACTGTATAAACTTATCAATAGAATATGTTAAAATAAATTTATAAAATGTAACGTACCTTTGAAATAAACTACACTCCTCACATGTACGTATCGTCGCAGTCCCGTGCTACCACGCGTGCTACTAAGGAAAATTGGAGGGGGTTTAATCTGGTTTGAACGAGTTATGTCGGTTGTCAAACAAATACTCTTTTAAGTAAAAAGAAGTTCACAAAAATATTTCATTTTTGAATGAAAAAACACATATACGCCATTTAAAACTAAATTCTTTTTACTTAAGAATAATTATTTTCTTTCAAATAAATTTTGTTAACAAAATATATTTCTTTGAAATAAAAAAACCTTTTTATCTGTGCGTTGCTTGGGTAGGATCTTGTATATTTAATAGTTTTTTAATTTTTTCTGTTGGATTAATATTTTCAACTTGTTTATTTTTATCAAAACATAATAATGGAATACATCTTTATTATTTATATTCATTCATAAGAGCTCTAATATTTTTTTCTATTGTGTGTTTATGACTCTCAGCACGGATATCGAAGGAATAGGTCGACCTGCACAGCCATCCACAAAAGTTTGGGTACAATATTCGAAGCTCTGAACAAGAAACAGTACGTAATAGCCTTGCTTTTCGATATGAGCCGGGCGTTCGACTCGGTGGACCACGCTCTTCTACTTGCGAAGCTGCAGGCAATAGGAATCAGAGGCCCAGCTAATGCGTGGATAAAGTCGTACTTGCAGGGTCGTTCGCAGCGGGTGAGGGTTGGTGCCGCGATGTCTGCTACGAAGTTGATTGGGATGGGTGTGCCCCAAGGCACTATTCTGGGACCGATCCTTTTCAGCATCATGATTAACGATCTGCCAGAGAGATGTCCTGCAGCAACCAGCATTAATATCTATGCGGACGATACCACCATCACGGTTGCTCACGAAAATGAACAGGAATTGGTGAAAAGAGGCACAACAGCGGCATGCAGCATTCTAAATTGGTGCACTTCAAACGGCATACTCCTCAATACTAGCAAAACCAGGTTGATCCAGTTTTACCCAAAGACGAAATCAGTCGATACAAGCCTACTTGTAAGGCTTGGGGGTAAATCCATCCAACAGGT
This sequence comes from Amphimallon solstitiale, assembly GCA_963170755.1. Classification (NCBI taxonomy): domain Eukaryota; kingdom Metazoa; phylum Arthropoda; class Insecta; order Coleoptera; family Scarabaeidae; genus Amphimallon; species Amphimallon solstitiale. The sequence continues at coordinate 36,292,730 of OY720677.1, forward strand.
AGACTGTGTCAAATATCTTGGATTGTACATTCAACCAAAACTTACATGGGAAACACACATAGATCGGGTATGCGCCAAGTTAAGTTCGGTCGTGTACATGTTCTTCGCAATCGGAGGTACTGTGTCGGGGGAAGTAGTGCGCGAGATGTACTACGGACTTTTCCAGTCGGTGATGTCGTATGGACTGGTTTTCTGGGGTTCCAGCGGCCGCGTCGATCAGGTCCTGAAGCTGCAGAAGAAAGTGCTGTGATTAATGGAGGGATCTGCGTATAGGGCGCATTGCAGACACTTGTTTCTGAAATATCAAATTATGACGGTGTTCTCACTTTATATATACAACTTACTGGTGTTCTCTCAACACTTGATACTACAGACGAATAATGAACATCATAGGTATCCGACCAGGGCCGGCGACCTAATTCGGGCCGATTATCAGAGACTTTCCGTATGTCAGACGGGAGTAAGTTATATGTGCGCAAAGGTGTATAATGCGCTGCCACCGCATATACGATCAGAGAACAGGATCAGGTGCTTTCGGAAATTGTGCAGGGAGTACCTTACCAACTATCCTCTCTACAGCCTGGAAGAATTTTTTAATTTGAGTAAAACGCCTTGACGTTCAGTGCAGAGAACAGTTTATCTGGTTTCTGGTTTTAAGTTACTTGTATGTTTCTTGTTTGTTTGGAAAAAGTCAGATTAACTTATTATTCATTCGAATTTCTTAAATGACACATCATATATGTATACTACATTTGTATATTCAACGTGATGTAAATAAATATTCTTATTCTTATCTTTATGAGACAATGTTTTCTTTAAAGGAATTGGTGGTTGATTAGGAATTTCCAATGTTAATGACCTACCTTTTATTTTATTATCATCTATTGTGTCAACAACCTTATTTAAAACGGTTGCTAATACTGGTCCAGCTGCTGCAGCTAATATAGGGATTAAAAAATTTCTAAAACCACCACGTATTTCACCACCTTCAACAATTTTTGATTTGTCTTCTAGAATTATCGATGAAGCTTTTGTAATTCTAAAACTCATTTATACCAACAAAATTATAAGAATTTTTAAAAATAAATATTTATTCTACAAAAATTATTCAGAATGAACATAATTAAAATGAATTCTTTATACTAATTTATATTTCAGGTGGAGTCCGTAGATTCAGATTCACCACTCGAACTCGACGAACTATCGCTGTATCAGGTTACATTATATTAAGCATCAATGTAATAATTATTTATTAATACATACCTTTCTATTTCGTTTAAAAAAAAATAGTTTTTCCTCCGGTGTATTAAAAACGATCCGAAGCTCGCCTTCATTCCCGTTTATTAATATTTCGCCTATTACTTGCGAATTAATCGTTATATTATTGAGGTAGATAACCGACCCCGATATTCCTGAATAATGTCTATTTATTATCAGGAAGTTATCTGTTCGGTAACGCACAATCTGTACATTTTCGATTTCACCTTGGTTAACACTAACGTGCAAATTATCAAAGGTAACAGTGTTCATGTTGGCATCGAACACCTTACTAAATTTATATCTTCTGTACCTTTCATATTTTTCCATAGTTTTTTTGAGCACAAAATGTTACAAAAAATTGTGACTGTTTTTATCACGAGCTAGTAAAATAAATCCAAGACGGCAATTCTTGTATTAACAGTTCTTGTCTAAAGTCGAACGAATACTAACTCCATATTCGATTTCTTACAGTATTTATACATTTCTTAATTCACAAATATCGTTAAGAGGGATATAAAGTAATTAGTTGGTAAAGATTGTTTACAATATTGACTAATACACAAATATAGTTTTATAATATGTTTGTAATGAATAGTATTAAAATATTTAACGTACAAATACAATTTTCAAAATGATTCATACAAAGGAATTAGTATAAATCTTTTGTTGGTACACACTTTCTAATGAAAGGGACTAAAGCAGTAATAAAAGTTTACAATCGGCTTCTCGATATGAGCTTACGTTCAGAAGAGCATTCTGAAAGGAATGAAAAATTCGAAGTAAACTGTGACCGGAAGAAATATAATATGATTATTGAAATATTGAGAAAATGAGTAATGACTTGCCTCAATATTCCCTACAAAACTAAGAAAATATATACATACAACAATTTGTTGTGAAATCGTAACATGGGCTTTACTAACCAGATTACAGTAAAAACCTGTACTTGATAAAGAAATTAAATATCGGCATTATAAAAATTGTTTGTTTGATCAGTTAGAATATTATCATAAACAATGCGTTATTAGGAGCTATGATCATAATGTATATACTGAGGAATTAAATAAAAAATCATTGTGTTGGAGAGATGATAAAAGATGTATTCAACAAAATAGTATTGATACATTGGCATTGGAGAATTGAAAACAATTGAAATTTGTTTTATTATTGTATGGGAATAAAATTATAATTTTTATCAACAATAACTTTTATTGGAAAGAATTTCTCTTTTTTCATCATTTGATAACTAATTATATAATTAAACAAAATATACATTTCATCTATATACTTTTTATTTATTTTATATTTCTTATTTTTTACAAATACTATATACTCAAATGAATTGGTTAGAATGTTTTCAAATCTTGATAAGTTTGTAATGAATAATATTTTATTTATTGGTAGCTTAGGTAATTATTTTGACGTTAGACATAATAACTAGAACTATTAGGTTTATATTACGTTCAATGTTTACGTTTTACGTTACGTTCTATGTTTCATGTTTAGTTCACTTTTAGGGTAGGTACTTTAGTGAATGTTTATTTTCTCAAAAGAGCATTTTGCCCTCCATTGATTTTTTAATCTTCAACATTCAGGAAAACGGTCACAATTCTAAATTCTTATTTTCAATAAAAATACTAAACAATCTATAGCAAAAATATAGATAACGATGAAAAGATATACAGTATAAATCTACAAGGGTCTCTTCTAGATACCCATACAAAAATAAATAACCAATTCTAAAATACTCATTCACAAAATTTTTGGAGGATTAGAGAAGTTGCAAAAATTGAACCACTTGGGTCGGTAAATTATGAACCCTTAAAAAACTATTTTTTTTTATTTGGAACAAAACGTATTGGTCCAGAACTGGTAAATTGACATCTACTTAACAAAACAAGCATTGAAATACCGTTTGACTGAAATAAAAGTAGATATAGGGAAACACAAACACGCACACAAGTGCATGCAAACATGAATTGGAGGGGTATGATAGTAGGGGAGTACAGATCAGTTCATATCGGGACACCGGGGTACCGAGGCTTTAGTGCAAAACGTTGAAAGTTAGTGTGTAGACGTTTGCTTTAAGGAATTGCTACGCTCTTTACGGCTTTTGTGTAATATTTTGGTAACTGATGTATTAACATTGAACTGAAACAAAACTCTATAAAATTTGTAACTAAAATAAAATTCTTATAAAAAAATTAAATAAAATTCTCACATTTAAAACTAAACAAAATATTAAATGAACTATACAAAATTTAATGTTGAAGATGTTCAAATGTCTGTCCCTCTTGCATCAAGCAGTACCCTAAACGATTATAAAACCCATTTCGTACATTCGATAGCATTTCAGGAGTAATCATTTGTATGGCGTTAATAATTTGTTCTCTTAAGCCATCCAAATCAATCGCTCTATTTCCTTCAGCGGTATTAATATTTGCGAGATTGCTCAGATACTGTATGTACGTTCACGCTCTAAAGTCGGAACGAATGTGTTGTCCCCGCTCTCGATCTCCCCACTATCTCCCCACACCACCGGTCTTATACATAGGTACATGTTTATGTGTGTGTATTTGAAGATGCATATTAACTTTTAACTACCACAATCTGTATAATGTTTCAGACGACAAATACATGGCGAAGGTAAGCACAGAAGGAACTGCAAGAATATAGATTTACGAAGAATGGCCTGAAATAGAAAGTAGTGAAAAAAGGTTATAAATACTTATATTATGACAATTTATAATATATAAATTCTGCTTATTTGCTGTTAATTATTACCAGCCAGTACAGGTACGTACACTTAGTTGCAAAAAAAGGTTTCCACATCTCTAATTTTCGGGAATAATACCTCCACACATATTGATTAATGTGAATATTGTGTTTTATGTGTTTAGTTTCATATGAATTTCTACTGTTGAGATTGATATGCACATGCATAAGAGAATTTATATTTTCCTCTTTTTATTTAATGTTTTGCTGATATTTTTGCATACGTAGGGCTATTTACATTTTTGACAATTATTAGGAAATGAGATAATGTATTTACACAAAACTTTCAAAAAAAAAATAGAACAAAACAAAAGATAATAAAAAGTAAAAAGAAAATGTAAAGAAATAATAAATTTAAAGTTTAAAAATATAAATTTATTAATAGTGTGTCCACCCTCCGTTATTTTTTATTAGTTCTGCTATTCAATTTGTTTCCAATATTGATTTGATGCTGGATACATTATCAGAGATTCTCTTTTTCATAAGTCGGGGGAGGGGGGGAGGAGATAGAGTTTCAATATTTGCAGTTTCTATCCACTGCTGAACCACTCTGGGTTTATATATCGGTGAGTTATCTTGTTGATACAAGAACTTTTTCCGCAGTAGAGTAACACTAGGCAACTTGACATTAGCTAGAATATCCCTATATTCTATGGTAACATGCAAGGAACAAATAATGAAAACTTTAGAATTTGACACATTGTCGGATCACTTCTAAGTGTAAACTTCTGTAATTGAGTCAATCCACCATTGAATATCTGTGGGAGACGGATCTTCACTCTTAAACTTCTTCCAGAGAATCCTAAGGTCTTTATTTCTCAACAATAAAAGATTCTTCAATGGTATCAACCTGATTGCAGGCCACATCTCTTTGATGGCATCATCTATGTCCTTTGGGGGAGTGATTATCATCTTCAATTTTATTTTTTCAGATTTGTCTAGAAAGAAAATTCCGTGATATTTTCCAAACTTAATCTTGATGTTCCCTAAATTACCATTTAAATCACCCTGGCCCATCAAACGACATCCTTCCTCAAGCGCCTACAGAAAACCGGCCACTAATCGAATTTTCATAAATATATCTTGGATCACATCTTCGTCCTCTCTCACGATTAACAGTTTTCTCTCTGTAGGAAGACGATTGAAATGTTGATTCATCGGAGAAAATTACTGACAGCCAAAATGTCTGTCCATGCGGTGGTAGGTTTTGCGAAATATTAACCTGTCATGCCAATGTCTTTCCGTTAGTGAATGTTTCACAGCCGCAGTATAATTTTAAGCCAATAGAGATTAGTCTTCTTCGTGCAGAACTCGTACTATCAGGAAAAGCACTTTAGTCCGCCGAACGGAAGCTGCTTATAGATGCTCAACGGTCCATTTACGCAGTAATTTATTTATAAATGTACGGCTAACGTTTAATTTTTGAGCAACAGCTCTTGCGGACAATCCATTATCAAGCAAACTTATCGCGCGCACTTTTTTCAGTGTAGTTAACATTATTATATCGTTTTTACATTCGTTAGTTGGGATATTTAAATAGAATCAGGCGATATTACTTCCACTTTTCTTGAACAGATATGCACAAATTACGTAATACTAGTTTTTTATACAAAAGTAGTGATTTTTTCGACTTATGGCTGAAACCGTTAAGTTCGTATAAATACAATAAATACATACATAAAACTGCCATTGCCAGTACGTCAAGCCAAAGAAAACCAACGAGTTTAAAAAACATTTTCATCTAGATCTTTTATTAAAAATGTGTGGTACAAAGGCTTAGGATTGTGTTATCGACGAAGTAGAAGGATGTTTTTCCAGTAAGTGAAATTCACTTATCAGTGTTTATTTGTACAAAAGATTAACTGGTTCATTCGAAAAATTATAAATAAATTTCTTACCAAACTTAATTTACAAAATTTTTGAAAAATCTGAAAATAGACTAACTGGTCTGTAGTTGTTTATATCGCCTCTTTTTTTTGAAAAAAAAAATTATCACCTACATACAGTGAATGATAACAATAGGTGTTGAAGATGCATATTACAATTAGCAAAGGGCTAAGTATGGTGCCCAAGAGAATGCAATAACTCAAATGCACAGAATGATACTAGTAATTGCCTATGTCTGTCGCATAAAAATAATAGAAAATTGAAAAAGGTACAATATATTGATGACGTTAACTTTGAGCACACTCTATTTTAGACCACTTTTTCTGTAAGTTGTTTTTAATTTCGTATTTAAATTTTTAAATTAAAGACTTTCCCTTTTGTTATTTAAATTAGATTTAATTCAGGTTTCTAAAACTGTGCCACATGCATATTGCTGTGTGCTGTACCAGCAACATAATTATAACAATAATGATGATTTTTATTATATTTGATATATTCACTTATTTCTTAACAACACGTACTTTGTAAGTACGCGTGAGTTCTGGCAGTGTATTCAGCTTTCTTTTCTCCTGGTAAATCTCTTGCTTATTTTTGTTTAGGGATAAGGTTATAATTTGTATTAAAGAAAAATCTAAGTCTATATAAAATCATACTTGTATATTTTATTCAAACATTAATAACATATATATATATATAACATTAATAATATATATATATATATATATATATATAAATATTTAAACTTTCTTGGTCATTTGTTAATATATTAATTCATTTTTTCTTGGTATTAGCGACCATTACTTTACCAGGTAATTAAACATTAATAAAACACATTTTTTTTTTTTAATTTATAAGACGTTTCGACAATTTTTTAATTGTCTTCTTCAGTTTTTAATTTTTTCGATGTATAACACATACAACATATTAAAAATTCTTTCGAATATTAATTAACAATCCTGCAAATAACAATTATAATTTAGAGCTATGTTTATTTTTTCCACGTTCTCAAAAACAAAAACTTACCACACATATCAGGACTTCGTCAATACAACCTTTTTCTTAGAAAGGACTTAAAATACTCGGTATGAGTACCATTTTTAATTTTATTAGCTTTGTGTTCCTAATTTATGAAGATTAGATTTTCATTTTTAAAGTGTAATAATTATGCATACACAGTCATCGTTTAAAAATTGCATGTCAATGAAAACGATTTTAAAATACAATTCTTCGATCTGTCCGAGAACACCTTACCGCTAAAAAATACCACGTGTTGTATGTTTCTTGCTATGGTTGTTTTTCTACTTACATATATTTTAGTATTGTCGAATAACAAATTTTTCGAACATACAAGGGTTACTATAAAAATTACCTCTAATGTTTATAATATCGGAAAATAAATTCTCGATAGGCTATCAATTTCGTTTCTGTCATTAACAGTGTTTTTTGTTCTTTTTATTTCAATCATCTCTAAGATGTTTCGAGCTTTTGTATTGTTTTCTTTTTTGAGTATTTCGACTTTTTTAAAATTAAAACTATGTTTCATTTTGTCCTTATGTTTTTTTAAGGAGGTGGGATTTTTCGCGTATTTGTGCCCATTTATTCTGTCTTCAAGAAGCTGTTTTGTCTGACCAATATATACTCCGTTGCAGTCATTGCAAGGAATACTATACACAATATGCGACTGTTTGGCTGTAGGGATGGGATCTTTTAGTTTTGTATACAAATGACTTAGGTTATTTTGGTTTGTATAAGCAAGTTTAAAATTGTGTGGTTTAATTATGTCATTTATTTTTTCTGATAACCCCTTAATATAAGGTACTGGTATGTATTGGTTTTTTGGTGGAGATTGCATAAATTTTATAATAGTTCAACAGTACAAAACAACACCCAGAAACCAACTCCACCAAAAAACCAATACATACCAGTACCTTATATTAAGGGGTTATCAGAAAAAATAAATGACATAATTAAACCACACAATTTTAAACTTGCTTATACAAACCAAAATAACCTAAGTCATTTGTATACAAAACTAAAAGATCCCATCCCTACAGCCAAACAGTCGCATATTGTGTATAGTATTCCTTGCAATGACTGCAACGGAGTATATATTGGTCAGACAAAACAGCTTCTTGAAGACAGAATAAATGGGCACAAATACGCGAAAAATCCCACCTCCTTAAAAAAACATAAGGACAAAATGAAACATAGTTTTAATTTTAAAAAAGTCGAAATACTCAAAAAAGAAAACAATACAAAAGCTCGAAACATCTTAGAGATGATTGAAATAAAAAGAACAAAAAACACTGTTAATGACAGAAACGAAATTGATAGCCTATCGAGAATTTATTTTCCGATATTATAAACATTAGAGGTAATTTTTATAGTAACCCTTGTATGTTCGAAAAATTTGTTATTCGACAATACTAAAATATATGTAAGTAGAAAAACAACCATAGCAAGAAACATACAACACGTGGTATTTTTTAGCGGTAAGGTGTTCTCGGACAGATCGAAGAATTGTATTTTAAAATCGTTTTCATTGACATGCAATTTTTAAACGATGACTGTGTATGCATAATTATTACACTTTAAAAATGAAAATCTAATCTTCATAAATTAGGAACACAAAGCTAATAAAATTAAAAATGGTACTCATACCGAGTATTTTAAGTCCTTTCTAAGAAAAAGGTTGTATTGACGAAGTCCTGATATGTGTGGTAAGTTTTTGTTTTTGAGAACGTGGAAAAAATAAACATAGCTCTAAATTATAATTGTTATTTGCAGGATTGTTAATTAATATTCGAAAGAATTTTTAATATGTTGTATGTGTTATACATCGAAAAAATTAAAAACTGAAGAAGACAATTAAAAAATTGTCGAAACGTCTTATAAATTAAAAAAAAAAAAATGTGTTTTATTAATGTTTAATTACCTGGTAAAGTAATGGTCGCTAATACCAAGAAAAAATGAATTAATATATATATATATATATATATAGATTGAAATATGTACCAATCTTTGCTGTTTTTGTGTAATTGAAAAAGGTATTGGGGAATCCAGCAATCAAAAACACGTTTTACAATGTCATGGAAATCTAATTCTCTTTAATCAATATTTCGCACATATAATTCATGTGCTTCCTCAGGATTAAGCTGTAATTACAATGGCATGATAACAACGTAAGAAGTATGCACAAGAATTCTATTTTAAATGACTTACAAATGTGATTTCTCGCTATGGAGAAGATAAAACATCTATGAAATACAGGTTACAGTTGCTAAGAAACATCACAACAAAGTATCCAAAATGCGACGAGCATTATGTTTTTTAAAAAATGAGAGGATTGAGCAAGCTGTATTGTGTCAACAAGACAATGTCATTAATGTTTGCTTATAGCGCAAGTCATATATTGAGTAAAATCAATACCAACCCAAGAAAAATCAAAACATCCGAAATGTAAAAATACTAGGGAGTAGCTAAACAAAGCATCGTCACAGCTAGATGCCCATCCCCCTTTTAAAACTTGTTTTTGATTGCTGGATTCCCCAATACCTTTTTCAATTATATATATATATATATATATATATATATTATCGAAACGTTTTAATTCTTATTGTGTTTTTTTGAGTTCATTTTACAGCCGCTAAACCACGAAAGGAAACTTTTATCAAACGGCTACGAAAAGAACGCATTTATATATATATATATATATATATATATATATATATATATATGTATTGAAAAATTCAAAAGATTCTTGGTATTAGTGGCATACAATGAAGTAAAAGTAATAACAATATGACAACTGGTTGTCAATTAGAAAACAATGACAAATATAAAATGCAAATCACAATGTATAATTGAAAATGTAATCAAATAAGCAATAGGACAGTCGGGATTACTTATATAGCCACATCAAAAGGCTTGGGATTTACCACAAACTGTTCAGTCAATGCAATTATACAAATAACAACGACGCAACTATGTAATGAAAAATTAAGAGTAGAACTGTTGATATTATAACAATATAGAATGTAAAATCAGTCATGTATAAATGTAAATGAAAGCAAATAAGCATAGGACAATCGCCATTACTCATGTAATCCTATCAAATCGGATTAGGTTCACCTAAACATGTACAATCTGATTGAAATACATAGACAATCAACGGTGCAACTATGTATGTGTTAAGATGTATTTGTAGCTACAGACATATATGTTTCTACCTAGTTTGGTTTCGTCAGTGCAGCATAACAAAGAAGGTGTATGTTAAAGCAAATATGTGTTGAATAAAAATTATATAGTATTACCTTAAAATGTCAATCCAAAATGTCCAAGTGTAAAACAACTGTGCACTTACTTAATACTGTGTAATGCCTTATTTCAACCAGGCAGTTAATAAAATATATTACAATTCTTTGCCAAATATACAAATGTATTGAAAAATTCAAAAGATTCTTGGTATTAGTGGCATACAATGAAGTAAAAGTAATAACAATATGACAACTGGTTGTCAATTAGAAAACAATGACAAATATAAAATGCAAATCACAATGTATAATTGAAAATGTAATCAAATAAGCAATAGGACAGTCGGGATTACTTATATAGCCACATCAAAAGGCTTGGGATTTACCACAAACTGTTCAGTCAATGCAATTATACAAATAACAACGACGCAACTATGTAATGAAAAATTAAGAGTAGAACTGTTGATATAATTGCATTGACTGAACAGTTTGTGGTAAATCCCAAGCCTTTTGATGTGGCTATATAAGTAATCCCGACTGTCCTATTGCTTATTTGATTACATTTTCAATTATACATTGTGATTTGCATTTTATATTTGTCATTGTTTTCTAATTGACAACCAGTTGTCATATTGTTATTACTTTTACTTCATTGTATGCCACTAATACCAAGAATCTTTTGAATTTTTCAATACATTTGTATATTTGGCAAAGAATTGTAATATATTTTATATATATATATATATATATATATATATATATATATATATATATATATATATATATATTGTTAAAGGTCCATTATTGACACTTATAATATTTTTTTAAAAAAAAAACGTATATAAAAATTTAATTAATTATTGAAGAAGACAATGATAATAGTATGGTCGTATGTAATTGAATTTAATGTGTAAAGTTATTAGTTGTGGTACAGAAATATTTGTTAAGTATGGTACATTACTTGGTGATTCAATCAGTATATTTTCTAGTTGACTATTTTCTTCTTTTCATTGGACTTTACCATAATCTGTAAAGAAGAGATTTGAATATTAATTATTGTACTATAAGAAATGTTATTATTTTGTAAAAACTCATTTAAATGACGTTTAAAGAGGTAAAAGATGATTAAAAATGGATATTGAAAGGTAAATGATCAATATTGAATTAAAAGTACATTTTAAATATCGTACAACCGGATGGAGAGTAAAATGTCAAAAGTGACATCTGATATATAATTTACTGAAAATGTTTCATTTTTGAATATTAAAAGTATGGGAAGGCTTAATTAAAATTCAAAATGTTTGAAATAATGAAATTTATAAAGATTAGTTAGTATTAAAAAAATAGTCAAACAAATTTAAAAACTATATTGTCTGGACAAAGTAAGAAAAGATATCAATTGGCTGATTTGAAAATTTAAAAAATCACTAAGGAGATTTGTTGAAAACAGTTAAAAGGAGAATTTTCAGAGATATAATTAAGTGCGGACGCATTATTTTGGATGTGAGAAAAAACACATCTAAAATTGTCCGAATTGATATATTTGTGAATAACAAAAGTGTTTAATTCCTCATACATCGGTACATGAAATTTTGAGAAGATACGTATAGTTTAATTGTAACAAGAGAACTTTTAAATATAACATTTACGACCAAGAAAGCTGTAAGGGATAGTTATTATACGAGTACAATAATAAAAAGTGAACAGAAATTTTTAAAAAGAAGAATTGGAATTGATTAATATCTATAATTAAAAGAATACTTACAATTTTGAGAAAACGATATTCAATAATAGAAGAAGCCATTAGGAAGTATTTTCTACATCCAGAAGTTACAGAAATCCATTTACATCCAGAAGTTACAGAAATCCATTTACATCCAAAAGTTACAGAAATCCATTTACATTCAAAAGTTACAGAAGTCCATTTACATCCAGAACTCAGGAATCAGTGTTTTGTTTCAGCCATAATATTTGAAATTGAAGTACAGAAGTTCCATTGGCCGATCCAGTTCTTGATTAATAATATAAAATGAAGATCCAAGGTCCATAAAGCCAAAGAAAACAGAGAAATTCAAGAAGGTATTTATTTGTCGAGTAGTAGCAGCCAGAAACCTGAATTCCATCGTCGTAGTCAGTCTTTCCGAAGAAATTAACCATATTCAAGCCGAGGTGTCCAGTAAGACAGCTATTTCAAGAGTACAAACCAGGATAGGAGATTTCTAAGAAAAAAAAGGATTACATTAAAATTAATGGAAACAAGAAACATACATGTCGTTATGTTCCAAATAAGGTTATATAAATTATTGTCTAAATAAGGGAGTCATTGAAGCTAATTAAAGCCTATAATTGTTGTAATAGTTATTTTATCTATGTCCAAATAAGGTTAAATTACTTTGAAATATTAATATTTGAATCTCATGTTGATAAAGTTCTTGAATTTTAAGATACAAATTTCCATACTGAACAAATAATTTTCATACCTAGATAAATATAAATACATTCTTAATATTGTATTATAAAGGAATGGAACATACTATAAAGAATTATAGTGTATTTCTATATCTATAAAAGCATTTTAGAAGTACATAAAAAAAATTACCTGAAAGGTTATTTATAATACTGTGTTGACATCGTACCATAATATTATCATATTTTTTAAACGTCATCTAAATTGGTTTATATTATTTGTGAAATTGGAATTTATTGCATAGTATACAAAAAAGACGTTTATATTAATTTTCATCATATTCATTAAATTGTATAAGATCTGAAGAGTTTTGTTTATTTGATTTCTTTATTTGCATCTTGGGAATTTTCTGGATTCTTGGTCTATTGACATATCGATAACCTTAAAACATAAAAACAACATGTAAAATTATCACATTGTATTCTAAATTAATTGATTACTTACCTAATTTATAGGAAGGGAATAGTCTTACAAAGTATTAATAAATATTATTCGCTTATAGGACCTGTATCACACGATCTTGAAGAGAAATTATAGTTATCTAATAAAAAGTAATATTTTTTTTAAAGTTGAACGTTCATAAATATAGAAGAATAGAATTTAATACCAACTTCGAATAAAAACATTACTAAAATTGATGTATAATTGGTGGTATAAGCTACAGGAAAGTGTTTTAGTTTGAATTTGAACTAGTAAATTTTCTTAAGTAAATACTAAATAAAGATAATTGATGTTTATAATAAAAGTAAAAGAGTCTCATGTTCAAAATTATTACAAGTATAAATTAATAAACATTTATAATTTAAATCAGGAGTTAGCCGGAAAATTTATCTTAAATATTGAAATAAAGCATTTAATTTAGATATCTGTAGTAATTTAAAATTTAGCTACAGGAGTTTTTTTTTATTAATAAATACATTAGCGGTTGTATTTTATTAATTATTGGCTGGCCCAATATTGTATTGTATTGTATTTTATTCGTCATCAAAAAAACTTACATGACATGTCAGATAAGTAACAAATTCTTTTAAAGAATTTCTAAATAAATAATCACAAGCAATATAACATATAACACATAAATAAATAAAATCAGTTGTATATATAAGTGAGCAAACATAGATATTATAAAATTTCATAAAACAACATCAAAATACATTTACTTAAAAAAACAGAGCAATAAAATCATTGTATCTACAAAGGATCAAAAACAGAGTGAGAATATTCCTAGTTTTGAATGGTAATAACTCCAATTAATAACATTCGACAAAGCCTCCAGATATTCCTCTGAAGTCGTGTGACAGATATTCCTCAACGTCGTAAAAAACATTAGTCAATAAAAAACGCCTAATTATTTTACTAAACTTGTTCACACTTAACTCCTTAACAAAGTCTGGTATTTTGTTGTAAAGCTTCACACCCCAATAACTGAACGATTGCTGCGTCTGCTTCAATCGGTGGCGCGCTGTCACTAATTCATCCTTACTTCTAGTATGGTAGCTGTGATTATCGGAATTTCTCATAAACTGGGTTTTATTTGTATGTATATACTTTACACAAGCCATTATATACACGTTAATGATAGTCATAACGCCCTCCTCAGCAAAAACACCCCTGCAGCTGTCACACGGCCGCAACCCGCGCAGAGCCCGCATAGCACGCTTCTGCAGCAAAAGGATACGACCCAGCCCTGACGGTGTACCCCATATCACTATCGCATACGATGCTATGCTGTGGAAGTTCGAGTAGTAGGCCAATTTCGCAGCTTCATGAGTTACCAGTTGTTTGATCCTCCTTATTGCATATACAGCAGTACTCAACCTCAAGAGAAGAGTTGTTACATGTTCAGACCACGTAAGTCTGCTATCCATTATGACCCCCAGAAGATTTAGCGTTTCACCCTGCGTGGCTGATGAAAAAGTAAGTGTTTGTGTTTTTTCCCCGTTTAGTTTTAGCTTATTTGCATCACACCAGGTTTTTATTTGAAGTATTATGCGGTCCCGCTCATACACCATATCACCATACACCATATCCTCAATGCAAAGGAGGTATCATCCGCATACAAGCATACTTTGGCATCAACATTTTCCGGAATATCATTTATATATATTATAAACAGTATTGGGCCAAGAATAGACCCCTGGGGAACTCCACTGTTGACTGATTCTCTCCTCGATATCTCATGGTTCCATTCTACTGCCTGCTGTCTATCTTCAAGATAAGACCTAAGCAGTTTGAGTGCGATACCTCGCACCCCATAGTAAGCCAATTTCTCCAGCAGCAGTCCATGCGACACGGAGTCAAATGCCTTGCTAAGATCACAGGCCACTATTTCCGGGGTTTCATAATTATCTCTAGCATCCATTATATCACTCAAAGTTCCTAGCATCGCTGTTATTGTGGACCTTCCAGATCTGTAGCCATGCTGTAATGGAGTAAAAATATTCTGTTTCTCGAGAAATGAAACCAATCTCGTGCGTATTACCATTTCCATAACCTTTGATATAGTTGGGAGAACAGATATGGGCCTATAATTTTCTTCATTATCCCTTTCTCCTTTTTTATATACAGGTGTAATTTTAGCAAGCTTCAATTGCTTTGGAAAGATTCCTTCTTTCAAGCAGCAGTTTATTATATATGTTAGTGGTTCTGCAATTTCCCTTGTTATTTCCTTTAACAAGGATACACTCATACCATATATGTATATCTTTCGATTTTTTATTTTTTAGAGTTTTGATAATGTTGATCACTTCCTCAACATCTACATGTCCAATATAACACGAATCAACTGGCGATTTGTTAGTATTCTTGAGCATTTCATTCGAATCTTCCCAACTATCATCAATATGATTTCGTATACTATTTCTCGAAGAAAGTAATTTGAAAAATCATCTGTAGTCAATTTTGTTTGATTTTGCGGTAAAAATCTTCCATTTCTTCCTGTCTCCTTGTTAATTATACTCCATATGGTTTGCTGTCTATTCTCCGCACTTCTAATTTGCTCTTCATACCTTCTTCTCTTTACACTCTTCACTTCCTCATTATACCTTTTTTTTTTCATTTTTGTACATCTGCAGCACATTTACATCTTTCGTCACCCTGAATATTGTATACAAAGCATCTAGACCGTTCTCTATGTTTTCACACTCTCGCGGCCTTCTATTGGTTTTAAAATTCCGTTCCCCAGCCCTATATATTTCTGGGAAACATATCTCAAAGGATACTTCGAAAACATTGTGAAATCTTGCATATTTTTCTTGTGCATCACCACTGTTTAAGATTTGATTCCATTCTACCTCAGACAATATGTTTCTGAATAGCTGTATCTGTTCCTCATTTATCATTCTTACTTTATGAATCTTATTTTTCTTGTCAAGCAAGTCCATCGAAACTTCAATTGTCACAATCTGTGCAAGATGATCCGAAAGATGAGTTTCAATCACTTTTGTTGTAATACCAAATTCATAATCCGTAAATATGTTGTCTATGCACGTTTCCGATGTGCTTATCCTAGTCGCCTCATTTATTAATTTTGTTAAGCCAAACATATAGCTTATATTTATGAAATCGAGTTTCTCTCGTGTACTTGCATTAAAGTCAATATTGAAATCCCCCGCAAGTACTATCTTCTGGTACTGATATCTCTCAGTTATTTCTGCCAAGACATTTATAATATTTTCATTAAAAATTGCTATATCACCCATAGGCGGCCTGTAGATCGTTACCACAACAGTATTTATGTCACTAGTCATTGCAGCACACAACTCAATATGACCTTTAACCATATATGTTTCCACTCCATTCAATGCAACAGCATCATAACAGCTTTTAGTCAGTATAAGAGTTCCTCCTCCTTTCTGTTCTGCTCTAAAACTATATCCACAAACTTTGTAGTCGTCTATTTTTAAAATTGATATTAGCTCCAAAGAAAGCCAATGCTCACTAACACACAGTATATCAATGTCGTTTTCCAACAAAAATATTTCCAACATATCTATTTTCTGTCTAATCGACTGTATGTTTAAATTCATTATGTTTACCTTTTTACGAGATTTACTCCGATCTACATGCGTGATTGGTCCTCCCGCACTCTTTGAAAATTTTGCCGGTTAAATACAAAACGACGCACTGCCGCTCCCGCCGGCCATAGTTCAGGTTCATACACTCGCGACACATAGTCCATCGGGAAAGAAACACGGAAAGACACACTTATTTTGTTTCTTTTCAGTTCTTCACATTCGAACGGTATATCCGATGCTGTTTTCTCCAAATGTTGCAGCATCAACTCAACAGTAGTCGTAGTATCAAGTCTATACACATGCAAGTATCCCTTTTTCTTCACACTCTTTATTTCGGAAGTTGAAATTCCAATAATTGGACGAGCGTATGAGTTCTGCCGAGGTAATGTCCCACCATTTATCGATTTATCAGTATTTAACGAGACTTCCCCCGTTGCACTTTTTCCATTTGTTGTTGTTTCCACTCGTTTTATTTCTTTATCGTTTTTATTCAGATAGTTTTTTCCCTGTAAGTTTTTCGATTCATCACTTTTAGTCAGCTGGACGGGTTTTTCATTTGTTGATTCTACATTATTCTTATTAAAATCACTGTATCTCTTCATTAAATTTATCAGTTCTTCTTGTTCCGAAGTTCTCTTTTCTAGGTGAAACACTAGTTTTTTCAACATTTCACTTTCGGTGCCTTCCAACTCTTCTTTTTTGTTCGTATCTTTTTTGGTTGCTTGAGTGTTCCCCTGTAACCCATCTGCCTTTTCCGCTGTTTTACTAGACTTTTCGTCTTTTAAGTTGCAATTACACATTTCAGCCACGAATTGCTGGACAATAGCACTACTATTTACACTCATCGGTACTTTCTTATACAATATAACATCAATTAGTTCCTGTTTTCTAAGTTTTAACAAATCTACGCATAGCACGTGGAAGACATTACATGGTAAGCCTTTTATTAATATATATATATATATATATATATATATATGAAGCGTTGTTCTTCGGGATATTTCGCCGCGTTTGGATGATTTTGCCCTGATAAGGACATCTTTCTTCCTGACGTTTCGGTGACATCACTTTCACCTTCTTCTTGAGGATCTTCTAAGTTCGACATTTCTTCAAGAATGCCCTCTCTGTTCGAATCGCCTTGTATTTCTAGTGCCGTGGTAGTGGAGGGGCGAGTGCGGCTTCTTGTGATTGGCCCGCTGATTGTAGTGTTGTTCCCTCTCTGTCGGTCTTTCTGTGTTCGGTCCGTGTGGTTTACGTTAGGCGGTGGGATGCTGTTGTTTCGTCGTTTATTTCTAATTCGTCTGTCCGATAACGTTGATTTCCATATGTCAGGTAAACGTTGTGCGTCGTCACGTTTATTCATGCAGTCCTGTCGTTTTTCTATCTCTATAGCCTCCCTTATTGTCCGATATGTCCAATTCGTACTACGGGCTATAGTTTTTGTACGTTCGAAATCAATTGTATGTCCGGAATGTAGTACGTGTTTGGCAAGTGAGGAAGAAACTGCCTTTTTAGACACAGCATTTCTATGTTCTTCCCTCCGTACGCTGATTCTTCGATTCGTCTGGCCTATGTATGTCTGATCGCAATCTTGGCATGGTACTTCGTATACACCCTGGTCTTCTAGTAATATTCTGTCCTTCGTACTTGGTAGGACGTCCCTAATTTTCTTATCGGTGGTGTATATTGGGTCTATGTCTATGTCGAATAAACGTGACGACGCACAACGTTTACCTGACATATGGAAATCAACGTTATCTGACAGACGAATTAGAAATAAACGACGAAACAACAGCATCCCACCGCCTAACGTAAACCACACGGACCGAACACAGAAAGACCGACAGAGAGGGAACAACACTACAATCAGCGGGCCAATCACAAGAAGCCGCACTCGCCCCTCCACTACCACGGCACTAGAAATACAAGGCGATTCGAACAGAGAGGGCATTCTTGAAGAAACCGTCGAAGTTAGAA
Source organism: Amphimallon solstitiale (assembly GCA_963170755.1). NCBI lineage: Eukaryota > Metazoa > Arthropoda > Insecta > Coleoptera > Scarabaeidae > Amphimallon > Amphimallon solstitiale. The sequence goes on from OY720677.1 coordinate 36,311,365, forward strand.
GATCCTCAAGAAGAAGGTGAAAGTGATGTCACCGAAACGTCAGGAAGAAAGATGTCCTTATCAGGGCAAAATCATCCAAACGCGGCGAAATATCCCGAAGAACAACGCTTCAACAAACGACCGCGAAAATATTCGAAGAAATATATATATATATATATATATATATAGTGCTCGACGAAATTCAGCTTTGAGTACTGATAGTGTATATCACTGTGTATAAAACTTACTACCAGGAAAGGTAGAATTAGGGTTTAGGTAAAAATAAAAAATTCGTAGCTCTTTTTCGGCTAGTGACGTTTCGGTTCTATGTTTGAACCTTCATCAGACCTTTATTAGATTAGAAAAAAGAACATATTAAATTTTGCCCAGCTCACATTTATAAAATAATTAACAATCTTAAAAACATCTATGTGTACTTACTTTTGCCGAGGGGCTATATATTTGGTCTCATCTGTATATTCAACATATGACACATTAAAAAAGTAAACATTAAGATATTACGGCACATTTAAAATAATTTGCTTAAAGTAATTTTCCGTGTGCAGTTTAAAGTCTCGAAAACCTTCTGCGTACGTTTTATTAAACACATGTGTACATTGGTGAAAGAAAAACCTATTCGTCCGAAAAACAAACAAGAAAAAACAAAAAGGGGATATCTTTTATTTTATATTGTTATTCCGCGCAAATAATGTATTGATATTAAATTTAATATTTACATGAATTTCATATAATTTTAATAATGAGTAAGTGCTGTCATTTAATCTATTGTGTTATGCTAATTTGTATTGTATTCTTCTTGTTAATTGCGGCAAGAAAGCTCCATATATTCTGCTGAAATTCTGCGAGTCTGATTTGCAATTTATACTATGTCTTAAAGTTTTTATGGTAAGCGTTTCCAAAAAAGTTCTCCGAATGTAATTAGGCTCTTTGAAAATGATTCTTGCTTTACTGAAATCCGCTGTGTGGTTGGTGGTTGATATATGGCCTGCCAAAGCACACCCCTGCGGCTTCACCCTTACGTCACTGATATGTTGGGTGATCCGGTTTTTTAGTCTCTGCTTTGTCTGTCCTACATAGAAATCATGGCAGCTACATTCTATTGCGTACACCACATTGTTTCTCATCTGTGTAGGTATGTTATCCTTTAATCTAGTGTACACCTTTGAATTCGAAAAAGCCGTTGTATATGCTATAGAACATATATTGTGAAATAGCATTTTAATTTTATTCGTTAGGTTTGGAATGTATTGCAATTTTCCGTACTTGGGAGTTGTGCTACTGTTATCATTACCGTTCGGTTCTTTTTCCCTTTTTGATAGGGTTTCGGGGTTTGTATCCGTGGTATTGGAAGAAAAGAGAAGTTTGTTCAATACATTTTTTGGATAGTTATTGTATAGCAGAATTTCTTTGAGTTTGTGTAAATCCTGTTGGAGATAGTCAGCATGTGATATTTTGCTAATTCTATCTTTAAGTGCTTTGATCAAGTTTATTTTGTATTTTTTGGGGCAATTTGAATGGTAATTTAGTAACCTGTTTGAGTTAGATGGTTTTCTATACCATCTTAATTTGAGAGTGTTGTTTTCCCTCTTTATCAGTGTGTCTAAAAATGGGATTGAGTTATTTTGCTCTATTTCCACTGTGAAATTTAGTTTATTATTATATGAATTGAAAATTTGTAGAGTAGAGTCTATTTTGTTTTTTGGGATGCAGCAAATTAAATCATCCACATATTGCCATAAAAAGTGAAACTGAAAATCTATTCGGGTTATTACATATTTTATGATAGTATTCATTGTTAAGTCCGCTATTGTGGGTGATAGAGAGAGTCCCATTGGGGTACCATCAATTTGTGAGTAATATTGCCCTTCATATACGAAAATATATATATATATATATATATATATATATATATATATATATATATATATATATTGAAGTAGTGTTGAATATGTGACAACACTAGTCAAATACCCACAAACACATACAGTCACCCCTTAAAACCCCTTGAATACAGGCAACCATAAATACATCGGCGATGCTTAAGGTTAGACCCTTGTATAAGAGTACAAGTATAAATCCCTGAAAAATAATGCAGATTTTGCTAACAAAACTAGTATATTCTGAGAACCCCATCAGATTTTAAATATTAGAAAGCAAATCAGTAGGTATCCCGCCACTTGGGCCAAACAGCTGACGTCATGTCTGGCTGTCTGGCCCATATGAATAGAGGTTTTGTACACTTAGAGGAGGGTCGCTGAAAATCCAGCAACAAGGCGATCTCTATCGTTTGAGGAGGGGGAGGGGATGTATCGTGTCAGGAGCCATACTAATAGAGGTTCCGCAACTTAGAGGCGGGTCACTGAAGACCAAGGTCACTTTAACAAGACCACCTCCAGCATCTGAGGAGGATGACAAGGGTGTGCACTGTGTGAGGAGGAGGAGGAGGAGGAGGAGTGTGTGGGGCTACAGAAATAACCAATAATTACGGAATAAAAATGCTTACGTGCACTTACCCTCTGTTCCACAAAAATTAATACAGGCGGTTCTCTAAAAGACATCGGAACAACAACAAACCCTGATCTATTTCGCTGGTGCCAAAGTACGTATTGCTCTCATGAGCGGCAGGTTACAAATGAATTCGGACTAGTCGATTCAGAGCCGTAGAAATAAAATACACAAAGCTGTCTGTAATATTCTGCAGTTCAAAATCTTTGTTGAAACAAACAACCGTATAATTACAGTATAAAACGGTCATGGGTAAAGATAGACTGGTGAACTTACCCCTTTTTAGAATCCTCTGCACAGAAATAAAAACAACCAATGCTTAAACGAATAGCAGGTACAAGTTACACAGCTCTATGACATAGACACAGAAAAGCGCCTTGCTTGACTAAGCGATCGGCTTCAAATGAGCTTAGTCGAGTTATGGCTATATTACTTCAATTATATTCCTCTTCATGGATTCCGGAGTCTTCTAACCAGATATCTAGGCGACTCTGAGACCATCAGTGGGGAGGGAGTCTCTTTTTAAATAAGCGAATCTACTGGTTTGGCTACTTGCTCATGCTAGTCGATGTTCAAAAGCTTTGCTGAAACAGATAGTCAAATAATTATGGAACACAATGAATACGAGTAAAGAAACTGGTACCCTTATCCAATTTTTAGAATATGTTCTGCTGAAATAGTGCTCTAAAATAAGTGGGTAACAATTGAGGGGCCTGGAAGTAAAACGGTTTAAGTTCACTTTTCTTGGTTTTGAAATACTTGACTCTAAACTTACTTTGATAATGTAAATTCCAGGATAAGGCTTCCAAACATATTTTTCGATAGTTATTTTGCTTACATGCACAAAAAGATGCTAAGGAAAAAAAGAATGTTTCAAGATTTTGTATTCAGTCTTATTTACTCAAAAATGTACTTAAACCATTTTGTAATTAATAAAAAAGTTTTGGTAAAACGATTTAAGTGCGAATATATTTTATTAATCTGTATTAAAAAACTTAAACAACAATAAATTCCAATTTATTATTCATAATCTGAGTCCAGTATAACATTTTCTTCATCACTGTGATCAATATCTGGATCGGCTGTATTTTCTGATTGATGTGTTGAAGAAGGAACTTCTCGTTGGCGTTCTTCGTCACTAAGAGGCACTTTTTTAGCTTGCCGCTTAGTTCCTTTCACTGTTTTACCATCATTTTTTAACGATTTATAAAATGTATGATGGAGTGGTGGAATAAAGTCAAGCAAGGAAAGCAAGTTCGTGTATTTAGCATATTTTATTTTTATTGAACTTTGGTGTAAAGACGTCAACATAGACCATCGGAAGGACGGACGTCCAACTTGAGAGTTTGCCATTGTGCATACAAAATATTCCATATCATTGTTTAGAGTATTCTTGTACTTAAATGATAGTCTTTCGTTTTTCTGATAGAGAAACCAGCAAATTTGTCTCCACTTTATAGAGTCACCATCAGTATTTTTTTTAGGGTCCTTCATTATGCGGTGAAGTGGTGAAAAAGAGTAAAAATCAACTCTAGTCATATTGTATACAATAAAATTTTTTTTTGATGTGCCTTTTATAACATGTTGCCAATCTGATGGGACAAAAATTTGAGGAATTTGACGTTTTTTCTTCTCGATTAGACCAAAGCTGCGATCACATTCCATGTACGTGTGGCCAGGTTCTAGAAATTTATGCTGAATTTCGACAATATTGGTAGCTTGAACTATAAAACTAAAGAGCTTACAAATATTTTTATTCTTATTTTGGCCGCCACAAGAATCGCTATATGCAATAATCTTTGACACCGTCGATGGCAGATTCTGGACAAATTTTATTAAACATGAACCTATCTCCTGTGAACCTCTTGAAGCAACACTTTCGTCCCATACAAACATATAACTTTTCCCTGATAGTAAGTCATATACGCAGAAATTGTAGGTCCATAGCTGACGCAGATAAAACACTTTAGAAGTTGTTAATAGGGGTGTTGGCAGAGCCTGCTGCAAATCAAAGCAAATGATAGCGACATTTTCAGCAGTTTTATTTTCAATGATATCGTTTCTTTTGGAATCAGTTGCTTTCTTAGCTTTTCTTTGATGCAACTCCAAGTCACGCTTGGCAGTGTTTACTGTGTCTTCATCTGAGGAGTGTTTTATTAAGTTCTGCAGATGATCACAACGGCTGCATGTATCACTATAGGGCTTGTGAAATCTCAAGTTGAATTCATTGTTGAAAATGAACCGATAGTAGGACTCTTTCACAGGTACTTCTTGCTTTTCTAAGCAAAATTCTTTATAGAGTTGATACATTTTACTTATAGTTAATTCACCTGAGAGATATTTTGCATTTGGGTTGTCTTTTCTAGAATAATGGCTACTAAATTTGGGAAACATATTTATATGGGTTATTACAAAATTCCTGGATGACTCCTTCATTTTGTTTGGTGGTACCTTTTTACCTCGCTTATCTGGTTCAGTTATACCATCTGTCGTTTTTTTACACACTACTTGAAATCGTCGCACAGAAATATCAAAAGTTTTCAAAAAAAATTGTTTACATACACGTTTTCCCAATAATGTGATTCTTGTACTGTACTTCTTACTAGAAGCAGCTGTGGCTTTATGTCGAGTGGGTTCAATTTGTTTAATGCAAGAGGACAGAAATGAAGTTTGTAGATCGTACGATGGAAGTGCATAAAATTTTGTAAACAACTTACGTCTGTCATCTTCGCTAATGTCACTGCAGTTATATCTACATTTGTGATTATATTCTTTGAGTTCTCTTGCCTTTTGTTTTTTTTTTTTCCGCCCAACATACTGTTTTCCTTCTGTCCGTAATCTCTTAGCAGTACTGTCTCTCGGTCTTGTGGACATCGTTTACGTTTCCTTGTTTTTGCTGGGGTTATATGTCCATAATCGCTTTTAGTACAGTTGTTCTCGTCTTCTACTCGTTCCTGCGTGTCGGGAACATAATCAGAATCCTCATCAGTCTGGTAAGGATCCGAGATTTCTGCATAAACAGAGAGAAAACATTTTTTTAAATAACTTAACCTCACTTAGAATATAAAATCAACAAAAACAGATGCTAAAAACATTCTAATTAACTTACCATCACCTTCCCAGTCAGTACTCATGTTGATAGGATATCCTAAGATGAAAAATGTCCAAGTAATACTGTGTAACGTGAAGAAACACTGATTTTCACTACTAACGACACAAGTGCAGCATGTAGTTAGTTACAAGTAACAAGCCAACTCTAATAAAATTTTAGTAGTAAAAAGGTTGAAGTGTACTTAAACCATTTTACCACAAAATAAAATAGCGAATATCAGCATAGGTTCATTATAATATCGAAAGATGGCGCCAGAGGATGCGAAATTGACTTGACTCTATTTACCACTGAGTAGGGATACACTTTAACTTTAGCAGACTGCACTTGGTTCATATTTTTAACATATTGTACTTAAACCCTTTTACTTCCAGGCCCCTCAATTACAATGGATCTATATCGCCGATACAAAACCACGTCTTGCTCTGCCGAGCGATAGGTAAAAAATGAATCCGAACTAACCTCTGCGGGCCCCACCAGAATTAAAATACATAGATTTTGTCTGTAATATTCTACAGCTCAAAATATTTGCTGAAACAGATAATTAGATTATTATGTAAAAAACGGCTACCAGTAAAGAAAAACTGGTGTACTTGGTCTTTTTACAAACTGCTACAAATAAATAAAAACAGACATTGCTCAAACATACAATATGTAGAAAATACGTAGGGTCTATAACATAAGTACATACACATCTTAACCTGCTAAGCGACCGGTAATAAATGAACATGGTCCAGTCGAGCCGGTATTACTTCAATTATGCCCCTCCACCTTGATTTCGGAAACTCCTAACCTCCTCTACTCCAGGCGATTCTGTGACCATCAGTAGAAATGGTTATTAGGAAAATATATATTTTCTCAATTGTGAAACATACTGCATTGCTCATATATTTTTCAAAACAAAATTGTCTCGCTCTGCTTAACAATGGGTAATAAATGAATCTGGGCTAGTATCACTTTGTGATTCTGAAAACCATAGTGAAAGAAGGTTTGGGGAAAAGATAACAGTGTTGATAAAAACGTAACCTTTGTTCGAGATGGGTGAATCAAGCAGATGTGGGACAAGTAATTGTAAATAGAGAAATATTATCACACTGATTTGTTTTAAAACTTCCTATACATCACATAATTACTGATGTAGTGAGATTAGAAATTAATATCTTACCTATACAGGTTGTGTCAAACGACATTAGACACAAGGAATCTCATGCATGCGTATGTATGATGTATACGTATGTATATGTATGCCACACCGATACCAATGCCGGCGACGTATATCGTATATAGGTATGCATGAGATTCCCTATGTCTAATGAACTTTAATACAATACGTATATTAATTATATAATTAACGGTGTAGTGTTTCAGCCAGTATATTTTTCAAGCTCATATACTTTACAATCATGTAAAATTAAAACACTTCACATGATATTTATTTGTATTTCTGTAATTTTTGTTTTCTTATTTAATGATTTTTTTAAGAATTGAAACACTGTAACTATATTTATATATCTATACTTACATGATTTTTTCTTAAGTGTTGCGGTAGTATAGAAAAGTAGCATATAATAAAGTAAATTAAAATTGTTGTGTTTAACGTTTCCATGTATTTTAACAGTTTTGCCAAAACCACTCCATATATAAAAAAGGTAAATTAATTATCTCCGTTACCTGAAATTTAAGCAAACTACTCTTTTTAGTATCTAAATTTTCTTGGTATTGTATAATATGTTATGCGTGTGTAGATCCACGAAAGTTTGCAAATGATTCAACCTGGCATATAAACGTTTAGTATTCGTATTGAAACGTAGTTATAATAAAGTAACGATTTCTTCTTAGATTTTGTGGTAGCAGAGAAAACTAATATATATTAAATAAATAAATAAACCTACTTGTTTAAAGTCTTGATATGTATTTTAACATTTTTGCCAAAAACAATTCATATATGTATATAAGCGCAAAGTGTCCCCGTTACGTGTAAAAAAAAAGTTAAACAAACTATCCTTCCCAATATCTAAATTCTCCTATACCGCATAGTTATATGTGTGTTGTACTAGCGGCAGTTCGTAAATAGCATAGATATAAACGCTTGGTACTTGTATTTTACACGATATAAAACAGAATTTTCCTATTCATCTAGTTAGTAGTAGAAGGTTATTTTTTGTCGATTAATAAGCACATTGCATTCTATTCACCTTTTATTTATAATTTTGTATACTTAAAATACACTTTATTTTGTTTACACGTATATATAATTTTATGTATTAACTTTATAGTTTTGTAGAACTAAATGAAATTGCTGTATTTATGCTCCTGTAATCCTGACTCGTCCTAAATGCTTTGGTTTCAGATCGCACCTCCATCTTATCGTCAGCCGTTTTCCGATGTTTTCGATGTTATGAACTTACACAGTTGGTTTTCTTCTTCTTCTAGTACCATACCATATGTTTTCATAGTTGGCAAGTTTGGAGTTCTTTTAATCTCTTGCTATGCAACGTGAATGATTAAAATTTTTGGTGTTAGCTATTTAGCAGTTTAGCTGCAGATAGGCAAAGGCTGGCGCTCGTTCAGGTTTAAGTGAGGTAAGAAAATTGAGTTGTATATTTAGTTGATGGCCTAGGTTTTAGAAAGGCTGTTCTCTCTCTTAAGAAGCCTAATGCAAGCTTGAACATATTACTTTTTGTTGCTTTGTATTTATATATCGCCAATTCTAGCCTTCTTATGGCCAAACGGTAAAGAATCGTAATGATCGTCTAAAACTCTCTTTTTAAAGCTAGTTCGAAATACCTTCGTTTCGGCTCGTGTCACCACACTGTGTTCAGCCGTTCTTCTAATGTTTTTCGATGTTATATACACAGGTGGTTCCTCTTCTTTTAACACCATATCTCGAAGCTTTTCGTAGTTGTTGACGAGTTTGGAACTCATGCTACTAATACTTATACCTTTCACTTTGATCGTCTCAATCCCGGAAGGTAGTTGTCGGAAACTATATAACTTGGGCCCTCCAGAAACAAACTCTTCAATATATTCCCCTCCAAGCTCATCTGTCATATCGCCAAGAAAATCTCCAAGAGGTATATCGTATTCACCAGGTCTGGCTACATATATCACACTGTCTGTATCGTAGTACAATACCCGGTCATCAAGTTTCTCCAGATACGTATAAAGTATACGTATAAAGTTTTAACCTGGCTTGGACAGTGGTGTAGGCTGCGATGACAACATTTACAGTAGCCAGAGGATCAAAGACCTCATCCTTATATCCCCAGTTGACAACCAGTGTGTCTTCATTTATAGGATACACGGTGTTTACATCGAGTGCGGGGTTGGTCAACATATTGAAAAACTGATCAGGTTTATTAACTATGCTTGTTCTTTCTTGGTTTTCTCTCTGACCGAACTTACCCCAAAAACTGGTTATTAGGGCTTTACCTAGTTGACGTAGTCCAGGGTTCTTATTAAGCTGTTTGGGGTCGAGCTCCACTCCTTCTCTCTCGAGATATTGTTTGATATATTGTAATTTCTCGTCTTCGTTATCACACCCTGGAGGCCACCCAGACGCTTGCTGTTTTAATTTTAAAAATTTATTTATATAATCTGTAAACAGCCCGCCAGACCTGGTTTCGGTGTTATATTGCTCAATTTTATATTTCCACACTTCATAAGTTTCCAACATCTGATACCCCTTCTCTATAGCTTTACGAACTTCATCAATTACCCAGGTACCTGTTAATGCTCTTTCATCTACAGTGTGCTTACAGATGGGAGTACAATCCTGGGCGCACTTGTAACACAAGGAAAACATTAGCTTACTGTTTACTTTTACAGGTAGCACAGGATGGTAAAGATCGTTAGGTGGTAGAATCTTTCATTTTATCAATCCCTTCGGTCTCTTCCAAATTTAAATTACTACATATATCTCCTATTAAAACTTCGGGGTGGCCTATAGGGTATTTCTGGTATTTGTTAGTCCAGGGGTACAGAGAACACACATCTACATATTTTATTTTTTCATCACCCTGTATCTTATAATATGCTTTGGTGGCATCCGTTCTCCCGCCGTAGAATGCATCACGGGGGTTAAGAGGTAGATATCTAGTTAGAGGATGGTTTTCTGTATACTCACGAATTTCATTATTCATTTCTCTCTGAAAATCGCACTCCCATTTCTCCACAACCGCATAACCGGCCGTGCGTAAACGTTCTGTCTTTGCGATAGTATCTTCATAACGGCTCTCCATAGTTATTGACGGGTTGTCGAAACAGGTTTTATTACGACAGCGCGGGCATCCGTGGTAGTAGCAGCCGTGGAACTCAAACACTTGATTTGTCGAAGTGCAAAAACCATCGACTTTAACACCACATATTCTCACTTCTTGCTGTTTTAGACTGTGTATTACAGCAAGGTTACGTTGTCTTTCCTCCCATAGCAACCATTGTATGGCTATTCTGGACTGTGTATCTCGACACCTGTAACCACCTTTAGGAATTATTCCGATAGTATCAGGCTTGAGGAAATTTCTCCTAAAGATTTTGTTACAGGCTGCCGGGAATTTTGCTGCCTCTGTAAAAGGACAAACACCTCCTTCACTTATCATTAGTTTGCGGAATTCCAGACAGGCACGAGTCAAAATTTCGACATCAGAGATACAATGGTTAGCTATTTCTTTCTGAAAGTTGAACTCATGATCCTCGAGTGTTAGTTCTGCATGCCATTTTAGAAATTTCTGACACTCTATCTCCTTCATATTGCCGGGGTCATAAAATTCAATAGGTGGTAATGGGCCCACATAGTTTTGATTCTCCACTTTGTTAAACAGGTGTGGAAAGCAGCAGCCATTGTAACCACAACATAACATAAAGGTACAAAAGTTCTGAAGACGAAAAACACGTCTCTGTATAACAAAGAGCACTAACATGACAAATTCTAGAGACATATAGACATTATACCCCTTAATTAGCTAAAGAATTAAAACAGTATTCTATAATTGATTTATAAAGAAAATATTACATATAAAACACGAAGTTTGAATAACAAGGGAGTAACTGGGGTTAAAAAGTTTTAAAAAATAGGGAAAAACATGTTTAAAATATTCTTCTTTGTTATGATGAAATACAGCAGTAATATATATAAATATAAATAATTGCACAGTGAATAATTATCATAATATAATGGTACCTGGCTCCCAACGGTACTGAATTCAGGATATCATGTCTATTGCCTACAAATAAAAATTGGCTACATAGGCTTCATGAAGCACGTTACATATAATCTACTAGATAGGTGTTTCCTTTCTTTGTATTTTCTCGTATTTACTTAATATAGTGCGTTATAAAAAAATAATATGGCATGTTCTACATATAAAATTAATTATACAGCAGATTTAAAATAGTGTTGAATAATGTTTTAAAGAAAAATGTTATAAACAAAAGAAGAATTCCGTAAATATAATAAGAAGTTGATTATGAAGCAAATTTGGTAAATAGGTATATTGCCGCTTTATTGTTATATATTTGATGTAGTAAAGAACTACAATTATAGTGGTGATATCAATATTGACCCCGTATTAAACAAAACTGGTATATTGTTCAATTTTTCTTGAAAGCACCCTAAATTTTATTTCCACTTTTTAAAGGAAAAATTGTACATCGGGTCGTCTGGAATGTGTTCTAAGTTGTACTGTTATTAATATATATTTTCATTTATATACAGCATTAGGCATGATCGATAATATAAGAAATTTGAAAAATTAAGGTAGCATTTCACATAAAAATATTTTAACATAATATGCGAGTTAGTTGATGTTGTCATCCTTACTATATTTTCAATTTACTTTTCTATTTATGTGCCGATATTGGAGTAATAACAGAACAGATATAGATAATCAGGTAACATAGTACAGGCTTTCCAAGAAAAACACAGTTATTATATAAATATACCTGTACAAGATAGGTCGCTGTATCAACATTTCGACCGCTTTACACTGCATTAGAGGTTATTCAAACGAGGTTATAACTTCTTAAACAGCTGGTTGTATAATTCATGAAAAGAAAATTGTTTACGTACATATAAGCTATAAATAACAAAACCTGGTGTATTAAATGTAAATGTATTTTAAAAGCATCTTAACTAAGTTCATGATTATTCCATTGGCAAATATCTGTAATCATACCGCGTAGATATATCACGGGGGGTGCTATATTTAATCGAAACTCATTACAAATAGGATATTATCAATAAAATTATGTGCACCATAAATTTATATAGCCTTGTGTATAAAATAACAGCCACATAATCGAGTTTTGATAAAAAGTCAAATAGAAGTTAAAATTAAAACGTCTGTAATAGAGGCTGATAGTTGAAATGCAGTTTTTACATTTAAAATACAACCTTAGGATGATTCTTATGCTATAAATATATAACGAAAATGCTTATTTTGAATAACATCATGTTAGAAATATATAACTGGATAGACTCTAATAAAAAGATCTTTTTTCATATTCATTTTATATATACCAGAAGTATATCAACACATACCTTCCAAGATATACGAGTATTAAATGTGTTTAATGGTCATTACAAATTAATCATAAAATTCGTTTTATAATTTTATTTTTTCTATATATATATATATATGTGTGTGTGTGTCTATTCGTTATATATCTGGCAGGTATAATCTCCTACAGTTCAATTTATTTTGTGAAATAGAGCTTGATGTAAAAACGTATTTATATTTAAACAATAATTTGGAAAAAGATTTAAATGGCTGCACATTATATTTTAAAATATCTGAGTTTTATTTCCGAGTGTATTATAATGGTCCTGTAACTTTTCTGAGGAGGGTGAGTTTCAATAATTTTCTAAAACACTGGCAACATGCAGTTCTAAAACATTGCGTATGTACACTGTACGATAATTCCAGGTGAATGATTTAAGTTACAACGTGCAATGCGTATTTTTCATTATATTCACTTTACTACAAACTTGTATACCTAGGCTGTAATTAAAATTGTGTCCTGATGGATACACATATCTAGCAGGTATAAACTCTTACTTACAGTTCAATTAATAATAGAAGGCGGGGTAAAACACAATTTACAACAAATCCAGTATATTAAAACGGGCGGGCGCCAACTCATCACCAAGTAATCCGTAGCAAATTTTGTAGGTATTAATGATAGGCCATCTCATCACCGGCATGAGATACCGACCGGTGAATTCAACACCACAGATAGGCCAACTCATCACCAAGTAATCCGTATTTAGTATAAACACATATATTTTTGTAAAAGAAGACAAATACATAATTTAAGTCCGGAATATAGTAGTATATGCGTATAATTAAACTTACCTCCTGTACGCCACTTTGCTGAACAGCTTTTCACACTGCAACTCCACAATATTTTGTCATCTTTAACAATTTACGTTTTTGAAAGGCTACTTACCACCTATAATAGTAATTAAAATTAGTAAGTAAATAAGCGAGAATTGGTGGAAACACATTTTATTGAATGCTTTACATTTAATTGGTAATTATTATATACATACAAATCAGTTTATTTTGACATTTTATATCTATGCGATACAAGTTTCACAAATTCATAATCTGATATTATTCCCTCTTTTTGCTGACACAACTTTTCTTGCAAGAACAATTCAGCTTCCCTAACCCTTCGTGTTTTCACAACAGCTGGAATATGTATGCTTTGTATTTTAATATATATATGAGTCTGTACTGTTAATAGGGTTTGTATAAAAATATTTATATTTGGGTGAGTATGGTAAAAGGCGTTTGAAAAGTGGGCATGGAACGATTCGCATGGATTTGTTGTCAAGTCTAAATGGCTCGAATTGGACGCCCATAATGATGGAGGGAAAGTAGCATCTTCCTTAATATAATTATCAACTAAATAATCAGACATTCTACTAAAAGCATCTGTAGAAGGTAGATAAGCCATAAAATCATTTACATAACATTCGCTGACTTTTAGAGGATGAAGGTAAGGCAATCCAAACAGGTGATGAAGCCACTTTGCGTTTGAGTGAGACTGTTTATAAATAGATACCAATCCCAATTGCTGGATTTTTCTGTACCAACTCTGAGCTAAGTGAAAACGACATCCAAATATAGAGGCAGAAGGCCAAACACGATTGACGGCGCTATGAATAGATTGTTCAAAGTCTAAAATTATTCTACGCGGACTTAAGAGGAAATTAAATGCTTCTGATGCCTTTTTTAAATTTTCGAACGTTTTGATATATGTTTGGGTACATTTATTCGGAAGGAGGCAAAATATGAGTGGTATGTAATGACCATTGCGTATGCTATGAATAGTAAATAGTTGGAAGAAGAATCTAGGAGCATATTTAAATGTTCCGTCCATATAATAAGTGTCGGCTTCTGACAAACATTTTAAATTTGAAAAACAACCAAATAGGATGATATGATTTACAGAATCGTCGTCCAAAAGAAAACATTCCTGTCGATCGGTTTTCAGTTCTATACTACTCAAAACTTTGTGGACTTCAACGATGTTCTTTGGGTTGGTCGGCATGATGTTCGTGCGATTTCGGTTGATGTTGTGTCTAATTAAACCGATGTCCTTCGTGCTGACGTTCGTCTTATACGTAGAACGAGCAATTTCCAAATTGATGATTTTCGCTGGTCTTTCGCACAAATCACCCACTGCCTTCCTCTTGCATGAATTATTGATGGCTTGCCTGCTTAATTTCTGTACATCTGGGTCATGATTATGATTTAACTCGTACCAAACTACGTCATCCGCTCCTTTAAACAAAGACAAAATAAGTAACTTATATTTATTCTGTTAGTAAATATATTAATATATTTACTAACTGCCTGGCCGAAAATTTGCATTTACACATTACATAATGCATTACTAACTATTGTTGCTTTACACTGTGGACATCACTGGATTCTTTTGGAGTTAATATTCCTAAGGTAATAATAAATAGAAATTTAAAATTTCAAAGTTAATAAGTACATTAAAATAAAATAGATTAATTAGAAAAAAACTCTAACAGTAACAACAAACACAAAAATAAACATAGTAATAACACTTTTTAAATTACATTTACACTAACTGTTCAAAATGACTACCCTGTACCATCTGACAATACCCAAATATTAAAAGAATAATAGATAAGCATACGGAAATATTTAATATAAAACATATATATTTTGTAAAATGAGAAAAATATACAGTTTAAGTAATATAGTAGTATATGCGTATAATTAAACTTACCTCCTGTATGACACTTTGCTGAACAGCCTTTCACAGTGCAAGTCCACAATATTTTTTCACCTTTTAACACTTTACGTTTTTGAAATTTATAATCATTTATAACGAGCATTTTCTGTCCACGCTGACTCAATATAAAATCTATTATTAAAGTGGTCATCTCTACAATCGTAAATAAAATGACAAAAATTGTCCCCAACCCTTATATATGATTTATTCTCAATCTTAGTTGTCTAAAATTATACCGTTAATTACCGTTATTCTCAATCTTACTAATCTAAAATTTTACCGTTAATCGGATTATCCAGGCGGGTGATGAGTTCACCTATCCCTGGAGGGTGGATTTAAAAGTACCTGTATTTTGCAGTGATGAGTTGGCCTGTTACTTTTATTGCGGATTAGGACTGGTGACGAGTTGTACTGTACCCATTAAAACAATTTATTACAAAGTATATGGCATATTTTGCTATCACTGTAGCTTTTTCGGATATTCAGTTACTACAACTATATATTTTCCCAAAATCAGATATTCAGATCTTGCAATGTCTAGAAGTACTGTGCGGAATTTCTGTAATTTACTTTTGTAATAAGCTATTTTAATATACTGGGTTTGTTGTAAATTGTGTTTTACTATTACCACTATTAACTAATATGGGTGCAAGTATCGGCCAACTCAATTAATATTACAGTTCAATGTATCTTGTGAAATAGAGTTTAATCTAAAAACGTATTTATATTTAAAGAATAGAGGTCAAAAAAACACTTAATTGGTCTCACATTTTATTTTAAAATACCTTACCTTTATTTCCGAGTGTAATGTTCTTATAATCTTTCGGTGGGTGGTGGGTTTCAATAGTTTTCTAAAACATGTGCAATACTATGCAATCTAAACACGCCCCGCCCTACACTGCCGGATAATTCCAAGCGAATGATCAAGTCTTCAGAGCGCGAGCCGCATAACGAGCAGGTTACCCTTACAGGTTTAATGCAACTATTATAAACGGGGACTCATAAAGAGTTGAATATTGGAGCTTTTGCTAATTTTCATTTATGTAACAAGTTTAAATAAAAGTAGAGATGTGTTATATATATTATATACATAATTATGCATTTTTATATAATTTAATTTAATAATAATAGTATATTATTTTTGTTTGATCGATATATAAACACAATAGAGGTGTGACCATATGACTATATGCAGTCAGAGTGGCTTACTGTTTTTAAGGATTTTTATCGAGAAGTCGCAATTTGTAAGAGCAATTTAAAATATATCGAGGGCATCATGCTAGAAGGGCGTATCAACAAAAAGTTTAGTTTTCAGGAGAGGAAAAAAATGTTTCACAAATCTAAAAAATATTGTAGAGGGTTATTTCTTGTAAATTTATTATTACTTTTAAATGCATTTTGATAAGTTTAAAAGTTATCTAATTAATAAAGTAATAATAGTATGTTTTTGTTTATACGCCCTTTTCGCTCGATAAAATTTTAGCTTTTTTATAAATTAAGGGGCGTACGAATAATTGGGTGAGTATAAAGTAAAACAGAATTTAGAACTGAACAACATTGTATTTCAAAAAAATATAGATTATTAATAAAATTTCACTTAATTTCTAAATAACTTCCGTTTGGTCATCTTCATTCTCATTGCGTGGAGACTAATCTCATCGTCAGAGGAATCACTTTTGTCGTTAGTTTGATTCTGTTGCTTATTATTGCCAGATGTATGAGGCAGATTTACGTAAAATTGATGATATTCGGCGGGAATTGTATTATCTTTACATAGATCCATTAAATTTGAATATTTGATGCCAGTAATAGGCAATTGGCTCTTGTAAGCCTTTTTAAGTATTGGAACTGAGGTAAATCTACGGCCTCTTTTCACGTCTGTTTTAAGTTCAGTGTAATCATTCCAATATTCCAATTTGAAAAAAAGGCTGTTTGGAGTATTTTTCTGAAATAGTAAACATTTTACTTCTTTCCAATTGAGAGTGGAACCATCAATCGCCTTATGTGTGTTAGGCATTATTCTATTTTTCAAATCTTTATAGTCCTTGAAATCTCCAAAAGTTAATCTGGTTGTTTTATACTGAGGTCCCTTTCTCTTTGCCAAGCCTATCACTGTCAACCAATCATTAGGCCAATAAATTTTTGTAAATGCACTTGCTTTTTCAATTGTAGCGTGCATGGAATCACATTCCATGTGAGTATGTCCGGGTTCAAGAAATTTCATTTCTATGCTTTTCAATGTAGGGTGCATGGTTAAAGAGTGCTGCAACATGCACGCTACAATTGCATTCTTATTTTGCCCTGGGCAAGAATCAGAGTAGAGAATCAGATGCTCAACCACAGATGGAATACCCATTATGAAGTTATTGACGCAGGTTGCTATTTCGTTTGCTCCTCTTTTTCCGTTAATTTCATCCCACAGGAAGCAGTGACCCTGTTTTTTGGATACTTCAAAGATAGTTAAATTAAAAGTAGCAAGTTTTCTTTTATAAAAAATTGGATTTGCGTGGTATAACGGAGAGTAAAGCACCGCTTCTAAATCAAAGTTTGCCGTCAGAACAGTATTGTTTGCTATTGTTAATTTTTTATCGGTTTCTTTAGATTCATTAGCTGCGTTCTTTCTTCGTATGTGGAGTAAATATTCATCTTTTCGCGCCAATTTTTCATCATTATTTCTAGTTTCATAATCATGGCACCAACATTGATCCTTCCTTGGTGCGAAAAAGGCAATATTCTTTTTTAGGAGTACTTCTTTATAATAGGTTTTAGAAACAGGCCGTGCATTTTTTTCGGTGCAGTAAGTAATGTACAGGTCGTACATTTTCTCCCTGTTTAATACTGCTTCTAAATACTCTTTTTGTGTGTCTTTCCTACACCAGTGACTTGGCATTCTGGGGAAAGAATCTATGTGTTCTTCTACAATCCTATGTCGCTCATCTGAAGTTTTATTTACAGGTACACGTTTGTCACACACACCCCTCTTATCCGGGCTTGGCATTCCAACTGAGGATCGCAATGATTTGTTTAATGCAACGCGTAACATTTTTTCGCTGATGGAGAGAGTATTTAAAAAGAATGTTTTGCAAACTTTATTGACTTGACCTTGATAGGCCAATGAGTAGGTCTGAGTAAATTTTCTTCGTGAATTTGTGGTTCTAGATGTTGAAGCTTGAAACTTTTTAACAAACTGACAAATGTAATCTCGTTTTCTGTTAATACATCCGAGGACCCAAAATTGCTTAAAAATGTCACTTCTGCCTTCTTCATTCATTTTAGTGTTACATTTGAGAGTGCAACTGATAGGACATGGTGGCTTTAGCATTTTTTTTGGTCGTATGACACCTGATGCATTTTGGTATTGTTCGCCGAAGGAGCGTTGTCTTTTGCTAATGTTTCTCTTCCATGCTGACTCCAACTTTCGTTTATTTCTTTTTTGTTTAATATTTTCTTGCTTTCCTACTTGCTCCACAACATGTTCATTTTCTGGCATGGCTACAGCTATTACTGCTTCCTGTTCTTCATTTTGTACTGAGTTTGTTGAAGCTGAATTTGTACCATCACCTTCTACAACAAAATTTGGATCTTGGTCAGAATCATAATAGGGCTCAGATACGTCACTTTCTAAAAAACGAATAAGTATGTGTAACTTTTAAAATGAAAATAGGTAAGTATAACTTATTCTCACCGTATAGCCCTGTTTCATTATTATTATTGACTGATTGGTTACAGCAGTTTGGTGCCTTGTTTATAGTTAAATTGATTCCACTTGCTAAAACAAAAATTTGAAAATTATGGGTACCTCCTATCTGTAAAAAATACGCACTTGATGCTTGTGGCTCATCACTCTCATTATTGTTGTTTTTCTCTATGTCATTAAAATCTCGATTAATACCTGAAATAAAGTAGAAGTACCGTAGTTATAAAAATAAGAGCATAGGTAACCTAAAATGTTACGCACCAGATTCAACTGTGTTTGAAGATTCTGCTACCGCATCCATCGTATCTTGTACACTCTTTAGCATATTAAAAATCTTTTGAGTTCTAGTAGACATTTTCACTACAAATTATAAACTATAATAAAGGATTTGACAAGCCGAGACAGCGAAGCACATTTAAATATTCGAAAATATAAAAGTGAGGTTATAAGCTGGACGTTTATACGCCCTAAAGTTAGCGGCGATTAACGGGCGTATAAACATACGCCCTTTTAGCTTGTTACCAAATAGGAAAGTAGGTGGTTACGCCATTTTTACATGGCAATAACTGTCTACAGATTACAGCTGGCAATACGTCTTTTTAGCAGGACGCGCATTTGGTTTAGAGTTACTCAATGGGCGTAAAAAGTAAATTTCTCAAAAAATGTTGATACGCCGCCCTTCTAGCATGATGCCCTCGATATAATAGTTTATCCTAGAGAGGCATATATCTATATTAGTTGTGCAAGAAATTGATTATTAAAACGCAAGCCTTCCTTTAGAATGAATCTTTACTGCCGGAACCTCCTATAAAATGAACTCAAAAGAATAAAATAAAATAATAATTTATTTTCTTATTAAAATTATCGAATGGCGGACTATTTCAAATTTTGAATTTCGGTTAGGTCATTTACGGTGTTATCGTGTTTATTTGTAGAAGTTATAGAATATTTCTAGTTTTATTATTTTGATTTAATTATTATATGTTTATTATTACATATGGTTTTTATGGCTTTAATTTTTATTAAATGGATGTGATACCTGACTAATTCTTTCTGCCAGTTTTTACTTAAGGAATAGCTACGTATTTTTGTATATTTGTTGATTTGGAATTATTATTAGGTATTTCTATTATTATAATATTTATTATTATTCTTTTCTGATAATAGAATTTATAAAATTTAAAGGGTGGTTGTTGTTGTTTAATATGCCTTTCATTTTGTTTTACGATTTTGGTCTGTATTTAGAACTTGTTAGTAGAAGTTACAGTACTAATAATTGTCATGGTTTGGCAAGTGTTAGAATTTAGATATATACCTGAAGCAGTTTGTATTGAGGCTGTACCTGTCTTTGTAAAACGCCATTTACACTTACAGTCTCTCTTACAGAGGTTTTAACTTCTATTTGACTTTCTATTAAACGGGCGTATGTACCTGTTATTCTCTATGCAAGACTATATAACCTTGTAGAACACAGGATTATAATGAATTTCGATTAAGTATAGCCTCCTCCATGGTACACCCACCAGGAGCCAACTGGTATTTGCCAATGGAATAATCATGAACTTAGTTAAAATGCTTTTAAAATACATCTACATTTAACACACCAGGTTTTGCTATTTATAAATGTTGTAGGAAAGATTATTGTTTGTGCAATCAACTGTTTAAGAAGCTTTTAACCCCATTTGAATAACCTGTAATGTAAGATGAAGTGGTCGAAATAATAATACAGTGATCTACCCTCTACAAACATTTATACAATAGCTAAGAATGTTAAATTTTATATTACCCTTAAAACCTCTTATATAACAGGCCAAATCTAATACTGAATATAAAATGAAAATATATATGAACAGCAATACATCCTGCTATCAGTATTATAAGTGTAGCTGTTTTACTGCCGTATCTATATAACAATAAACAGTCTTATTGATATATGTATCAATTTAGCATCATAACCAACTTTTTTATTATATTTACGTAATTGTCTTCTATTATTTAACATTTTCTTTTTAAAATTATTCCCCACTGTTTTTAAATCTGTTTATATACTAAATATTAAACTAAATTAAATAAATACAAAGAAAGATATATCTATCTAGTAGATTATATGTAATATGTTTCATGAAGCCTGTGTTACCAGTTTTATTTGCAGGTGGTTTACAACCCAGATGTCCAGGATTCGCTGCTGTTTGGAGATAGATATTAATATATAGTAACTATTCACTGGGCTATAATCACTATAACAACTGTGATCTTCATTAAAAATGTTTTAAAATGTATTTTAAAAGGTGTTTCTTTTCTATTTTTACTATTCAATCTCAGCTATTCCCCCTGTTATTTAACTCCCGTACCCTTTCACATCTAATCTTTTCTTTTAAAGCAGCTATAGATTGCTATTTTTAATTCTTTAACATAGTTAAAGGTCTATATATCTGTAAAATTTGCCATGTTATCACTCTGCTATACAGAGAGGTGATGATAAACTGTAAACAGTTTCGAGCAAGGTTTAACTTTAGAGCTGTTTCGTTTTCCGAGTTCCACGTTGTGTTGCAGTGCTTGTTGACTTTATTATAACTACGTTTCAATGGAAAACATATTTTTGCTCAAATTGAAAATATCAAAAATGTTGACGACATCCTTAATGTGTATCTAGCTCACAATATATGTTTTAGGCGGTTTAATATATAAAATTGTAGATATGTGCATATACAATGCAGTGTATTTTTAATTCCACAAAATTATAAAATATGAATACAGTAGGTACAATGTCTTAATCGAAAAAATAATCTGTGTGAAACCATATACTATTAACTAAATGAAAGGTAAATTCTGATTTTCTATCGTGTAAAATACGAGTACCAAACGTTTATAAACATTTGCAAACCCCTGTTAATATACACACACACATAACATATGCACTAGTAAGAGAATTTAGATACTAAAAAGAGTATATTGTTTAATTTTCACGTAATGTAGATACTTAATTTAATGTTAAAATATACATCGAAACGTTAAACGCCTAAGTTTTTAATTTATTTTACGATGTTAGTTTTCTATACTACCACAATACCTAAGAAAAAGATCTTTAAATATAGATGTATAAATATAGTACAGTGTATTTCAATTCTACAAGATTCATTAAACAAGAAAAAAAATTACGGATATACAAATTAATACCATGTTTCATGTTTTAATTTAACATGTCTGTAAATATATGAGCTCAACAGAATAAGATGGCTGAAACCGTAAACCTTTAATTAGATAATTAAACACATAGGTACGGTGTTTCTAATTTCACTATATCTGTAATTATCTGAAGTATTGGAAGTTCTAAAAACAGCTACAGGGGGTAATATTTCTCTATTTACAAGTGCCGGTTTGATTCGGTCATTTCGAACAAAAAGCCACATTTTATAAACACTGTTATCTTTTCCCCAGGCGCCTTTCACGGTAGTTCTCAAAATTGCCAAGTGATACTAGTCCAGATTCATTTATTACCCATCATCTAGCAGAGCGAGACGCATCTGCGTTGAAAATATATGAGCAATACAGTGTTTTTTATAATTAGAAATTTTTATGTTTTCCCAATAGCATTTTGCTCTGTAGGTGGCAGATATGTCTGGAGGCTTCGAAATCGAGGCGGGGGAGTATAATTGAAGTAATACCGGCACGACTGGACCATGTTCATTTATTAGCGGTCGCTTAGCAGGTTAAGACATATTTATTTATCTATGTTATAGACCTACGTAATTTCTAACCCTTGTTTGTTTGAGTCTGTTTCTATTTCTGTGCAGCAGCTTGTAAAGAGACCAAGTGCACCAAGAGTGCTTCTTTGCTCGTAACCATTTTCTTACATAAGCGTCTGACTATTTATTTGAGCAAATATTTTGAACTGCAAAATATTACAGATCTATGTGTTTTAATTCTAGTAGGTTTGAAACTATTAATTCGGCTTCGTTTTTACCTATCACTCAGCAGAGCAAGGCGTGGTTTTGCAAGATTGCTATAGATCTGGTGTAATTGGTACCCGTTGTAGTTTAGAGTGCAGTCTGTATTTATACCAGCGGAATATGTTCTAAAAACATGGTAAGGGTACCAATTTCTTTACTCGTATTCATTTTGTCCCATAATTATTTGACTACACGGAAAGAAAGACATTGTTGGCTCAATTGCATATTTGTCGAATGAGACATATATATGTAAACAAGTATTTGCCAGCGACAACCAAGAAAAATTTTAGAGTTTAATATTGATTTTCTTGGTTCAAGCATGTAAAGCGTTAAATATGTTTAGTTAAGTGGTTTGTTTTGAATCAAGCAAAATCTTATTTGATTTTAACGTTTTGCATGCTTGAAGCATGAAAATAAACATGAAACACAGAAATTTTTCTTGGTTGTGGTTAGCAGGATACTTGTTTGCACATATATGTTTCATTCGACAAATATGCAATTGAACCAACAAAGCCTTTCTTTCCGTGTGCTCGTTTCAGCAAAACATCGACTGACATGAGCAAGTATCCGGACCACTACTCCCACAACTGCTAGATCAATTCATTCAAAAAAAGAGATCCCCTCCCCGCTGAGGGTCTCAGAGCCTCCTAGATGTTTGGTTAGAAGACTCCGGAATCGGAGAAGAGAAACATAGTTGAAGTAATACAGACAGGCTAAGTTCATTTATGGCCTGTCGCTTGGCCCAGCAACACGCCTTTCCGTATCTATACCGTAGATCTGTGTAACCTCTACTTGTTACTTGTTTAAGCATTGGTGGATTTTATTTCTGTGCAGAGGATTCTAAAAAAGGGTAAGTGCACCAGTCTTTCTTTACTTCTTATTGTTTGGTTTAGAAACATGACTAGGCTAAGTTCATTTATTGCCTGTCGCTTAGCACAGCAAGACATCTTTCCGTATCTATACCATAGATCTGTGTAATCTCTACTTGTTACTTGTTTAAGCATTGATTTTGTATGTTTGAACAATGCCTATTTTTATTTATTTGTAGCAGTTCGTAAAAAGACCAAGTACATCAGTTTTTCTTTACTCGTAGCCGTTTTTCTTTTTACATAATTATCTAATTAACTGTTTCAGCAAATATTTTGAGCTGTAGAATATTACAGACCAGTCGATGTATTTTCATTCTGGTGGGCCCGCACCGGTTAGTTCGGATTTATTTTTTACATATCGCTCAGCAGAGCAAGACATGGCTTTGTATCGGCGATATAGATACACTGTAATTGTTACCCGTTTATTTTAGAGCACTATTTCAGCAGAACAGATTCTAAAAATTGGATAAGGGTACCAGTTTCTTTACCCGTATTCATTGTGTTCCATAATTGTTTGGCTATCCGTTTCAGCAAAGCTTTTGAACATCGACTGGCATGAGCAAGTAGTCAAACCAGTAGATTCGCTTATTCAAAAAGAGACTCCCTCCCCACTGATGGTCTCAGAGTCGCTTAGATGTCTGGTTAGAAGACTCCGGAATCCATGAAGAGGAATATAATTGAAATAGTATAGCCGTAACTCGACTAAGCTCATTTGAAACCGATCGCTTAGTCGAGCAAGACGCTTTTCTGTGTCTATGTCATAGAGCTGTGTAACTTGTACTTGCTATACGTTTAAGCATTGGTTGTTTTTATTTCTGTGCAGAGGATTCTAAAAAGGGGTAAGTTCACCAGTCTATCTTTACCCATGACCGTTTTATACTGTAATTATACGGTTGTTTGTTTCAACAAAGATTTTGAACTGCAGAATATTACAGACAGCTTTGTGTATTTTATTTCTACGGCTCTGAATCGACTAGTCCGAATTCATTTGTAACCTGCCGCTCATGAGAGCAATACGTACTTTGGCACCAGCGAAATAGATCAGGGTTTGTTGTTGTTCCGATGTCTTTTAGAGTACCGCCTGTATTTGTTTTTGTGGAACAGATTCTAGAAAAGAGGGTAAGTGCACTTAATCATTTTTATTCCGTCATTATTGGTTATTTATGTAGCCCCACACACTTCTCCTCCTCCTCACACGATACACACCCTCATTGTCCTCCTCAGACGCTGGAGGTGATCTTGTTAAAGTGACCTTGGCCTTCAGTGACCCGCCTCTAAGTTACGGAACTTCTACTAGTATGGCTCCTGACACGATACATCCCCTCCCCCCTCCTCAAACGATAGAGGTCGTCTTGTTGCTGGATCTTCAGCGACCCTCCTCTAAGCTACAAAACCACTATTCATATGGAACCTCAATCCCGCAACTTGGGCCAGACAGCCAGACATGACGTCAGCTGTCTGGCCCAAGTGGCGGGATACCTGCTCAAATCACCCCCAAAATTAGAAAACCAAACCAATGACTACTCTTCCCAGGAACTCCAACTGAAACCCCCATACTAAATACTAAATACTAGAATTAAATACTTAATTAGCTTAATAAACAAATTAGTCTTATTTTTATAGTTATAATTAGCATATTTTCACAATAAAACAATGATTAGTAAAATGTTATATAGGCAAAGTAATAATATAAAATGAATTTGACAGCCATTACAAATGGCCAATGGTAATTTCAAGTTTTAACATTTATCATCACGCTATGAGCAGATAAAAGATTGCCAGTTTAAAGTGTGAATTCTCAAGATTAAAATGTCACAAAAAGTTACAGGTTTTCATTTAAAACAAGGTTGATAGCTTCGAAAGCATCATCCCAAACATTGGTAAAGGTAGAGCTCATACGTGACTAATTTCTAACTAAAAATGCATTGCTATAAACCAAAATAAACAAATGTTGAACATAAACAACATTTACCCCATAAACATGTTGTCAATTTATAATCATTGTCACTAACTATAAATCTGTTAGATGCGCACATTTAAGCTAAGCATCATTTTATTTTTCGAATTTTGATGCGCCATATTGCTCTAATCGTAATTAATTTCAAATATTTCATATACATAATTAAAGCAATTATAAATAAAACCTAACAGATACAAAGTCTATCAAGACGTATTTATGTGGAAATATTTCTCAGTGTCATATTTGTAAGTTGAGTCCAGATATTTAAATAAGCATTTTGAATAATTTGACAGTTGTCAACATAGGTAAAAGAAAAGTTTAAAAATATTATTTACAAGCTATATAGATAATTTAAAAAGGTGGTAAAAGATTAAGAAAAGGTCATAGTTTCATGTTATAACAATAATTCATAAATAAATTAAAAGACCATTTAGTTATTACACTTCAAAAACTAACCACACTAATTTTGTATATAAATAAAGATTTTTAAAAGGATTGAAAGGTGAAAAAGTATCAAATGTATTTAAAAGTTTAATTTGTGAAGGAAAGATTCTACTAAAAAGGCATTTTTATCCAAAATTCTGATATTTTAATTTATTTTATTAGCGTCCATGACGCCATCGAACATATGACAGTCGAAATGCTAAATTTGCCCTTTAAATTTTAAAAAATTTGTTTTTCTATGAGAAAACGAATTAAAGTAATTTTATTGTACCGATTGAAAGACGAATTAATTTAACTAATATAAAACATGATTCCACTAATATTCCAAAATAAACTTGTTCGTAATAAGACTTTCTAAATTTTTACCGTATCTTTCACTATGGTTACTACGCCCACAACAGAAGATTCTAATAAAAAGGCACATCGGACGAGAAGCGGGATCCACATTCTTTTGATTCATTGTTTGAATCACATCCATTATTATTCATCCAGTCTTATTGATTCATCGTTTGAATCAGATCCATTGTTATTAATTGAGAGTTTGAAGCGAGATCCATCATTATCAATTCATTGTTTGAATTGATCCAGTCATACCGTCGTTTCCACGTGCGAGTTTAAAAGTCACGTTCCAAGTGACGCAAGAAGGTCGCCCATTTGAAGACGTTGGCGCCATAGCATAATCCAAGGTCGAACGGAATAAACCGTAGCTGTAAAAGAAAAACAACATAGGAGAGATTACTACCACACATCTACAACCAAAGAAGTCAAGAATAAATTAATCATCTGCTCACCTGATACCTGTGAAATCAATCCAAAGAGGGGCATCCGAGAAAGAGCTTCACAGTCTATGGCCGTGCAGTATAACTGAACCAGGAAAGCTGTGACACCTGGGAATACACCTTCAACCACCCGAAATACCTGGTCTTAAACAAGAATAGGAATTAGTGACTTATAAGGTACAAAGTCTATTTAACACTACGCACATTTTTGTGCCGAAATTAGGTCAAACATCTGTAATATCTTTCAATCCTATTAATTCACTAACGTAAATAAAAAATCAACTCTTCAAGTAATATCTAACATAAACTTTTGGGTCAAATTTACATTTTTAAATTAGAATAAACTTATATAAATTAAATATCAGGACATACTTACAATTTTCTCATTCTAATTCATTATTCCGTTGCATCCACATTTAACTTCATGCACATAAGGTTTAAATTCGTATACCTTGTCATTTGACAGTTATATTTTGCTTTAGTAGAACATTTCCTATGGAAATCTTGTTTATATAAACTACAAATTATATTAGATCGATTCACGATTTTATTCTCATTTATTTATCTCAACATTGTTGTATCTTGTTGCGTATTCATTTTCTTTTTTTTAATAAACCAAGATCTGTTTGTTGTTAAAAATAAAGTGTTTGTTTCCACCATTGATAAATCCTGATTCAGATTAACGTTTAAGAGGTACACATATGTATTTTGTGCATTAGGGACAAAGCGGTGCCACAAAATAGCTTTTGCAGGTTAGATTCTACAAGATCCTCGCCTAAGAGATGAAGAGTTGCTGTATCTAATGTAAGCTAAGGTAAAGAAATTTTCGAATCCTTTAACGCCCTGAGGTAGAGAATTAGAGTCACTTAGAGATCACCCCACTGAGATAACTACATCACTTTTGTGATGATGAAAATTTTCGACCTCGAGATTTTTGCAGATGTCCACGTTTTGAGGTCCGCTGATACCAAAAAAGTGGTTTTTAAAAAATGTCTGTGTGTCTGTCTGTCTGTGTGTGACCACGATAGCGGTCAAACCGCTGTAGATATCAATTCCAAATTTTGTGTTTACGAATATAATCTCCCTCTTGAGAACTGATTAGATTTTGAGCAAAATCGGCAGACCGGAAGTAGTAGTTTACTTCAGTGAAAAAATCGAATTTTGCAAATATTTCGTCAATTACTAAGTTTAAACAAATTTATAAAGAATTCAAATGTACTCAAAATTAAATTTGAGAAAAATTCTTTTAATAAAGTTTTTCGAAATTCCTACCGGAAGTAGGTCTTTTACTCTTATCGAAAATCAGTTTTTTGCGAATATCTCACAAGTCTTGCTTTCTAGGCAGTTACATTACGAGTACAAAAGTATTTAGAACATACTTTTAAATATCTTTTGTATAAAAAAAAATTTCAAAATTCAGACCGGAAGTACCACTTTTACTCTTATCGAACAGCGATTTTTTGCAAATATGTCGTAAATTATGCATTCTATATATATTTATGAAGAGTACAAAAGTATTTAGAGTTGGATTTGGAATATTTTTTGTATAAATGAAATTTCAAAATTCGGACCGGAAGTAACACTTTCATACGTATAAGAAAGTCGTGTGGTGGCCACACCTCATTTTTTAATTTTCGTTTTATCACCGTAACAATCACACATACACGAGAGTTCTTGCGATTTCGCGCTAATACAGAGCATTTACCCCCACTTGGATAAATCTTAATTCAAACTTGCACAGTTGCACGCTGAATACCGCGAAGTTTTTGAAATTTAAATGAATTTGTGCATTTCACTTAGGGTAATTTTGAGACACTCATTTACACAAAAACTCTAGATATAATTATCTCAGTATTTAAAGAATGCATCCTCCTTTAGCTAGCCGGCAGATTTATATTTGGAACAACAATTAATTAATTATTTAGGACATTAGCCATTTAATTTCATAGTAAGTAAATTTTTTATTATTTTATTATTTCTATTGCATAAGTAATAAAATATACTCATTCAATAGCTCTCCCCCCCCCTATAGCATCTTGGCACCGCAACTTGGGGCTTTGTAAGGGTACCTTACCACCTATTACATATATATATATAAAAGAACAGTCGTATCCTTCAAATTTTCTATTAATAGTACGCTGTCGTCGGTCTTAGAATAATTATAACAAAATAAAAACTGACAATTACATGTGCAACGTTTCGTTTATTATTATATTATTATAAAATACATATAATTCTGCCTACAAATTCTCTTAAGTTATCATTTACCTCTGTAATTTCTTTCTTATTGTTAAATACATAATACTATCAACAATTACATGGCATCAACAAACAATTTTGCCATTCACACGTGTGTGCGTCAACTACGAAGTGTCTAATGGGTTAGACACACCTGTGTATTTTATACTTTTTAAAAAAACATCAAACACCAACAAAACCACAACGTTCTTGTTCTAGTGATATAGTACTGAATGTATACGTATATATATATATATCGTCGTTTTACTTTAAAAAACTCGTATGTCTCCCCAACCTACTTTTACAGGAGATAAGAAAAACTATTTAGCTCTTATGCAGAACGACATTTTTAAACATAGTTTTACATTGATTTCATAGTTCAAAAATATGTATACATGGTTTTGAGTATTTTAATTAAATATGGGATTTTCCTCAAAATAAAAGACTTACGTGATTTTAATTATAAAAAATTTACCTATACCAAGACTTACAAGTTTTTAAACACTAAAGGTACTGAAAAAAAACAAACGTTTTAATAATTATTAGTCATTTATAAACATATTACTTACATTATGGGTATTATTACATGCATTATAACATTATTCGTATTTTAAGGTATCATAAAATGTATGATAGTCATGGGGTATCTCTTTTTTTAAAGCCTGAAGATGTTCGTACTTAGATTTGTTTATGGCTAGAGGAGCATTATAAAGTTGCGGTATTGGTTCGGTACCAAGAACTTTTTTAGTATTTCTTTTCGTTAACTGTGTCCAGTCATCATCGAAATTAGTTTTATAAAATACTAATCCTTCTCCAGTGTATTTGAGAGCACACAAACTGTTTACCGTGGCTTCTCCAACTCTGGTCCCTGGACGAATTGATGTAAAGAAAGAAAGCTGGCTAAAATTTTTGAAATATACGTGTCGAAAATATTCTACTGAATAAGGCTTTGGATGTCTTCTTGCTGGTTTACATGCAGATATGTATCCAGCAGGTGTATAGATCTCCTGATTGCGAAGTTTGCGTTCAATACTAGAGTGCATACTATCGCACTCCATTTGAGTGTGACCAGGCCCTAAATATTTTTGAATAATGGTTATGTTTAGCTTCTTGGATAAATGGAGCAACGCGTTGGCAAGAGTAACATTGCGGTTCTGATAACCGCAACCGTCACTAAAAAGTATGATTTCTTCACCCGGATTAATTCCTGATTTATTTTCGATAAAATCGTAGAGAAGGGTAGCAAACTCATTAGAAGACACACCTCCTTCCCCTTCGTGCCACAGAAAACAGAAACCATCATGATTTTTGAGATTATAAATTGTATAGTTGTGGACCATAAGCTTTTTCTTGTAATAACATGTTGATGCTTTCAGCAAAGGGCACAGAAGAACAGACTGCATATCTACAGTAAAAATATGAGTGGCATTTTCTTTGTCCTCTTCTTTTTCTCGTCGAGCCCTGTTCTTCTTAGCAATATGTGCTAGATATTGATCATCTGCTATATTTCCTGCTTTATGGGCTACACAGATATCACACTGATCCTTCCTGGGTCTAAACAAGCTCAACTTATTCGCATCAAATTCTTCATAAAATACTTTGGTAGACAAATATTCTATTTGTTCCTTTTCACAAAACTGGACATATTCATTATATAGAGAGAGTTTTGATTGCCACAGTGGCTCTAGGTAGAGTCTTTCAGTAGATGCTCGACAATAGTGTGATTCAAGCTTGGGAAGCAGATCAAAGAATTTTTGTAAAGTATTTTTTCTTTCGGTAAATCGATTGCTTTTTCTTTGAGCATTCTTAGACTGACATGGAACAGAATCGGTGTTGTGTTGGTCATCGGAATTCCATCCATCTACTGAATTGCTTAAGAGTGCCCAACTATGTGTAGACCATTCTCCAAGGTCAAGAGTATTATTAAACATTTTTTTGCACACCCTTACTCGTACACCTTTTTTCTTAAGATGATAGAACAACGTGACCTTACGGCGCGACACCTCATTCTTCATATTTTTTTTATCTTTAGCAGCGTCAGTATCGATTAAACGGTTAACGTATGTTTTCCGCTGTTCCCAATTGAGATCTCTCCAAAAATGCTGGAAAATATTTTGTCGCTTTTCCTCAGTGAAAATGCCACATTTAATCTTAGTATCCTTTCTACTTTGTTTGCAATGACAAGCTGGTTTCATACATCTTGCTTTTCTACGTTGATCGTACACCCATTTTCCATCAGTTTTTTTCAGCCCCCGATATTCCTCTCCTTTCATTCTTTTTTCTTTGTTCTCAATTATTTGCCACTTGCTAATTTCTGGTTTGCGTTTTCTTTGTTTCTTATCTGTTGACTGGTCGCGTATTTCGTTTATATTTTCTTCTTCGACTTCCTCGTGTTCAGAAAGAGTTGCTTTTAAATCAAATGTCAATTCACTTTTTTTTTTGTTAGACATTTCAGTCACTTGTGAAAGCATTCCTCCCGTAGTCACTTCATATACCCCAACAAAATCGGGAACAGCTTCTTGAAGACTTTCATTATTATCAGTTATGTGAACTTCAGAATTATTTTCTAGATACGTGGGATCAATAGCTTCATCACGCTCTTCTTCAGACCTTTGAGCCAACTGAGACGAAAGGGTTTCTTCCTGGTCCTCATTAAAGCTCTGAGAGGACGATTCATCCCGTCGAGTTTCACCAGCGAGTGCAAGCGAAAAAATAAGCTTACTTCGCGCACTTACAGTACTGACTGCTATGATCTAAAAATAAAATAAATTGTATAATAAAATCTTATTAACAAATGTGCATTATTGCACCGAATAAAAAACTGTACGTTTATTTTTTTTACTCTAAAATACAACATACAGCAAGTTAATTAGGTAATTACCTACTTTATTACATATTCCCGAAAACAAACTGATATAATGTTAGACATTTACAGAACATTCTGATTTGGATGAAAGTAAAAAATATGTAAGTACCTCCCTTTTTAAAACAGTACACCCCTCTCAGAAATTGTACGAAACAATATAACAAAAATTTAAAAAATCAGGCTTACTATCAACACTATTATGACAGAGGTACAACTAAAAAAAATGCCTTATAATGGAAATAACGGCGCATCCGTTAGCGTTTATATTACTTGTATATCATATTTGATTTTCTTGTACCAGACTGTCCCCAGATATATTAAACAATTTTTCGTAAAATAGATAAAATAAGCCTACGATCCAAACTTTATTGAAGTTTAAAACCTCGTATGTTTGTAGTCTATGAAATTTAATATCCTCTTATTAGTATTAAACCTCGTAAGTCTCACATTGGCGCGATAACCTCACATAACAAACAAATAAATTCTTTTTCACTAACAATATTAATACATTTAACTAATTAAAAACAAAACTTACTTTTGAATTTGTTGAAAAACTCATAATAATTATTATTTATGCAGCTTTATATCATGTAGGTACACAATTAAATTACAAAGCGGCGGGAACCAAAACTTTACGGACTTACGAGGATTTAAAAGTAAGGTTTCGTTTGAAAATAACATACGTGTTTTTTAAATTTAGCAATAGATGGCACTCAAATCTGTCTAGACTTACGGGCTTTTAAGACAAAGTGTAGAAGAATATTTTTACCAAGACTGAATTAAAACCTCGTTTTATGCAAAAATCGGACTTACGAGTTTTTTAAAGTAAAACGACGATATATATATATATATACAGCTTGAGCGCGCGGGGTATGATCACCCGATACCAGTCGATATTCTTCGGACGTATATTCGGAAAATTGATCTCCGCCAGCTGTGTTCGCCAGATATAGCTATTTAGATCAGTTGCGTACTGGCTGCAAAGAGGAATGCACGTAGGTTTTTGTGTTATTTTATGGTATTTCTGTTATACTTATTTATAGTTTTTTTTTACCATGAAATTTCTATTTATTTATTTTTCTCTAGACATCTTAGTTTATTCTGCAGATGTTTCAGGCGGGTTGTTTTTATTTCATTCTAAAACCCAGTTGTACTGCTATAACTTTTTACACAACTACATTATTATTTAATTTCATAAGGATAATCATAATTACGTTATAAGTATTACAATCTTCGCGTTATTATCGACTTAGTTATCTAAGCAATCGTCATCACTTAAAGAGAAAATTTAATTTGTTCTTTTTGTCAATCTGCGAAAAAATAATTAGATCACTATGAGTTCGAATATGAGCAGGCAATGCTAGTATGTTGTGCCGTAACTCTAATATGTATTATCGGACCACGTTTAGATGCGAGTTTACGTATACCATCGGGTGATCATACCTCGCGCGCTCGTGCTGTATATATATATATATATATATATATATATATATATATATATATATGTATTGAAAAAATGAATGAAAATCTTCTTGGTAGTAGTGGCATACAATGAAATTAAAATAATAACAATATGACAACTGGTTGTCAATTAGAAAACAATGACAAATATAAAATGTAAATCAAAATGTATAAATGAAAATGTATTCAAATAAGCATAGGACTATCGGTATTACTTATATAGTCACATCAAAGGGCCTGGGTTTACCACAAGCTGTTCAGTCAATGCAATTATAAAAAATAATAACAACGACGCAACTATGTAATGAAAAATTAAGAGTAGAACTGTTGAATTATAACAATATAGAATGTAAAATCAGTCATGTATAAATGTAAATGAAAGCAAATAAGCATAGGACAATCGGTAATACCTATGTAATCCTATCAAAATGGCTTAGATTCATCTAAACATGTACAATTTTGATTGAAATACATAAATAATCAACAATGCAACTATGTATGTGTTAAGATGTAATTTGTAGCTACAGACATATATGTTTCTACCTAGTTTGGTTTCGTCAGTGCAGCATAACAAAGAAGGTGTATGTTAAAGCATTAATATGTGTTGAATAAAAAAATATAGTATTACCTTAAAATGTCAATCCAAAATGTCCAAGTGTAAAACAACTGTGCACTTACTTAATACTGTGTAATGCCTTATTTCAACCAGGCAGATAATAAAATATATTACAATTCTTTGCCAAATATAAATGTATTGAAAAAATGAATGAAAATCTTCTTGGTAGTAGTGGCATACAATGAAATTAAAATAATAACAATATGACAACTGGTTGTCAATTAGAAAACAATGACAAATATAAAATGTAAATCAAAATGTATAAATGAAAATGTATTCAAATAAGCATAGGACTATCGGTATTACTTATATAGTTACTTACTACTTATTATTACTTATATAGTCCTATGCTTATTTGAATACATTTTCATTTATACATTTTGATTTACATTTTATATTTGTCATTGTTTTCTAATTGACAACCAGTTGTCATATTGTTATTATTTTAATTTCATTGTATGCCACTACTACCAAGAAGATTTTCATTCATTTTTTCAATACATTTGTATATTTGGCAAAGAATTGTAATATATTTTATTATCTGCCTGGTTGAAATAAGGCATTACACAGTATTAAGTAAGTGCACAGTTGTTTTACACTTGGACATTTTGGATTGACATTTTAAGGTAATACTATATTTTTTTATTCAACACATATTAATGCTTTAACATACACCTTCTTTGTTATGCTGCACTGACGAAACCAAACTAGGTAGAAACATATATGTCTGTAGCTACAAATTACATCTTAACACATACATAGTTGCATTGTTGATTATTTATGTATTTCAATCAAAATTGTACATGTTTAGATGAATCTAAGCCATTTTGATAGGATTACATAGGTAATACCGATTGTCCTATGCTTATTTGCTTTCATTTACATTTATACATGACTGATTTTACATTCTATATTGTTATAATTCAACAGTTCTACTCTTAATTTTTCATTACATAGTTGCGTCGTTGTTATTATTTTTTATAATTGCATTGACTGAACAGCTTGTGGTAAACCCAGGCCCTTTGATGTGACTATATAAGTAATACCGATAGTCCTATGCTTATTTGAATACATTTTCATTTATACATTTTGATTTACATTTTATATTTGTCATTGTTTTCTAATTGACAACCAGTTGTCATATTGTTATTATTTTAATTTCATTGTATGCCACTACTACCAAGAAGATTTTCATTCATTTTTTCAATACATTTGTATATTTGGCAAAGAATTGTAATATATTTTATATATATATATATATATATATTAATTTTTATTGGACGATTTGTAGGTCGTTATACTAGTTTTAAATAATTTTTAAAACTCGCTAATTTGCAGTGTTTGAAAATTATAATTTTATAATTTTACCACTGACTATTAAATTAATTAGGTAATTTTTTAAAAATTACCGACACGGCTGGGATTCGAACCCAGGCATACCGATTACTAGCCGGTTGCTCTACCAACTGAGCTACCGTCGGTGTCTGAATTCGAATTTCTAAATCGTACTGATATATGTATATCAAGTAACAGATGGAAATGAGAATGTATATATTAAGCACTAAACGTCCATGTGCTGTATATATGTGATATTAAATTTTTTAAGGTCAATAAAAATTTAATATCACATATATACAGCACATGGACGTTTAGTGCTTAATATTGAACTGGTGTCGATTATGTGACAACACCAGTCAAATACCCACAAACACATACAGTCACCCTTTAAAACCCCTTGAATACAGGCAACCATATATACATCGGCGATGCATTATGTTTGGACCCTTGTATAAGAGTACAGGTAAAAATTCCTGAAAATTAAGACAGATTTTACTAACAAATCTAGTAAATTCTGAGAACCCCATCAAATTGTAAATATTAGAAAGAAATTCACCCCCAAATTTAGAAAACCAAACCAATGACTACTCTTTTCAGGAACCCCAACTGAAACCCCCGTATTAAGCACTAAATATTAAAATAATTACCTGATTAGTTTAAAATACACATTAGTCTTATTTTTATACTTATATTTAGCAAATTTACACAATACAACAATAATTAGTTAAGTGATATATAGGCAAAGTATTAATATAAAATGAATCTGACAGCCATTACAAATGGACAATTTTATATTACAAATTTCAACATTTATTACCACACTATGAGCATTTAAATGAGTACCATTTTATAGTGTGATTTCTCAAGAGTAAATTGTCACAAAAAGTTACAGGTTCAAGGTTAAAACAAGGTTGATAGTTTCGAAAGCATCATCCCAAACTTTGGCAAAAGTATTGCACATACATGACAAATTGATATCTAAAAATGCATAGCATAAAACTAAAATAAACTAATGGTGAACACAAAAAACATTTAAACTATAAACTAGTTTACAAGTTACAAGCATGGTAACAAACAATAAAACTCTTAGTTGCGCACATTTAAGTTAAGCATCATTTTAATTTTCAAATTTCGACGCGCCATATTGACAGAGGCAAAATAAATTTCAAATATTTCCTATAAGTAATCAAAGTAATTACAAATTAACTCTAGCAGTTACAAAGTCTATCGAGACGCATTTACGATGTAATATTTTTCAATGTCATATTTACAAGTTGAAACCAGATATTTAAATAAGCATTTTGAATAATTTGACAGTTGTCAACAGAGGTAAAAGAAAAGTTTTATAATATAAATTACAAGCTATGTAGATAATTTAAAAAAGGTGGTATAGATTAAGAAAAGGTCATAGTTTCATGTTATAACAATAAATCGTAAATAAATTAAAAGACCATTTAGTTATTCCACTTCAAAAACTAACCACACTAATTTTTTGTATAAAGAAAGATTTTAAAAAGGATTAAAAGACGAAAAAATATTGTATGTATTTATAAGTTTAATTTGTAAAGGTAAAGTTCTACTAAAAAGGCATTTTAAGCCAAAATTCTGATATTTAAATTTATTTCATTAGCGTCATTGACGTCATCGAACAAATGAAAGTCGAAATGCCAATTTTGCCCTTTAATTTTTAAAAAATGTGTTTTTCTAAAAGAAAACGAATTAAAGTAATTTTATTGTACCGATTGAAAGACGAATTAATTTAACTAAGATAAAACATGATTCCACAAATATACAAAAATAGACTTGCCCGTAAAAAGACTTTGTAAAATTTTACTGTATAAAATTGCCATGGTTACAAGAACCACAACAGAGATTGATATAAAAAGGCACGTCCGACGAGGATCGAGGATTATTATTCAAGATTCTTCATTGTTTCGTGAGCATTCATGGTAATGCAAGCGGATTATTCATCGATTGATTTGTTGTGTGAACCGTCATTAACGAGCCATTCATTTCGACTCATTTATTTTTTGTGTGATCATTCATTGAGTTGATCAACGCATCTACAATTATTACCAATCCATATTGACATCCAGCCACCGTCAAAGTTAATACACCGAAGGTCATCCATTGAAGAAGCCGACCTTAAACCGAGCCGAACTGGGTCAAGGACTCATCGAACACCGATACCACACAGCTGGGACGCGAGTTGCCTTCACATAGAAGCAACCCCATTGGAACAAGTACCTGGCCTTAAACAAGATAAGGAATTAATACACAGAAGGTACCAAGTCTAATATTCGTATATGTTTGTTTTTCTTGACACAAATGTGGGTCAAATCCAAATCTATGTCACATTTATGTAACGTCTTTTAATTCGATCATCTCTATCAATTAATAAAATTCAAATCTAGATACATAGCATATATAAACACTTAGAAAGTCAATTTAAAATTTCCAACAATTTAATGCTTATTTAAAAAAAGAATATCAGAATTTACTTACAGTTAAATTTAGTACTATCTCATTTGTCATGCAGCCCATTTTTATAGTTGATACATAAGGGCCAAGTTCGCATACTGTGCCTTGTTTTAAATATTTCAAAATCGTAGAACTTCTGCCTAAATAACTGTTGTTCTTGTACACAATAAAAGTGTATTGTTGATATCTAAATTGTGTGGACATTGTTGTATTGTAGTAAATATTCAGTGTTATGTTTTAAATAAATTCAGATTTGTTGTTTCCTTATATAAAGTGTTTGTTTTCGTCACTGTTGAAACTCAGTCTTCCACCATAAGAGGTACACATATTCTGTTGACGCTCCAGCATAAGAGCTGTCTGTCCAAATTGAATTTCCAGGTTAGATTCTTCAAGATCGTCAAACGACAGCTGGATAGCAAGGTATACGGACTAAGGTAAATCAAACTTTCGAACCTCAGTAACGCCCTGTAGAGAACACAATTAGAGTCACTTAAACAACACCCACTTAGTTAATCACATAACTTTTAAATTCCTTTCTTTTGATTACTTAATCTATCCACTCGTACACATTAAGTATAGCGTCTTCGCGCGAATTTTAGTGTTCGTTCCACCGCTTGGATAAAGTATATCTCGATCGTGCGCAGTCATACGTTAAATGCCGCGAAATTTTTGAATTAGTAATAACGGTAGTTATCTATTAGGAAAAATTGTGAGATACTAATTGATACATAAACTAAATAGATAATTTCTCTCCGTGTTCGTAGAATACAACCCCCCTTTAGCTAGCCGGCAGAATTAAAATTGAAAAGTTAATAGTTAAATAGATTATTGTGTTTAGTAGTTTTTGTTTTTAGGATAAAGTAAATTAAGCGCTCTAAGTCTCATTAGCTCTCCATTCATCATTACAACATAGGTCTTTATTAGAGTATATAACCCCCCATAGCATTATTGGCACCGCAACTTGGGGCTTTGTAAGGGTACCTACCCCCCTATACACGCACCCCCATACCCTATTACATTATTGGCGCACCAACGATTTGGGGCCGATTAGTAAACTTTAGCCGGATACTTACGGTATTTTTCAGCTATTCCAGAAGACTAGATCACCAGGAGCAGAGGATTCTTATAAATTAAAAAAAAATAATTGTACAATAAAAATATAAAAAGCAATATGTGTTTTTAATTTTTCTTTATTTATTACATATGTGTACTTCTATAAAGTGATGCTAAACAAACAAACACTGACAAAAGTAAAATCATTTATTTGTTTTTATTAAAAATAACAGAATCAAATACAGGTATTATTATTATTCACATAGTAGGTACAATACATTATACAAGGGTCTTATCATAAAGTAGTATCAAATTTTTATTGTTATTGTGTGTATTTGTAAAAATATAAACCTGAAAAATGAATACGAGATCCAGAAGCGTTTCTAATGTCCATCAGGAATCATCCAGCGAAGGCGAAGATGTATCTCCACAAAATCAAGGTGATAACACCCAAATTACAGCGACGCCCGCAGAACAAGGAGTTGGTTCAAAGCCAGAGGAAAAGGATATGCTCAAACAGATTAGTTTGATGTTTCAGAACAATATGGAGAAACTAAAGGAGGGATTAGAGAACAAAATGGACAACACCAAGGAAGAATTAGAGAAAAATAGAATTCGAGATAGAGAGGAAGATAAAAGAGAGAACAAGAAAAACTTGGAAGATTTGAAGAAGGACCTCGAAGAGAGTCTAACACTTAGAACAGAGGCTAGCAATAAATTAATACTAGAAGAGGTGGAGGTAAAAGTTCAACAACTTAGGACAGAGGTTGTATCGAATATTGATTCTGCAATAAAAGTTGTGGACAAGAAAGTCGTGGAAATAGAAGGAGATTTCACAAAATTAAAAAATAAAAACGAAAAGGAACACAAGGAGTTGGCGGAAAGAATAAGGACGGAAATTGATCAAGTAAATAGGGGCACATCAGAAATGGAAGTCCGCATAGAAACGAAACTTACTGGAAAAATAGTTTCATCTGAGGAAAACTGTTTGAAAGAAATTACGAGGGTCAAACAGGTAAACAAAGAACAGGATAAGGACGTCAGGAATGCGTTGCAAGAGTGCGAAAAAAATAAAGAAGAATTGAAAAGGCTAACATTGAGAGTCCAAAATATCCGCACTAACAACAATCTTATGCCTACACCAACATGTTTTAATGCAGGACTACGCATTGAAAACGTAGCACATTTCAACGGCGACAACATGTCGATGCATCCTATGGCATATTTAAATAACGTCCTTAAATATACCGAAGACGTGGCTGATTTTAGACAACAATTTAACATCATTAGAGCGACACTCACCAATGGAGCGGCGGATTGGTTTGAAAGAGTAGAGGATGGTTGTGAGGACTTAGGACAATTCGCTGAGATTTTCAGAAGAAACTTCTGGAGCGAAACACAACAAAACCGAGCTCGTATTCGTTTACTTACAGGGAAATTTCGACCAGGTAAGCTCTCTCGCGAAGCGTATGCCCTGAAGATATACAACTACAGTAAGCACATAGACAACATGGACGAGCTAACCATTTCACAACAGTTGTTGCGACATTATATACACACGGATACGCACGCGATCATCTGCCAGAACGTGACTAACATGGATAGCCTGGTGGACATTCTCAGAAGGTTAGACGACTATTCTGACAGCACCAACATGAATAGAGAGTACCGCAACAATCCCCGAAACGATCATACACAGCCAGAAGCCCGTCGAAATGTTTATCCTGACAGACCAACAGCGGAAATGAATAGAAACCCTCCACGAACACCACCGCCACCAAACAGAAATTTCAATCAGCCTCCTAACAATAACTATCAAAGCCAGCCTCGTCCTTACAACAATCACCCTCGTAACGATCAGGGAAGACCAAATATGTTTCCACCAAACAGGAACCCAAACCAGTGGCGGAATAATGGTACAACCAACGGAAATGGGTACAACACTCAGAGGAATAATAATTCTGCGAGACCGGATCAGCGGCCGTATAATACAAATGCGCCTAGAAATAGCTATCAGGATCAAAACCAGAGATACTACGGAAACTCGAATAATAGACAGATAAACGCCATCGCTGGAGATAACAGGTACAATATAGAATGGGACACACCGATTGACAACAGCGAGCTGAAAAAAAAAACTTCGATGGATTCAGGAGCCCAAATGACGGAAATAAATCCGAAACCATGCTCATCCAGGGACTTAAATTAACTCCACCGGATGCTCACATTAGTTGTAAGTTTTTGAATAAATTAAGTTTAGATATAGGTTTGGGGAAACAATCAGACACTGAAGACATAGGAAAAATAGTATCCCATTTAGAAACGTTACCATTTATCACATTAATTATAGGAAACATAACATTTAAGGCTTTACTAGATTCCGGGGCAGAAATCTCTTTAATCAAAGAGAACATGGTAGAACAACTACCGAACTATTTACAGAACATAATTAAAATCAAATGCACAAACTTGATGTCGGCCAATAGAAGAAAAATGGGACAAATCAATAAACGAATATCCATGGAAGTGGACATCAACGGACATATTTACACAATGCAATTCTACGTGCTAAGCAATTTATTCTATGATTGCATCTTGGGAGTGGACAATATGCGATACCTAAAGATGAATTTGAATTTCGAGAAAGAAAAAGCGATAATTGGGAAAAATGAAGTACAAATGGACACTTTAGAAGACCTCAAGGAAATAAACGCTTACTTACAATACAAGGAGGAGATTAATTACGATATTAATAACGTTATTATAGCAGATAGAGAAGATAATGGAAATACGCAAGAAGATTTAGAAGAGGCTATGTTTGAACTACCAAAAGAAGGAAGGGAGAAAACATACGCAGAAACAGGGATAAAAGAAGATTCATCGAACAACAAAATCATAAGAAATGAAGCCGACATACGGGAAATCCTAGCAGATCAAGAGTTAAAGGAACCTTGGATATTAGAAAATCTTTTAGACATACTTTCTAAGAATATACGGTTAATCAACGATGAGGTAGTATTCGCCAAAGATTACGAGCACAAATTGCTAATTGACGATGACACACCGCTGCCCTGCAAGAACTACCCCATCCCTTATCATTTTCAACAGAGAGTTAATGAGGAACTGCTTAAATTAGAGGAGGCTGACATTATTGAGAGGTCCAACACTTATTTTATAAACCCAGTGGTTTTGGTAAAGAAAAAAGACGACTCCATCCGCATCTGCATTGACGCTCGTTTGCTTAACCAGAGGATCAAACCTGAGTACGAGATGCCTCAGAATATCGACGTTTTACTCACAAAATGCGGTAACAAAAGATGGTACACAAAACTAGATTTAAAGAATGCTTTTTGGCTGATACGTTTGGAAGAATCCTCAAGGAAATATTGTGGCTTCAACGTGAACGGGGTTACCTACAATTTCACTGTTTGTCCCTTCGGAGTCCGCAGTTCTCCCGCAGGTTTAATCAGATTTCTACACCAGATATTGGATAAGTACGAGAAATTCGCATTACATTATTTGGACGACATCATTATTTTTTCCGATGACATCGAATCTCATTTGAACCATATAGAAACTATCATTCATACTCTACAAACAAATGGAATGAAGTTGAATCTTGCGAAATGCCAATTCTGCCGAAAAGAAGTCAATTACCTAGGATACGTCGTAAATGAACAAAACATCTTGTTAGATCCACAAAGGCTTGAAGAGATCCAAAACTACCCACGTCCGACCAAATTGAAAATGTTGAGAGGATTTCTCGGTTTGTTGAATTATTACCGAAAATTCGTTTCGAACTACAGCCAGAAGACCAACACTTTATTAGCACTACTGAAGAAAGGAACCAAATGGAGATGGACACCCGAATGTGAAGAATGCTTTCAAAATTTGAAGAACAACTTTGTCGAGAACCTTAAATTATATCACCCCGATTTCAGCTCGGAATTCATCGTCAGAACAGACGCTTCCAACAACGCTATCGCCGCGGAACTGGTACAGATAAAAGACAACATGGAAATTCCGATCTACTTCGCATCACGGACGTTAAGGCCATGCGAGACCCGATATGCCATATCAGAGCTCGAAATGTTAGCCGTCATCTTCGCATTGACCAAGCTCAGATACTATCTAATAGGAAAAAAGTTCATCCTCGAATCGGATCATAAAGCTCTACTCAACATTATGACGACCAAATTAAACAACAACCGTATCTACCGCTGGACGCTACTCATCCAACAATACGACATGGAGATTCGATACAAGCCAGGGAAAGAGATGATCGCTGCAGACATCCTGAGTCGTAAGCATGGAGAGACCAAGACTTCAAATGTTCAAATAAACCTAGTAATTTTAGCTCAAGAAGGTACTTTTTCACTAAACCGAATAAAAGAAGCACAAGAAACACCAGTGTTAAGGGAAATTAAAGAAAAATTACAAGAAGTGCAGGAATATAAAGGGATGAAAATCCAAGAGGACGTCATAATCAAGAAGATAGGGAGAACAGAAGTATACGTCACAGACGAAAAACACACTATCGAGATCATACTAAATCTACACGAAAAGTATACCCACATAGGAGCCAGAAAATGTTGGTTGATTTTCCGAGAGGCCTACTACTGCAAAAACGATGAGAAAATAATTAAAAATTTAATCCGACAATGCCGAACATGTGAGATAGCAAAGGAGAAGAACTTCACTAACCAAAACATAAGCCAGAGCATAATCGCCACCGAACCACTACAATTAGTAGC
Source organism: Amphimallon solstitiale (assembly GCA_963170755.1). Taxonomy (NCBI): domain Eukaryota; kingdom Metazoa; phylum Arthropoda; class Insecta; order Coleoptera; family Scarabaeidae; genus Amphimallon; species Amphimallon solstitiale. Next base: position 36,354,758 of record OY720677.1, read on the forward strand.
CATCGATTTCATTTCAAATCTTATTCCAAGCACAAGGAGATATAGAAATATTCTTGTCATATGTGACATTTTCTCTAAACATGTACGTTTAATTCCGACTCAAAAATGCAACACTGAAACCGTACTACAGGCAATACAAGAGTATATCACAGAATACGGAACTCCCAACATCATACTGTCAGATCACGCCACATACTTCACGAACCAGCGGTATCAAGAATTTTTAGAGGACCGACAGATCAAATCATATCACACTTCAATCAGACACCCGCAAGCAAACCCTTCTGAAAGATATATAAAAGAAGTACTAAAATACCTCCGAATTTTGTTAGTCGACTGCCACCATAAATGGGCCAAACATATTAGACATATAGAGTTGGTCATGAACAACACTCCCAGCACTGTACATGAAGCATGCCCCATCACTATATTCACTGGACAGCTACCACAGAGACCATGGATAAGCGATGAAATAGCAGATTTAGGAGAACAATATGATTTAGTAAGACGGAAACTCCTAGAAAAGAAAAACAAATGGGAAACCAAACAGAGAGAGCAGCAGAAAAGATTTAAAAATTATCAATTAAACGACAAGGTCATCGTACGTGCACTCAAAGTCACCGATAGGAAAAACAATATAATCGCAAAACTAACACGCCCATTTATTGGACCGTTTCTCATTCATAGGAAGTTAGGATTGAACACCTACGAATTAATAGACGAGGAAACTGGGAATATCAAAGGCACCTATCATGTTTCCATGCTACACGACTATTTAGCCGAAGACATGGTTGACGAGTAGAAATTTTAATAAATACATCGGAGCAAGGCGGAGAAATAGAAGGCGATCTCCGATGGGACTAAGGCGACCCCACTCCTACCTGAGCACCCTCAAGTAACGAAAGCCTAATAAATATAACGGAGCAAGGCGGAGAAATAGAAGGCGATCTCCGATGGGACTATAGCGACCCCACTCCTACCTGAGCACCCCCAAGAGACAAAGCCTAAATACATCGGAGCGATACCAAGAAATTAAAGGCCTATCAACCCCACAGAACAATGTAGGGGCACCACGAGTCCCGACACCCCAGGAGTCATTTGGTCGAGCCCAAACCGAAAAGAGCCAGGAAGATAAACAAAATTCTCTACATCGGACGAACCCAACCCGAGGATAGCGGAATCATCCCACAACCAAAACAGACGAGCCCAATCTGTATATCCAAAGATGTAAATACACCCGGAATTTAATATGATAAGAGTTTACCTATAGAAGATAAGAAGTTCATCCATAAATAATTTTAAGACACATAGTAAATAATTGTTAGTTTTTCCCATTCCTATATCAATCAAGTAGCAACGCATAAGGAGGTAATATAAGTTGAAAAATGTCTGGAACACGTCAGTAAGAGAATAAAGAAAATGTACAAATACACAGCAAGAGGATGCAACATGTTATGGAAAAGAAATAAGAAACACTAGGAAGAACAAATCTTTGAAAGAAAACTTACAACAAAGCGTATGGAACCACTACCATTAGAAGAAAGTAAAATTACTACTGCCTTTACACAAAATACCAAAAATAAGGTTACAAGTCAAAAAACCAATCAAGAAACATATTCACCTACAGAACAAAAAGGATTCAAGAAGAATTGACCAAAATATGAAGGAAAATAAAATATTTAAATATGAAAAAAAAGGCCTAAGACTTAAAATATACCACGGAGCGAAAATAACGCTTTTATAAATAAATAAAGAAAATGAACCCACGAAGAAACCCATGAAAAGATATGGTATCGTGGAGGAAAAATAGATATAATTAAAATTTACCTCATAAATAAAACCATGAGAAGATATGGTATTATGGGAAGACAAAAGGTGATGTACAACCTAAAATGGGTACATCAGCACGCAAAAGTGCAATAATAATTGAAAATATGTTCCGCAAATAGGAAGATGAATACATGACAAAAGGTCAAATATAATAGGTAACAAGAATAATTAGTTGAAGCAACAAAGTTAATTTAAGTGTAAGTACACTCGAGGTATATTAAAATAGGCCACTATTATCACAGTATAGAATTTGAATCCGAGACACTATAGGTAAAAGAAGCATAAAAACAAAAGAAGCATAATTGGTACATAATAAAACTTTATAAAGGCAACATCCATAGAAAAATTCAAGAAGGAAAACATACGCGCACATACAAAGAGGAACTAGTGTTCATATTTATCAATAAAAATATAGGTACACAAATACATAACATATACATAGCATCTTACACTAATACCCATATACAGGGACAAGTCATTAAATAAATATTGTTAAAAATTCAATTTTGTTAGGAAAATTTCCATACACACATACAACTTATATTACAGACATATGACAGAACTACAAATATAAAAACTCAGTTAATTAAGCCCTTAGCATAATACAAAATAAATATATCAGTTTGTTAAAGAAAAATTTTGTCACTTAAAATATATAAGTTAGTTAATTATTACAATTACATTATAAGGTTTATTTATAACGAACGAAATTTTTTATATACATAAAAAACTACCTTCGTTAAGGGGCAAGTTGAACTGGTGTCGATTATGTGACAACACCAGTCAAATACCCACAAACACATACAGTCACCCTTTAAAACCCCTTGAATACAGGCAACCATATATACATCGGCGATGCATTATGTTTGGACCCTTGTATAAGAGTACAGGTAAAAATTCCTGAAAATTAAGACAGATTTTACTAACAAATCTAGTAAATTCTGAGAACCCCATCAAATTGTAAATATTAGAAAGAAATTCACCCCCAAATTTAGAAAACCAAACCAATGACTACTCTTTTCAGGAACCCCAACTGAAACCCCCGTATTAAGCACTAAATATTAAAATAATTACCTGATTAGTTTAAAATACACATTAGTCTTATTTTTATACTTATATTTAGCAAATTTACACAATACAACAATAATTAGTTAAGTGATATATAGGCAAAGTATTAATATAAAATGAATCTGACAGCCATTACAAATGGACAATTTTATATTACAAATTTCAACATTTATTACCACACTATGAGCATTTAAATGAGTACCATTTTATAGTGTGATTTCTCAAGAGTAAATTGTCACAAAAAGTTACAGGTTCAAGGTTAAAACAAGGTTGATAGTTTCGAAAGCATCATCCCAAACTTTGGCAAAAGTATTGCACATACATGACAAATTGATATCTAAAAATGCATAGCATAAAACTAAAATAAACTAATGGTGAACACAAAAAACATTTAAACTATAAACTAGTTTACAAGTTACAAGCATGGTAACAAACAATAAAACTCTTAGTTGCGCACATTTAAGTTAAGCATCATTTTAATTTTCAAATTTCGACGCGCCATATTGACAGAGGCAAAATAAATTTCAAATATTTCCTATAAGTAATCAAAGTAATTACAAATTAACTCTAGCAGTTACAAAGTCTATCGAGACGCATTTACGATGTAATATTTTTCAATGTCATATTTACAAGTTGAAACCAGATATTTAAATAAGCATTTTGAATAATTTGACAGTTGTCAACAGAGGTAAAAGAAAAGTTTTATAATATAAATTACAAGCTATGTAGATAATTTAAAAAAGGTGGTATAGATTAAGAAAAGGTCATAGTTTCATGTTATAATAATAAATCGTAAATAAATTAAAAGACCATTTAGTTATTCCACTTCAAAAACTAACCACACTAATTTTTTGTATAAAGAAAGATTTTAAAAAGGATTAAAAGACGAAAAAATATTGTATGTATTTATAAGTTTAATTTGTAAAGGTAAAGTTCTACTAAAAAGGCATTTTAAGCCAAAATTCTGATATTTAAATTTATTTCATTAGCGTCATTGACGTCATCGAACAAATGAAAGTCGAAATGCCAATTTTGCCCTTTAATTTTTAAAAAATGTGTTTTTCTAAAAGAAAACGAATTAAAGTAATTTTATTGTACCGATTGAAAGACGAATTAATTTAACTAAGATAAAACATGATTCCACAAATATACAAAAATAGACTTGCCCGTAAAAAGACTTTGTAAAATTTTACTGTATAAAATTGCCATGGTTACAAGAACCACAACAGAGATTGATATAAAAAGGCACGTCCGACGAGGATCGAGGATTATTATTCAAGATTCTTCATTGTTTCGTGAGCATTCATGGTAATGCAAGCGGATTATTCATCGATTGATTTGTTGTGTGAACCGTCATTAACGAGCCATTCATTTCGACTCATTTATTTTTTGTGTGATCATTCATTGAGTTGATCAACGCATCTACAATTATTACCAATCCATATTGACATCCAGCCACCGTCAAAGTTAATACACCGAAGGTCATCCATTGAAGAAGCCGACCTTAAACCGAGCCGAACTGGGTCAAGGACTCATCGAACACCGATACCACACAGCTGGGACGCGAGTTGCCTTCACATAGAAGCAACCCCATTGGAACAAGTACCTGGCCTTAAACAAGATAAGGAATTAATACACAGAAGGTACCAAGTCTAATATTCGTATATGTTTGTTTTTCTTGACACAAATGTGGGTCAAATCCAAATCTATGTCACATTTATGTAACGTCTTTTAATTCGATCATCTCTATCAATTAATAAAATTCAAATCTAGATACATAGCATATATAAACACTTAGAAAGTCAATTTAAAATTTCCAACAATTTAATGCTTATTTAAAAAAAGAATATCAGAATTTACTTACAGTTAAATTTAGTACTATCTCATTTGTCATGCAGCCCATTTTTATAGTTGATACATAAGGGCCAAGTTCGCATACTGTGCCTTGTTTTAAATATTTCAAAATCGTAGAACTTCTGCCTAAATAACTGTTGTTCTTGTACACAATAAAAGTGTATTGTTGATATCTAAATTGTGTGGACATTGTTGTATTGTAGTAAATATTCAGTGTTATGTTTTAAATAAATTCAGATTTGTTGTTTCCTTATATAAAGTGTTTGTTTTCGTCACTGTTGAAACTCAGTCTTCCACCATAAGAGGTACACATATTCTGTTGACGCTCCAGCATAAGAGCTGTCTGTCCAAATTGAATTTCCAGGTTAGATTCTTCAAGATCGTCAAACGACAGCTGGATAGCAAGGTATACGGACTAAGGTAAATCAAACTTTCGAACCTCAGTAACGCCCTGTAGAGAACACAATTAGAGTCACTTAAACAACACCCACTTAGTTAATCACATAACTTTTAAATTCCTTTCTTTTGATTACTTAATCTATCCACTCGTACACATTAAGTATAGCGTCTTCGCGCGAATTTTAGTGTTCGTTCCACCGCTTGGATAAAGTATATCTCGATCGTGCGCAGTCATACGTTAAATGCCGCGAAATTTTTGAATTAGTAATAACGGTAGTTATCTATTAGGAAAAATTGTGAGATACTAATTGATACATAAACTAAATAGATAATTTCTCTCCGTGTTCGTAGAATACAACCCCCCTTTAGCTAGCCGGCAGAATTAAAATTGAAAAGTTAATAGTTAAATAGATTATTGTGTTTAGTAGTTTTTGTTTTTAGGATAAAGTAAATTAAGCGCTCTAAGTCTCATTAGCTCTCCATTCATCATTACAACATAGGTCTTTATTAGAGTATATAACCCCCCATAGCATTATTGGCACCGCAACTTGGGGCTTTGTAAGGGTACCTACCCCCCTATACACGCACCCCCATACCCTATTACATTATATACATTCTCATTTCCATCTGTTACTTGATATACATATATCAGTACGATTTAGAAATTCGAATTCAGACACCGACGGTAGCTCAGTTGGTAGAGCAACCGGCTAGTAATCGGTATGCCTGGGTTCGAATCCCAGCCGTGTCGGTAATTTTTAAAAAATTACCTAATTAATTTAATAGTCAGTGGTAAAATTATAAAATTATAATTTTCAAACACTGCAAATTAGCGAGTTTTAAAAATTATTTAAAACTAGTATAACGACCTACAAATCGTCCAATAAAAATTAATATATATTTACTTATATGAGGTCAATAAAAATTTAATATCACATATATACAGCACATGGACGTTTAGTGCTTAATATATACATTCTCATTTCCATCTGTTACTTGATATACATATATCAGTACGATTTAGAAATTCGAATTCAGACACCGACGGTAGCTCAGTTGGTAGAGCAACCGGCTAGTAATCGGTATGCCTGGGTTCGAATCCCAGCCGTGTCGGTAATTTTTAAAAAATTACCTAATTAATTTAATAGTCAGTGGTAAAATTATAAAATTATAATTTTCAAACACTGCAAATTAGCGAGTTTTAAAAATTATTTAAAACTAGTATAACGACCTACAAATCGTCCAATAAAAATTAATATATATTTACTTATATGAGGTCAATAAAAATTTAATATCATATATATATATATATATATATATAATACAAAAGATACTTTCTTGGGAATAGCGGCATGCCGCTATTCCCAAGAAAGTATCTTTTGTATTGTTGAAATTACGGCAAAGAAATAACCAATTGTAATTATATATATATATATGTATATATGTATATACGTATACATTCAGTACTATACCACTAGAACAAGAACGTTGTGGTTTTGTTGGTGTTTGATGTTTTTTTAAAAAGTATAAAATACACAGGTGTGTCTAACCCATTAGACACTTCGTAGTTGACGCACACACGTGTGAATAGCAAAATTGTTTGTTGATGCCATGTAATTGTTGATAATATTATGTATTTAACAATAAGAAAGAAATTACAGAGGTAAATGATAACTTAAGAGAATTTGTAGGCAGAATTATATGTATTTTTATTCTATGTTTTAGCTATGAAGAAGTTTATTAATTGAATAAACGAAACGTTGCACATGTAATTGTCAGTTTTTATTTTGTTATAATTATCCTAAGACCGACGACAGCGTACTATTAATATATATATATATATATGTGTATGTATATATATATATATGTGTATGTATATATATATATGTACCGGGTGGTGCAATAGTGTGTCGGCGGAGCTTAGTGTGAAAACTAATAACGCTGCAGCAATGAGACTTTACGTACGTATTGCTATGATATTAGTACAATTGTTATAGGGTTGCCACGATCTAGCTCATAAAACAAAATTCTCTCTCTCTCAGGTTCCCTCGGCGAGACTGTACAATGTTCACGTCAGTAATCGTGATCTTAGAAAACAGTATAAAAAAACAACAAATTACTTGAAGACAAAAAAATGAAATAAATAATTAATTATCTTTTCTAAAATCTTTAATAAAAGTGAAAAACAGATCAGATATAATTTATTTATTACAAAAAAACAAAAAAAAAAAACTTTCATTAACAAATTCTCAAGAAAAAATCCTCCCCACTAATTGACCAGATAGGACAAAAAAAACTTGTACTGACAAACGCGACAAAATGTACCTAATTAAATACTGAAAATTATTCACAAAGTTTATGCAAAATAATAATTACTTAAAATAAATAAATTAAATACCTATAATTAAAATACATCAAATTATAGCAAACTGCTATAGTAAAGAAAATTATCTACTTTAATAGCTTCTCAATAAAATATAAAATATTTTCAAACACGTGTAGGAAAACAAAATGACGGATATGAGTCTACTTTTACAATATTAAAATTTTCTCTTATTATTATAAAGAATGCATTCTCTTTCTTAAAAGTAAATACTTAACTTGAATAACAGCAATAAAACTAATTCACAAACTTGATTAAATCTTGGCTCCGTAAAATAATGAAATTTATAACAATTTTTATTCAAATATAAAATAACTTTAATACAACTGTACTTGACGGGAGACCAAAATTTAATAATCAATATTCACCACAGGACAAGTGAAAGTCACACATCCCTACCACATCTCATAAACTTCGCACATGTATAGGTACTATATTATAATATCAAGTTGAGCGTAAATAATCTTTCTGGCATCTTTTCTTTTAAATTCAAATAACAAAATAAATATTAATATACACAGATTACCAAAAGACTACTATACCTCCCAAATTCGTAAACAGAAACCAATATACAGTGTGTACCAAAACATTTGCCCCACAGAAAAATAAATTTGAAGTAAATCAATTTATTTAATTTTACTAATCCATGATATATAAAAAACCATAGCATATCTCCAAAATAACAATTTATTAAATCTGTGCAAAGCAAAGATTTCAGAAATTTTTATTTTCCGCACACAACATCTTACTATCTCTAATGTTTTCTCCAAATACAATATAATGTAAAAATTAAAACCCTTCTCCGCACACAGAATATAATTGTATAGTACCTCACAATCTTCTTAAGGATTGTTCAAATATGGATGAAGCATACTAATGTGATATCGTCCCTTCTTAATGCGTCCATCCATTGAATAGAGCTCATATGTGACATTATTAAATATTCTTGTTATAATATACGGACCACAATAAGGAAGATCCAATTTAGCACACTTTTGTTGATTTCTTCTGGCAACCCTATATCTTCTAACAATAACTGTATCTCCAATATTAAACCTAGTTCTTTCTTTGATTTTTTCATTTTCTCGGCGCACATACATCTCCCCTTGCCTTTGTAGTCTTCCTCGAACCAAATTATTTCTCTCTTCTAGATTATGAACAACTTCTCCATGCAAATCCCAGGGCCGACTAGGAGTCATTCCATTCATCAAAGTCGCTGGACACTCTTCAGTAAGGGTATTGGGCGAATTGTTCATGGAATCTTCTATCTGTTGGACATACTGGACCCAGCCTACATGGTGTTCATGGGTTTTCATCCTCAAAAATTTGATTACCTCTTGAATATACCGCTCACATGGATTGGCACATGGATGACGTATCGAAGAAAAACATACATTAATATTTTGTTCATTTAAAGCATTTATAAATCTATCATTAGTAAAATAAGTAGCATTATCTGCTAAAATTCGTCTCATTTTTCCTTGATTTTGTACGAAGTTATTAATATATAAAAGTGCAATCTCAGAATTGTATTTTGTAGTGGGAAACAGCCTAACAAATTTAGTAAAAATATCCACCATAACAAATATATTTCTATACCCATAATCTCCTGGTATTAAATTTCCTAAGAAATCAATCGCTACTAAATCCAATTTATTATTCACTATTATACTTTTTATATCATGTTGCAATGTGCGATTTTTATGCTTTCCAAAATAACATTCATTACAATTCCTTACCACCCTTTTCGCAATACTTCTATCCTTAACAGCATAAAAAGCTTCTCTAAAAGTTAACCAAACTTTCCTAGTCCCAATATGTCCCAGTTCATTATGAATAATAGACATTGCTTGACGAGCATACATTTCATTTACAACCACATTATACTGATCACGAATCTGTTTTTTAATAAGCCCATCATGAAAAATATAATCTTTATAATTCCCCACATTTCGCAATTCCTCTTTAATATGATCAAAACATTCATCCTGCTGGACCTGATGGATCTCAACATAGTCAAACATTCCCTCAGCTGCATATCTATTATAAGCATTTAACTCGACATGATTGAAGTTACTTTTTATATTGTACATTCTTGTTAAAGCATCAGCGGTAACATTTAGAACACCTCTGATATGTCTAATTTGAAATGAATATTCTGATAACAACAATGACCATCTATATATTCGATTATTTGAAAATCTAGTTGACAAAAGTGACGTCAACGCCGCATGATCTGATTCTACAATAAATTTTTTAGCCAACAAATAAAAACGTAATTTATTTACAGTATGTACAACAGCAAGTAACTCTTTTTCTCCCACTGTATATCTTAATTCATATTTTTTTAATAGCCTTGAAATGAAACAAATAGGCTCTTCATTTCCCTCATCATCTAACTGAATTAAAACTCCACTTATAGCAGAATCACTAGCATCAACTCTTAATAAAAATTCTTTAGAAAAATCAGGCAGTACTAATAACAAACTATTATAAAATTCATTCTTAACCTTTTCAAAAGCATCTATTCTTTCTTTAGACCAAATAAATTTTTCATTCTTTCTTAATAATTCATACAATGGTGCACATAATTTTGCCAAATACGGAACAAATCTTTTATAATAACCCACAATACCAAGAAAACCTCTCAACATTTTCACATTCTTAGGTCTAGGATAATTTTTTATAACCTCCAGCCTAGAATCATCCACACTGACATATTTTAAACTTAAATTATATCCAAGGAATTTAATTTCCTTTTTAAAAAACTCACATTTCTTAATATTAATTTTTAAACCATTATTTGCTAATACCTCTATAACCTTCCTTAAATGTTCCATGTGTTCTTCAATTGTCTTGCTAAATATTAAAATATCATCTATATAATGGGATACAAACGATTCATAAGGTTCTAAAATTTGTTGCATTGCTCTAATTAAAGCAGCAGACGAGCTACTTAGTCCATATGGTACCACTTTAAATTGGTATACAGCTCCATCTACCATAAAACCACAATATTTTCTACTCTTTCTTTCTAAAGGCACCAACCAAAAAGAACTTTTTAGATCCAACTTAGTATAAATCATAGCGTCGTTGCACTTAGATAATAACGTTTCCACAGTTACAGGAGTCTCAAATTGCATCTTGGAACGATCATTCAACCTTCTCACATCCAAATATAAGCGAATATCTCCACACTTCTTTTGAACCACCACCAGCGGATTGACATACCTCGTGACACCTCTCTCAATAACACCATCTCGCAACATCTTTCTTACTTCTTCTCTCACCTTCTCTTGCATATTTTTGGGAATTGGATAATTTTTAATTTTAAATGGTCTCGACTCATCTACTTCTAATGAATGTACATAATTTTTAGCAATACAGGGAAATTTATCTACTAAGGAAATATTCTTCTTTATCATATCTTTGACATTTTCTTTATATTTTTCTTCAACATTAATTTCAAGTAAATCTACATCTTCAGGCACCTCGATACACATATTATTGGACTCTATTTCTTTAACCTCTTCAACCGCTTCATAATTTTCACCATTTATACTATTTATAACTTCTTTTACTTCATATACCATTTCCATATTATTTATAACCTTTTCATTTTCTTCATCTACTTCATCCTGCTGAAACCAAGAAACTACTTGATTCTCCACCACCATACATTTTCTCTCAATGTCTATTACTGCCTTTATTTTCTCTAACAGGTCCATTCCAATAATACCATCTCTTTGTAAACCTTTGACTGACATAAATTCTCCCAAAAACTTATTATCTTTTACCATAAATTCAACTACATAAATTTTATTTACCATTGCTATTATTTTTTTCGTCGCAGACACAATTGTAATTTTTCTTGTAGGTATATATTTACCTGCATTCATACTTTCTAATTTTTTTATTATTTGATCATCCAAGATTGAAATTTCACTCCCCGTATCAACTAAACAATTTACTTTCACTCCTCCCATAGTAACTTTTATATGTGGCAACATCTTATTATCTAAACTATCTGAATCATTATCCAACATTGCATTCATACTACTTATCTCTTTGGTTGGCCTATCTAAAAATCCTGACACTTTGCCTTTTCCTCTCTCTCTACATTTTCTCTACTATTTTCTTTTTTAGTACCATTATATGAAAAATTTTTATTTACTCTTTCATACTGTATATAATTACTATTTCTATTTTCCTCTCTTAATTGACATGCTCTATCATTCTCTCTATTCCAATTTACATTTTTATTTTCTACCTCTGGTCTCACAAATCTATTTGTCATGTTATAATTGTGTGAATTTCTTTCTCTATCATTAAAATTTCTTTGCTCTCTATATCTTATACCATTTCTATCATATTTTAACATATTAAAACTTTGAAATCTATTTCCATACTCAGCATCATCTAATCTCCTCAATAATTCTATAAATTGACTAATGGTCTTTATATTTTGTATGGCCACTGCCTGACTTACTTCAAAATCAAAATGACATGCTAATTGTGTAACCAAATCAATTTCTAGCATAGCAGGAGTTAAATATTTTAAAATTGAATATTTTTTTATTATATATGTCTCACGATTATCTGAACCTCCTTTCTTAAAATTACCAAATAATAAATCTTTTCTCACCCTCATTTGTGCCATCTGTCCCCAATATTGCTGTGTGAATCTCTTTTCAAAATCCTCGAACGTCATCACCTCGTCAGAAATCATGTCCCACCAGATAAGAGCATCGTCCTTCAAACAATTTCTCACCATCTGCAGCTTTCTACCATCTCCTGGAACATTCTCCAAACACACCTTCAAATTCTTCAGAAAACCCATCGGATTTATTGAAGTTGATCCATAAAACTTAGGCAAAGCATCATCTGATACTGGCATCGGAATATATTTTATTATTTCACCATTTCCACGAATTTGTTCATTTTTTATTGCTGTTATCTTCTCTTCCACCTTTTCCATTTCTTTTTCATTTAATACATTTCTCTGTAGCACTTTTATGCATTTATCTTCAATAATATTCATTCTTTCTAACATTTCTTCTTTCATTTCATCAACTTTAATTTTTAATTCTTCAATATCTTGTTTATTTTCTTCTATTTTCTTTATTTGACCCACCTGTCCAAACTTTGCCATAACTACCTCAAAACTTCTTTGCATCCTTTCTTCCATCTTGTCCATTCTTTCTCCCATTTTCAATATCATTTCCATCAACATTTTATTTTCTCCTTCTTCTTTTTTCTTTAAGATAGACTCCATACCCTGACTCTGCTCCTGCGACTCATCACTCTCATACCCTGCTGGTTGCCTCCATTCCATTTTCTTTTCTCCCTCCATTTTGTTTAACACATCCAAATTTTGTTGAGCGCCTTGTAAATTTCTGCTTCCTTCCATTTTCAAACCACGTTGTTTCAGCCAAAATAATTGCTTTTCTGCCACACTTTGGTTGCCGCCAAAATAATTGCTTTTCTGCCCCACGTTGTTTCAGTCAATTTAATTGTGCTATGATATTAGTACAATTGTTATAGGGTTGCCACGATCTAGCTCATAAAACAAAATTCTCTCTCTCAGGTTCCCTCGGCGAGACTGTACAATGTTCACGTCAGGAATCGTGATCTTAGAAAACAGTATAAAAAAACAACAAATTACTTGAAGACAAAAAAATGAAATAAATAATTAATTATCTTTTCTAAAATCTTTAATAAAAGTGAAAAACAGATCAGATATAATTTATTTATTACAAAAAAACAAAAAAAAAAAACTTTCATTAACAAATTCTCAAGAAAAAATCCTACCCACTAATTGACCAGATAGGATAAAAAAAACTTGTACTGACAAACGCGACAAAATGTACCTAATTAAATACTGAAAATTATTCACAAAGTTTATACAAAATAATAATTACTTAAAATAAATAAATTAAATACCTATAATTAAAATACATCAAATTATAGCAAACTGCTATAGTAAAGAAAATTATCTACTTTAATAGCTTCTCAATAAAATATAAAATATTTTCAAACACGTGTAGGAAAACAAAATGACGGATATGAGTCTACTTTTACAATATTAAAATTTTCTCTTATTATTATAAAGAATGCATTCTCTTTCTTAAAAGTAAATACTTAACTTGAATAACAGCAATAAAACTAATTCACAAACTTGATTAAATCTTGGCTCCGTAAAATAATGAAATTTATAACAATTTTTATTCAAATATAAAATAACTTTAATACAACTGTACTTGACGGGAGACCAAAATTTAATAATCAATATTCACCACAGGACAAGTGAAAGTCACACATCCCTACCACATCTCATAAACTTCGCACATGTATAGGTACTATATTATAATATCAAGTTGAGCGTAAATAATCTTTCTGGCATCTTTTCTTTTAAATTCAAATAACAAAATAAATATTAATATACACAGATTACCAAAAGACTACTATGCCTCCCAAATTCGTAAACAGAAACCAATATACAGTGTGTACCAAAACATTTGCCCCACAGAAAAATAAATTTGAAGTAAATCAATTTATTTAATTTTACTAATCCATGATATATAAAAAACCATAGCAGTATGTAGTATGCGACTGTGCATTTTCTAATTTTATTTACAAATATACAGGGTGTTCCAAATTTTCGCAACCACATTCAACTTTTTTATTTTAAATACATTGCTATACTTTCTAGACATTATAATGATAGCCATTCAAATTATCTTTGCAATGATATATGGATATGTGCACTTCAGACTGTTCGTTTTGATTTTATTGATAATATTGTTAAAATCTTGACAGTTGCAGCATCTAACATTTTAGGCTGTAGTCTGTAAATGGGTAGAATGCCTCACGTAACTCTTGTGTCACTAATTTATGGACTAACACGTTATTTGTTTTGAGGTTGAACAAAGTGAATAAATATACAGGGTGTTAAATATGTCGTGTCTAAGTTATCGATCTTTATTGGTTATTTTCTCGTTTTTTTTAAATCTAACCTATAATATTTTTATAAGTCAGCATATTCCTTGTAAAATCGCCTTTAAAATGGTACCAATAACATAGTACTTATTTCTAGTATTTTCAAAGTTATAACCCTTTAATGGGATATACTCATGTTTATAACATGCAAAATGCGGGGCATCTAATAGTTGGTTGGCCATGAAAATAAAACAAAGTAATTTTAACAAACACCTGTTTTTTAAATGCTTTATCATTAGTTTTAGAAATACATTTTGAAAATTTTCGATAATAAAACAATCTTAATTTAAAATGTGTTCAAATATATTTCCATTCTGCTCTACACATGCTCTCAACCGTCTCTGTATCGACAGACTTACATTCTCAGCTAAGTTATTCTCACTTAATTGAAGAAAAGCGTTTCTTATTCGTTGCTGCATGTTCTCTGCCGTTGTAGGAGGTGTTGCGTAAACAATGTTTTTTACAGTTGGCCACAGAAAGAAATCACAAGGTGTGAGATCTGGTGATCGTGGTGGCCAGCTTATCAAACTTCCTCTCCCAATCCACTTATTGGTGAATACCCTCTCTAAATGTGCTCTTGCAGGAGCACCATAATGTGCTGGTGCACCATCATGTTGGTACCACAATCTCCTGATGACGTTATCTGGGAGGCCTTCTAATAGCAATGGTAAATTATTTTGTAGGAAATTTGTGTAGATTGTTCAATTTAAAGTATTGTCAAAAAAGAATGGACCAATAATAGTGTTTCCTATGATGCTTCCCCATGTGTTAACACTCCATTTTTGTTGATATAAAATGGGCTGAACAAAATGTGGGTTTGTAGTGTCATAATAATGGGTATTTTTTCTGTTTGTGGTTCCACAATTAGCAAATGTTGCTTCATCTGTGAAAAGCACATGATCTAGAAAAGTTATATCGTGTCGTAATTGTAAAAGTAGCCATTCACAGCACACTAGTCTCCTTTCAAAGTCCGTTTGTAATAAGCCTTGATGATTTTGAATTTTGTAAGGGTGAAACTTATGTTTTTTTAAAATCCTTTTTACAGCAGTGACTTCTATCCCGTGTTGTTTCGAAATTATCCTTGTAGATACGTGCGGATTTTCCACAATGGACTGGACGACTATCACTTCATTATCTTCTGTAATCATAGTCTTACTTCTTTCATGTTCGACGTAATTCACTGAACCCGTTCGAAGAAACCTTATTAACAAATTTTCAAACGTTTTACTATCCGGTGCTCTTCGGTCGGGATATTCCATCGCATATGTTCTTGATGCTAAAAATGGATTTCTGTTGCTAGCGCCAAGAGCAAATACCATGTCTATGAGCTCCTCTTTCGAAAAATTCATTTTAAAGCAAAAACAACAATAAACTATTATGGTATCTAAATGAGAAATAATGTCAATAAAGCGATATAACTGATAACAAGGTAAATACAACACGTAACAACTACTAACAAACAAACGGAAATTAATAATTCACTAGCCGAACTTAATTTATAACAACAAAACGCAATTACAGAAAAGAGAAAATACAGAAAACGACTTATGGACTTTTGAAGTAGAGATTTGACGTTTGGTTGTACAGCTTTTTTTTTTAAACCAAGGCCAACCAACTATTAGATGCCCCGCATTTTGCATGTTATAAACATGAGTATATCCCATTAAAGGGTTATAACTTTGAAACTACTAGAAATAAGTACTATGTTATTGGTACCATTTTAAAGGCGATTTTACAAGGAATATGCTGACTTATAAAAATATTATAGGTTAGATTTAAAAAAAACGAGAAAATAACCAATAAAAATCGATAACTTAGACACGACATATTTAACACTCTGTATATTTATTCACTTTGTTCAACCTCAAAACAAATAACGTGTTAGTCCATAAATTAGTAACACAAGAGTTACGTGAGGCATTCTACCCATTTACAGACTACAGCTTAAAATGTTAGATGCTGCAACTGTCAAGATTTTAACAATATTATCAATAAAATCAAAACGAACAGTCTGAAGTGCACATATCCATATATCATTGCAAAGATAATTTGAATGGCTATCATTATAATATCTAGAAAGTATAGCAATGTATTTAAAATAAAAAAGTTGAGTGTGGTTGCGAAAATTTGGAACACCCTGTATATTTGTAAATAAAATTAGAAAATGCACAGTCGCATACTACATACGTACGTAAAGTCTCATTGCTGCAGCGTTATTAGTTTTCACACTAAGCTCCGCCGACACACTATTGCACCACCCGGTATATAAGCGGGGGTCCTACAGCCTCAGCCGTTTCCCGCATTTCGATCTCCATCTCTTCCTGTCTCTCCAGATGTCTTCATCTATTGCTCTGTCTTTCATTGTTTCCATAACCCCACTTATCCATGACTTTGCTGGTCTTCCTCGTTTCCTTCTATTCGTTGGGTTGTATTCTAGAGCTCTTCTTGGCCATCTGTTTTCCTCCATCCGTTTTACATGTCCGTACCATATCAGTTTTCTCGTTTCTATTCTTTCTGACGTTCTATGTATTCTGTTGGTTCTTTGTCTGATTTCCGTATTGGGTATATCTTCAGTTCTTGATATGCGACAGGCTCTTCTCAGGTAGTCCATCTCAACAGTGTCCACTTTTTTTCTCTGTTATAACCTAATATAAAAGAATCACATGTTACTTTACAGTTCATATTCAAGATGTACAGAGCAACCACTGAATACCTTATACTAAAGAATTTTTGCAAATTTAACAAGTTACGTTACTGCATTATAAGTGTACCAAGTCAACACCATTACACCTTCACAAAGTATGAATATATTTACATGAAACAAACCTTGTACTGATGATAACTCTTCTTCAAAAATTTTGTGGCCTTAATAATATTTACAAAAATTTGTTACAAAAAGTATTTGATAAAATTGATTAATATATTTACCCTGCGCTTCCATTTTTTTGGAAATACGTTCCATTGCTGCAGTTTTATCATTGTTGAGTACTTTCACTTTACTTTTATTTTCGATGACTTTCGGTTCATACAGCATGACACAATCCATAAAGACTGACTTTTCCAAATCATCCCAGTTTTGAGACCGCGCACGTTTTTTTATAGAAAATTTGAAAATTATTCAATATTTCTGGCTAAGTTTTCTAATTTGTATTATTTCATATCCTACTTACATCAAATGATTCCATTTTCAATATATTTAATTAAAAGATTATATATTTGTACCGGTCTTACTTTTTTAGGTTAGCTTTAACAGTCAGCTATAACTTTAAACATACCTCCACACGCTACTAAGGATTTTTAGTTGGCTACTACGCTTAGTACGCTGTTAAATACGATTATGAATACGACTTTTTTTTAGTAGCGTGTTAGTTGGATCTTAGTGGCCACTTACTTTCATTACGAATAAGGCTACAAATCTCTCACTCTTTCTAAAATACAGTGCTTTAGAACCTGATGATCCTTTTGTAGGCATACTGTATATAACTAATAGCTCATGTAAGCAATAGTGAACAAAAAAACCTATCAACTGCAATGCAAGTAGTAGTACCGACATAAATTTCTCCAAATGTCGTCTTATCTAAACATTTTATGAGACACGTTTCAGTCATTGTTGAAGTGGTTTGCGCAGCGGCCTGTTTACATTTCCTTAACACGTTTAAGGAATATAAAGTAAAGTATCTGGCTCACTTTGGCCCAATTGCATATTTAAATCTTTTGTTGCTTGAAGTCGTCAGTCATAAGGGGAGATATATTTCAGTTCATTTGCTACCTGGAATCGTTTCGTACTTGTTAACGGTCGTTTAGATTAAACACTATGATATTCCTCGTCAACATTTTCTATTTCAATAAAATATTTCTCATTATCCTCTGACTGCCACTTCATATGTGCGGGACAATCTTTACAATCACCTAGTACTTTTATACATGTATGAGATACAACATGCTTCTTAAAAATAATTGTGCAACTAATTTCCGTTTGTCTCTTATATATTCACAAATATAGAGGGGGCCTTCCTACAAGTAATCTCCACTTTTGTAATTGTTTGTGATAGTACGGGTTTATTTTGAGTTTCGTTAAATATATTTTTAAGGTAAAATGTATATAATGTATTGGTGATTCCCTTATCGAACGTGTGTCAGTTGGGAGATTATAGTGACCGTAAGTTAGGCCGGGGACGTAAGCCGAAGGTTTAACAAACGGGATTTTAACAAAAATAAATCAAAATGCAATCAATTTAATATTAAGAAAAATATGTTTTTAACACCAATTTATTCTACCATGCATGTAATCACAAATTTTATTTTATTTTATTTATTTTCTTAAGATACGTATTAGGGGTTCTTATAGATTGCAATTTGGTAGGATAATAAAAATATTTGGATAAGTATTATAAAAGTGACCATTAAACAGAAAATGATAATTTATAAATTCTACAATTCTAGGATCCTTGTCCGGAATTATGTAATATAATTCCTCATTAAAAAAACCTAACAAAACAACTTGTCGTCAATCTGAAAACTGAATGCCAATATACAATTTTAAATATTTTCTTATCACAGAATTTTTTCTTTATATAAACCCAATTTTCCTATACCAACTTTGACATACATGAAACCTGCACCCTACAATAACTACATTTTCCCAAACAACAACACAAGCTTTATGAATTGCGCTTTCAAAATCTAAATCTCTAACAGAAAACTAATACGTTGCTTGATTTATATTTGGGAGTAACGCAAATACCAGTGGAACATAATGCCCATTCTTAACACCGTCTACAATGATCATATGATAGAAAAAAATTGTACAATATTTAAACGTTCCATCACCCTATACGACACAAAAAGTTTAAATTTGTGAAGCAAGAGAAAATAATAATTTTTAGTTTTGATTCACACTCACTAAAAAAAAATTCATCTTTATCAGTCACTAGAAATATCTTGGGTGACGCAAGATATTTATTACTTTTGTCTGTTTGTAAGACATCTCTGCAGTTATAGTAATTCTTATTGGCACACGTATACAGGCCGTTAGGTGTTATAGAATTATTTAAATTAGCACTAATGATTTTCCATATTTCTGCATTTTTGCGATTGTACATATATAGGAAAACGGGGGCGGACTGCAGGACCGGCATATATGTTACAAAATCAACAGGAGGCGGCGGAGCTTGAGAAAAAGCAGTCAACTTAGATTTTGACTTACTTGCTCCTTCTAGATACTCCTTATAGATGGTCTTCGCTCGCCTGTGTCTGATCTGGACCTTAATAAGTCCCGTTGCTGCTACCATGACTTTAACAAATGAACTCCCCTTGGGTGCGTGCGCCTCTATCACTGCCAGCTTCATGAGTGTCTCTGCGTCTGTAGGGCGTAACTTTTCTTGAGACGACTCCAGATAAAAATCCTCATGAGAGTTTCGTTCGTGAGTTGAAGCGAACGAAAGTTGGCGAATCTCGCTTGTCTGATACCGCCGCTTGCAGACGCCACATGGAAAGGCTAAAGTGTCCTTATGGGGGGCGACTTGCGCCTGAGAGTCAGAGCATTGCTTAAATTATGCAAGAAAATACTTCCAAATGAAATAAGACGGGGAAGGCCAAGCATTACTTTGAAAAAAGAATTGTTATTAACAATTTGGTGTTTGGAAAATTGTGAAAGTTTTAGGTAACACAATTAATATTAAAAAGTAAACAGTTATTTAAAAAGTGATTTTAGGAGTGTAGCAAATAGATTTGGGATTACCAAATCTACATGTTGGCTGGCATTATATAGAACATGTAGGGTATTAATTCAAGTAAACAATAGGTTTAAGACAATTTCATGGCCTACAGAAGAAAGGGCTCTCATTACTATTAACAAATTTAAGGCACGATATCATATCCCAGGTAGCATATACATGTGTTTATAACATTATATGGAGAATTATGTACGTGAACATTTACAGGTGTAATTGGAGCAATAGACGGTAGCCACATACGAATTATAGCACCAAAAGAAAACCACACATCATATATTAATAGGAAAGGATACCATTCCTTGATATTGCAAGGGATATGTGATGCCACAATGATATTCACAGATGTTTATTGTGGAGAAGCCGGCTCACTTCATGATACTACAGTATTTAGAAAATCAGTATTTTACAAGAAAAAATTTCAAGTACCTCAAAACTTTCCTGATAACAGTCATATAATAGGTGATTTGGCATATACTCTACACCCAAATCTATTAGTAGGCTTTAAAGATTATGGCTATTTGTCCGAAAGACAGAAAAATTATAATTTATTGCTAAGTAAAACACGGGTTGTAATAGAAAACGCTTTTGCCTTATTGAAAGGTAGGTTTAGGCGTATGAAATCGTTAGATACCGTTAGATTGGATCTATCATCATTGTTAATATTCTCTGCATGTATGTTCCATAACATTTGTATATATTCGAGTGACAATTTAGAAGATATTTGTGATATAAATGTTGAAATTGTAGAAGAGCAAAATAATAATCCATATAATATTATAGATAATAATATAGATGAAAATAATATCAATGCTGCAACTAAAAGAGATGCAATAGTAAATTTATTACCAGTAATAAGATAGGAAATATTCTTTGTAATCTTTCTTTTTGTATGAATAAATAAACTACCATAATATACATTTTGCTTTTTTAATTAAGATCAGTATAAAAATTCATTTACTAAACAAAAAGACAACTCAAAATAAACTCCATAACATAATATTGAAACATAAAATTCAACAAAATATATCTTAAACATTCTAAAAGTTGGATGTTTTGTTTCTGATAAACATTTACACCCATTGAATTACATTTTCTGTATTAATGTACTAAACAAATCTAAAAATCTGTCTTGACGTTCCATTCGTTCCTTATGTCTCCTTTCTACAGCATTTTCATTAGGTTTTCTTCGCTTGGGAGGTACATGTTCAACTGCTTCTGTATTTACTACATCACCTGAAGAAGAACTGTCACTACATAGGAAGCCATCTATACTGCTACATGTAGCAATAGGGGTAATTTCAGGTTTTTTATACATAAATTCATGAATTGCTTTGAAATATTCCCAATTTTTTCTTTCTTTGCCTGATGTTTCATTATGTACAAGAATATTTTTATATGTTCTTTTCAGACTTCTCCATTTATTGTCACATTGTATAGCAGTAACTTGTACTCCTTTTGCTGACATTTCGTTGCTTATTTTATTCCAAACACTTCTCTTTATTGAATTTTCAAAATCTTTCTCATATTTTTTAATTTTTTCTATTAAAGAGAACGTGTTTTCATTACTCCATATTTTCGAATCATTATTTTCTGGAGATTTATTATCTAATACACATGTAGAATTAAAATCACTATTGTCTACAGATTGATTTGCGGATTGAGTCTCTAATATTGTAAAAGCGGATTTCTCCACCGGAGTTTCTATATGTAAAAATATAAAAAAAATTATTTGACAACTAATAACAATTCTTTTACCTTGGAAATTATGGAATGTTGTAACGAAGTTCCTCGTTAATTGTACAAATTAACATTTTTAAGTCCATAATTAATTTATTTGTCAATATTAAATTAAATGTATGTGTGTTATTTTGTTCAAATATTAATATTGTATAAAGTGATTTGGATGGACCTGTATATATATTCAGTTGTTGTAATAATTCATGTTATTTACTTATGGAAAAATACCGAATGTCTACGTCATGCTCAAAGTCGCGCGTTTCGCGTCAGTATCGTGTGCAAATTTTATGTTTTGAACAAGTTTTTACCTACCTACGTAGGGGGGTTTTCACATATATAAAGGCCCCCATCGTGCGTGTCTCGTTCATTTATTTCTCCGACCCGTCCGCAACCCTACACCTCTCTCTATTCAGCCTTCTAATGGCGTGGAAGAGTCTGGTTCAAATCCTTAGAAACGTACTACTTTCAGGTCTTTTGCATCGTGAAATAGTCGTTTCAAAACTCCGCTAATTTCGTCCGAATGTGTCTCTTTTACTCAGACCAGGAGTCGTGGGAAAAGCGACACATTACCGCTATAACCAGTATCCCGTCTAAGTCAGACTTTCGATGTCGTGACTGTATTAAAATCCGCATTTAATAATAATTCTTTATTTCAGAGATGTTAAATTTCCAATATTATGTGTAAACGCGCCGTAAATTCAAATAAATTATCGCGCTATCCGAACTGCGATAAATGTAGTTGTATTAGGGTTTCACCGTGTAGCTATTGAATTAATATCCGAACTCGTACCGATTTAATAATTTAATTCACGATAAATTAGTAAGATTCTTCCTGCGAGCATGTCGTAACATGGAAACAATTTGTAGGATAATTTAAATTGATCTGATTGTGCCTTTTATCTCAAATTAACCGATACATATCATATTTCTTGTTTATTTTTGTTTTATATTAATAGATAAAATGCACTGGGATTTGTAAAGAATAGTTCAGGGGCTAAAGTTGTATATATGTTCAGCCTTAATTTTAATTACGATACAAAGAGGTCACTGATGTGAATTTATTATTATTTAATTATGTTGACATTAAGCAAATTTGTGTATGTATATAAATTGCAAATTGTAAATAGGAATAAATAAAACGTGTATAGGTTTGACATTGTATCAGTAATAATAAAGACTAGTTATTCTTACTTTTCTCAAATAAGTTTCTATGCGTGTTTTCTTTTTTTTACCGCCCAATAATGAGTAGAAGGAATGTAGTAGATTCAAAAAACATTTGGATACATTAAAACAAAAAGAAGTACTCACGTTTTCCACTGTGTTAGTCGAAGAGCTGGTAGTCTCATGCCACAAAAGTCACAACACTTCAACCGCCATATTTAACAATATTTAAATAGTTAATGCCAACCGGACGAATGTCATTCCGCTAGAAATTCGCGATATTGGTGCCTGAGTATATAGGCAACCCGAAGTGCTGTAGTTTCCGAAATAATTTTGGTGGCATGCAAAAGACTTGTCTTGTAACGTTCGCTTGTATTACATGTTATAAGTGAAGCAAGCGAGCAGGTTATAATGTATTGTAGTGTGTAATTATAAATTCCATTGAATTGTTTGTTAAATTACATACACTGAACACATACATCTTTCAGCTTTTATAGAAGAATAATTTCCGAAGTCTGATTTAGATTTTTGAAAAGTTAATCTCAACACACAAGTAGGTAAACAAACTTGACAAGTTAACGTGAAAATTCAAACAACCGCTTATAGCGCAAACGTGCACGGCAGACACCACCTCTGCGAGAATGAGCAGTACGTGCAACACAATTTGCACAGATCAGATATATTCAAACGCTGAAATTTTTGCAGATTTCGTTCGAATTAATTTTCGAACGCTAAAGGAGTACATTATTATAACAGAGTTAACAGTTTTGAATATTCAAACGCACCTTTTGTTGTCGCTGAAATTTGTTGATATTTTTTGACGTTGTTTGGCCCCATACGAGGTAATTCGTATGAGATGCAAACATCATGGCGTGGTATATTGCCGGTCACATGCTTGGTGGTATTATATTTTTAATAAATTTATAATGTCAAGGCCAGTTTTTGTACTAATTTATTTTCTTAAGAAAGTGTTTTAGAAATAACCACAAAAATGCATGAATTTGATTAATGTCTAACTAAGGCTGGTACACAAAAGAAAAAGAAAACGACCTCTACGCGCCAGCTGCACATTTGATGTACGATATAAAGAAAAAATCAAATTTATGTAATTATATTTTTAATTTTATATGTTCCAGCTATTGCCACTTTAAGTTTTCTTGGATTTCTAACCCTAGGTACGTTATTTCTTTTCTTTTATGGATTTTCTTATCTTTAAGTTGTAGATCTAGTTTAGGTTTTTATGCTTTATTTGAGATCATGAAGTTTGTCCTATCTTCGTTTATTGTTATTAGATTTATATTCTATTAATGCTTGTTCTTGTTTTATTGTTTCTCTGTTTCTGCTGTTACTTTTAGGTCGTCATCGTTTCGTATTCTTGTTTTGTCACTGTTCTCTGTTTTCCTCATCTATATATTACCTTCTCTTGTTCAAACATATTTCAGTTTATGTTCATTTTTCAATTTTGTAGCATGAAAAAACATGTTATTATTTTTATTGTTAGTTCCTCATTTATGTTAGTTGACAGTCTTTTGATGAGATCATGCAGTGATGTTTTCTTGCCTTAAGGATGGCGACTTTAGCTTCATGTGTTTTAAATTCGATAATTGTTGGGCTTGTTTGATTATCCTCCTTTTTCCTGTAACATTTCGTTATGGATTCTATTTTATCTTCTTTCAGCCTTCCAATTATTTTTTCCACTATTTCTCTTACATTTTCCCGTTCATTCTGTTTTTCTATTCCATCTATTATTATGTATTCTTTATCTTTTCTCTTTCCAACATTCTTTCCAGGTTATTTACTTTGTCTTTTAGTTTTTGATTATCTTTGTTACTTTCTTTTAACATCTTTATTTCTTTATTTTCTTGCTGTATTTCTTTGAATTTGGTGTTCATGAATTCTATGGTTTTTTTCATTTCTTCTAATGTTTTAAATGTTTTATTATTTGATATTTCCTCTTCACTATCACTTTCATTTGAGTCGTATTGTTTGGTTTTTTAATTTTTCTTTCTTGTTTTTGTCATTGCTTGTTATCTTTTTGCAGTTATTGATTCAGGATAGGAGGAGATATACTTTTCTCACCAGAGCGGTGTCCTTCGCGGTGTCTGACTAATCACAGATAAAGGTTGGACCTCGGATGGGTTTTAACAAAAGAGATTTGAGAGGAATCAATTGGTTACTTTATTTTGTAGAACACTGTATATTATAGACGACTATCGAAAGAAATTTTAAAGTTGTTTACGGAGATAAGGATGAGAGAGAAAAAACACTGTAAAAACATGAACGAAAACACTTACTTTAATATTTCTTCTGTTTACTTGTTGTTGTTCCGGGTTATTTTATTTTAGCACACTTTGTCGTAGTATTAGAGTCAGAACAGTAGCATATTCAAAAACATTAGAGAATTTGCCGTCTGTTCATACTAAATTTGATTTTTTTTGCGTTTTTTACACTGGTGTTTACTGTTTTCTGGGACCGTCCACACTAACACGCGTGTACACTTGGAGCGACATTCATACATTCAAAAAATAAATTAATCCGCGATTAAAGACACTGGTGTGCGGTAAAATCACCTATGTACAGCTTTTTTTTTGAAGTGTTTAGTCGGTCTGATTGTGGCTTTTTATTTATCATTGTCAAACAACTTTGTTTAAAAAATAATACAATAACAGTTTCACGGACAGTTTATCCTATTTGCAAATATAATGTAAAAATCTATACTTACTAAGTACCAAACACTCGAAAACTTGATTTTTTAAGTGTGCGCGATTTATTTTCACGCTTATATATTATTTTGTTTATCACGCTTATATACTATTTGCAAATTTGATTGCCATTATAATTTTATTAACCCTAATCAAAAGTGTTCTAGAAACCCGCCTTTTCACCATAGGTAGTGTGCAAAGTTACATGCAGTACAATGTCTTTCGTCGACTTCTGAAATTGACTCGTTTTTGTAGTTTTAGTGAATATAAACAGTGACAAAAATAGACGCGTCTTTTCGCAGTTAGAGTTGGTCACTGCTATCGAAAAATAGGAGTTTTTTTCCGAGGTCGTTCGGAGATGAAGTGCCTTCTTCTTTGTGGGGATTCTCAAGTCAGGCGTACGCCTTTTACTATTATTCTGAATGTGGTTGATGCTGTTTGCTACCTAATTACTAGGTTTCGGATTTGACAGCCAGCATGGGGCGTTTGTGTTTATAGAAGAGATCTGGTTCATAATTTAAGTTGTTGGGTTATGGTCTGATTTGGGTGGTTTTCCATCTTATCATAGAAGTTTTTCGCCATTTCGTTTATGAATTCCTGGAATGGTGTGCAGTTGGTTTCTCTGTGTATCTAGCTGTTGCGGGCATTCCATGGGGCTTGTAGTACCATGCGGAGAGTGACGTTTTGAATCGTTTGTAGAGCTTTTGGATCTGAGAGGGGAAAGTTGTGAACCAGATTGGGGCTGCGTATGTCATGATTGGTTTTATGATTTGATTGAATATTCTTAATTTTAATACTAGTTTGACTGTGCTTTGCTTGCCCACTAATAGCCAGAGTCGGGTCCTGGCTGACTTGGCTTTGGATATTGTGTGATATGATATTTCAGTTTTCGGTCGAGGAAGACCCCTAGATACTTAACGCAGGATGTCCACGGAATTGCGGAGTGGTCTATGTAAAGCTGTCCTTCCTCTGATTTGGTAGATTTTTGAAATGTGATTGCTTGTGACGTTTCATTATTAACAGCTATCCTCCATTTACAAGAACAAAGACTACAAAAAATAGGTTACACATATTTACAATTAATATCTTGTTCAAAATGAAATGTCTGCACAAAACGAGTTAAGTTTCTATGTTAATATATGTAAACAAATAATTGCCAAACAAATTTTAAATTCAATACAAGAATATCTGACATTAAACATGGTATTGATGCCATACATGGTACAAATATATAAAGTATGTTACAACTTTGACTCAAATTCGTCTATTTCCGCGCCGCACACGCGTCATCCATATATGTTTGTAGTTTGTGTTTTGTTTATATTTAGATTTCGAAGAAGTTATACAGTATTTTCTTGTAGTTACTATATCATGTACTTTGCAACCATCTTGCCTTATAATTGACCTGGCAGAAAGTGGATCAATTGGCGCTGACGGTAACTAAAATATATTCATCCGTTCGGAAATTAAGAATGAGCCCGTATGTCTGAGTTAAAAATCTGTAGCTTCGCACAATAAAACTTATGGAAGTTTCTGAGAGTGTTGGTGCGACGTCTTCAACGTGCCTTACCTTAATTCCCTAGCGTACGGTGGTTAATATGGGGAAGGGTTTTGCCTCTAACTCATCGGCGGTGGTCGTATGTCGTTCAGAACACTGAAGATGGATGAAACATAGACGCAAGCTTTCTTAAGATTAAACCCCACCCAGAATGTCACTTGTTCCGAAAGCAAGAACAACTAGGTTGTAAGAATATTCAAAAGACAAAATCTAATCAATAACAAATTTATTTGATAGCCAATGCTGTTTCCCCAAAAGGAAAAATTCCACACACAAATAGGACAATATAATTAAATTGAAAAAAAAGGAGAAGCACAGTTGAAACAAACGACTAATTCCCAACTGACTGTTACAAATTACATCATACACCCTTGTACATTTGGTCATCCCTGTATATCATTGAAAAAAAGAAAATTAAATCAAGTTAAAATTAAATGTCTTCTGTTAAAATTACTGGATTAATGATCATCTGGTAAAACAGAAAAAGGGAACAAAACACTACTGATTAAGCCAATGAGCCACAAAAAAAACAATGTGTTGAAATTAATGAAGCACCTTAAGATTTGAACAAATTAATATAGCTAAATACAATGTGATTAAATGAATGTAGTAAGATCTTACTTTACAGCAAATATGACATGTGCTTTTACAGGAACAACCTGTATATATTAACTTAAAAATGATCGAACTATGGCCACTAATATATCAGCCAAGAGCGATTAAATGTACACCAATTCAACAAAATTAGCTGAAGGCAATAAAACTAAAATTTTAATTACCCAATGACTCAAAGCGGTGCTTAATGCCTTGTCTCGGACAAGAATTGACATAAGATTTGGTTATAAACCGTAAGATATAAAGTAATTACAACAGTGCAGATTAAAATTACACAAAAAAAGCTTGTCAGCAAAATAAAGTAGCAACATGCTAGAAGTTTAAACTTGACTTACGCCTCCGATCTGACATTAAACGGGGCCAAATTAGCAATATTTACTCAAAATAATTGAATTAAACTCTACGATATTAATTTATATAGGTTGTACAAAACTTAATTAACATTAATTTACAAATTTAGCTCACCCAAGTAACATAAAAAATATAAATGACTACTTTTCTTGAAGGACAAACACAGCACCCCTCGGAATGGAAATTCTGGCATAAATTTTCCAGGAAACGAACACAGGAGCTCCAGAAAAGTTGATTTATCTTTAGGGCTTGTAATATGAAAAGGAATTTTTAAACTTTTCTCCGGGAATTACATCAAATTTCAAATGAAATCTCCATGAGGCATGACGGACAAGACAAAAATTGCGGCAGCCATGACATCCGGTTGTGACAAATCGTAAGGTAATTCCACTACGTCATACGAAGAGCTAAATGTTAAAGGAAAATGAAACGGAAAACGTTACTAAAAGTCTTGATTAATCGTAAAGAAGGAAGAAACTCACCAGCTGAAGAATATTTTATGTTCGCTTAAACCTATCCGACTATGTCGACTTATATATTCGTAAAAAATATCGTAATCTCTACAAGGGACTCCGTTCCAATCAACATAATCTTACTAACGGCAAATTAATTACAAAACTAAATTTAAGCAGAGAATACGGCGGCATAAAAAAACAGCTGCTTCCAATCTCGTCAACGTTACGTGCAAAAGTGCCGAGAAGAGATATCACACACCCTAAGCACAACCGGCGTGCGCTTACGCATGACCGCGCCCAAAAATACTACTCGATCGGTAGCAACGCATACTTATCTCCACAACCAACACAAGCTGTTAGACGACAAATAACTGAGAGATGAAGGGAAAACACAACACGAAAATAATTATTAGACAAAATTAAGGATAATCAACCAAAACAAGAAGACACATAAACTAACTGAACAATTAAATTCCATTGAGCGACAAAGTAGTTATCTACTAAGCGAAATCAACTAAAAAGCTGCGCTAAACATAGTGATAGAGGTCCATACACGTATAATTTAGCATTAAAAATAAAGATGTTAAATTAAACCATGATATTCTAAGGAAAATAAAGGAAAACAACCAAAATTATACTACGTGGAAAATAAAAATAATTCGCGTGAAAATGTACGGCGTCGTTCGAAGTTAAATGAACTAAAAATTCCAAATATTGGTAAACTCAACCGAAAATAATGGGGACAAATAGAGTTAAAAAAAAACGTGTAACAACTTAGTGCAGTTATTACGTTTTGTAAATAGTCAGAAAATATCCGAGGAAGGAATATTAGATATTTTCGTTTTCCTAAAGATCAGAACCTATCTCAGCAATGGATACAGGCCTGTGATAGATTAATAAAAAACATGAGAAATTGTAAGTTTTGTATTTGCATGTGTTTGTAACCCATTTAGCGATGTTATTATTTACAGATGTTATATGTTCATCAGTTCATTTTGCAAAAGACGCACCTTAAATAATCGACAGGTCAGACACTAATATAAATATCCATTAAAATCTACCCAGATACGTCATAAGACAGCTGTTCCCACATTGTATATAAATAGTGAAGCTGCTGTTGATAACTTGAGTTTACAACCATCAACATCAACGTAACAAATATAATATTATCCTTAAGAGTATTTTATTTTGAATTATTTACTATATAAAGTCCGATGTTGCTGGGGCAGAATGTGAATCTGTAATACATAGTTCATGTATCACCACTTTTACTAATTTCAAAAAATATACAAATGAACCTAATATATACGTTCCATTTTTACAGAAATGCGTGGCCATAGGTTGAAATTGAAGTAATAATATTGTAGACTCAACTGATTTAGATCATAGTGTATAATAATTATTTTTAACACGTTATAAACAGTAAATGTATACTTTTATAAGTATTTTTTTTAAATGAAATCGTCATAGTTTGTGAAATATAAAGTATTATTTATGTATTGCACATTTTTAATTTGGATTTTATAATGAAAATCCTGAAGACACAGTATACATTTGAAGGAAAATATTTTTCTGTTACAGCAGATATCAATAAACTAATTATAAATTGTGTTATCAGAATACATAAAACAGCTTTCTTAAATAAAGTATCACAAAATATCCAGTGGGATCTTTTTCATTAATACAGTTTTATTGTTTTTTAAACAGATAATTGTAAAGAAATTTTATTTTAGTACACATTCGCAACTGGTAGTTTGGGAAGAATCTGATTGTCAATCAAAATGATTTTCTGCCTCTTTAATTTTTCCTCTTGCTTTTAGAGAATTATCTAGAAATAATAATATTTTGGTACAAATTTTGTTTGAAATTCAAAAAGTCTTTTACATACCGTTAGCACACCAACTTGATTTTACTGACTTACTGATGGGCCCCTATCTCTTCGCGACTTTAATATTTTAAGTGTTGGTCTGGTGGCCTCTGTAATCGTCGAAAAATTAATACTTTATTCTGATTCTTTTATTGAAAAGTCATTTTACTTGACAGCCTTGGCGCTAC
This sequence comes from Amphimallon solstitiale, assembly GCA_963170755.1. NCBI lineage: Eukaryota > Metazoa > Arthropoda > Insecta > Coleoptera > Scarabaeidae > Amphimallon > Amphimallon solstitiale. The sequence goes on from OY720677.1 coordinate 36,385,660, forward strand.
CGAAAGCATTCTTCCCATCCAAAATATTTCACCGCTTGCGAGGCAGTAGCTGGGTTGTGGAGGTCAACGAGAGGAAACCGTTTGATTAACTAACTACTCGGCAATACAGTACAACCCATTTTCATCAGTCGTAACTTATAGGCTTAGTTTAGTGGTAGAGAAAGCCACCCACAAGTGTGCGGGATTTGTACGCCTTTCAACTTTAAGTCCTTCATAAGTAGTAGTCCTATTATAAAGAGGCAACTCATCCAATATATCATAAAAATGAAGATATATTAATAATGCTAGTTCCTTCATAATATTACTTAATTCTATATTAATTACCTCTTGAATATTTAGGTTAGATGTATGTCATTACTGCTGTCTTCTCAGTCATCATACACCAACTTATACTGTTTTTTTTTGTTATATTATATGATGATGTATTAATGATTAAATGAAATATAGACAATCCTAATAAAATAACACATTGAATACGTAAATTAACATTTTCACTTCCCTTACTATATTTTCCTGTTAAGTCAGTGCTTATATAAATATGGGATGCTAAATGAGGTCCAGAGTTATTTAATGATCTTTTCTTAATAATGTGATCATTTAGTGTATGAACCATTGAGCCTGATAATATATCTCCAGAAGTAAATCTAGAGGACCATTGGTATGAGATTCTGCTAAATCTAGAAAAAACTACATTTTTGTAAATGATGATATACACCATTTAATAGTTTGAATTATTCTTTGAGCTGCTTGTAATGGTATACTTATTTCAACTAACTGAAATATTTTTCCAGTTGTTTTCTCCCTGGTTATGGATCCAATATATGGAATATATGGAGCCCTGTTAATAATTGGTCACCTAAATAATTTGAACCTATTCGAAATATTGTATGAGGATAAAATATATGATTATAATCCATATCATTATCAAATGAGCATTATTTAACTTTAAATTGATGCAAAGAACAAGGTACTGCAACTCCTTTTATATGTTTATCTTTAATATTTTAGACCAAGTATAATCTCTAAATTTCTTGGCCAGTGTAGAAGGGCACATTTTCTTTAACTGGGGGGGGGGGGGTCATTGTCTCAAAATGTTCGATTTGAGAACTTGATACCATCCACAACTGTTATACTTTCTTCTCTAATGTAGATATACTTTTTACAAAATTAGTAACTTTTTGAGTGTTAGTAATATGGAAAATAGTTCTGGTATTACTAAATTTAGAAATTATTCCAAGACGAGTTCTTGTTGTAGTCAATCTCATTATTTCATGTAATACCGTCGGATAGCAGGCGGTTGAATATAGTAAATAACAACACAACTTTTTATCTTGTATCTCACTTCGAACATGAAATAAAGGTTTTATGTGCTTATTATATATGTGCTCTAAACTACATATGATATTATCTAAAATACTTTTTTTATTTCTAAAATTCAATTGATACATTCCCAAATACTAATAACATTTCGAAACTACATTTGACGCTTTCGAATATGCTGTTGGAAAAGGTGTAGTTTCAGGTAACTGGTCATCATTTGCTTCACCTGCTGTTAGTAATTTTAGTCTGTTCAAACATTCAGTCTGGAAAGACCTTTGGATTTAGTAAGTGCACGCCCCCCGGTCTCCTAAATCCGCTAACTGCCGTTTGGATGCTAGCAGCTTTCATGGATGCAGTGCAAAAAAACTCTGCCTATAGGGGTAATCGTAACAGGCCTACCTGGACGTTGTTGCATTCATCTCTGGCTTTCTGACCTGTTACATGTGCTCAGTAGTGACACAAGGCTGACATTCAGGGGTTGTAGGCGGTGTGTTGTATAGCGTGGAGAGCATGCCAATACAACACCGTTATATCTAGGTCTTTGAGTTGGATCTAGATTCTTGTTGTAGATCGCATTTATGTCTAGAAGCAAAAGAATGGGATTTTCTTTGGAAGGGTTGGAAAGAGCAATAAATTTATCGAACCAACTGAAAAATAGTCTTTCTGCATCCACCCTGAAGGATGATAATGAGCTGTACTACCAGGGAGAGCATCATCAAAGATTCTGACTTCGCCCTAGCTCTTCGGAGTACGAACATTGGTGCCATAAATACACCACTATCACTCATGCAGATCTCCACTGTAACCAGAACTCGACGTTCTGCTGAAGACAAGCATCCCACTTTTCGCTTGCCGCGCAGTGACAAACATTTGAATTTTTTTTGATAATTTCCAACTCATCGACATTATAAATATGTTCAGGGGTGGCTTGTGTTTCCCTATCGTTTCAGAAAGCAACGAGAATTCTTTTCTTTCTTTTTTAGCGAGTGAATTCGGTTTTGAAAATCAAAGTTTGATATTCGGATGCTTACTCAAAAAAGAATATAACCATGCTTTACCAGCCTTTTTTTCCCTTGTTGAATCTATCGGACAGGCCATTGTGATTGACTAATTCAAAATCTCTTCATTTATAGAGTTATATCAGATATGCCTTCCATGGATAAAATGTGTTCCGCTAATTCCTCTTCCATATCCCGACTAAAAACAGGTTTGTGAGACCCTAATAGTCCTTTTTTGCCGAGTTATCCCTGTTGAGGACACCCCGTCCAATTTTCTTCACACTTGCTTCAATAGTTGTGCGAGGAACCTCATATTATTTTGAAGACTTGAGATACCCCATTTTTCCTTTCAGTACCTCCTCAACAGCCAGACGCATACTGTACTCGTCTCAAGACTGCATCCTTCCTTTATATTTTCGCATTGAACTCAAAAGCAGAAAAAGAAATTGACCTGATACCTCCCGTTTTACCAAACCACTCAGTGTCCGGTTTTACCAAACAAATTTTAATAAAAAAACAAAGCAAATTCCGCAGTAAACTATCTTCGCCGGTAAGCTTAAAAAGGGACTTATAAAAACACGCCAAATATTATACTTTAACCTAACGTTTTGACACTTTCACCTGTTATGCTGCTTAGAGTTAAAAAAAAAGTAGCTAGATTACTAGCCTGGCATTGGTAGGCACCAAAGGTCATAAGTTTCGCCTCTGTCCGATAGATAGTACTATTTGTTTTAAATTAATCCGCGGTGTCCGGTTTTACCAGACCATCCTGTTCTACCCAACTCTCCCCTACGTATTTATTCTAACCCAGTCCTTATTGTGTCAGTGATCTTGGATATATTGTTAATAACCGTTCACTCGTGCTTCCTAGGTGACTGTTTTAATTGAATATGTCTTTTAAACTATTTTTGACTAGTGTTATTTGGGCATCTGACCATGAAGGTCTTGCTTTTTTCGTAACTAAAACGAAAGTAACATATACTTAACACCGTCTATTGTTACGAACCTGAAGCGTTAATTAATAAAAATGTCGTTATTGTACATATTTGTTATGTCTATAATTAATCATTTAAACTATGTACAACATTTTATTATTATGTTTTCTAATTAATGATTTTGTTTAACCTCCTGTTTAAATATTTCCTAGTATTTTTGATAATTCGTTTAAAATTGTATTTAATTGTTGAAACTTTCCGTGTGTGCAATGGAAAAAATGAGGTGTGGCCACCACACGACTTTCTTATACGTATGAAAGTGTTACTTCCGGTCCGAATTTTGAAATTTCATTTATACAAAAAATATTCCAAATCCAACTCTAAATACTTTTGTACTCTTCATAAATATATATATATATAATGCATAATTTACAACATATTTGCAAAAAATCGTTATTCGGTAAGAGTAAAAGTGATACTTCCGGTCCGAATTTTGAAATTTTTATATACAAAAGATATTGGAAATTAAATTCTAAATACTTTGATATTCGTAGCGCACCTGTCTAAAAAGCATGACTTGCAAAATATTTTCAAAAAACTGATTTTCGATAAGAGTAAAAGGCCTACTTCCGGTAGGAATTTCGAAAAACTTTTTTAATAAAATTGTTCACAATTTCAATTTTAAGTACATATGAATTCTTTATAAATTAGTCTAAACTTAGTAGTTGACGAAATATTGGCAAAATTCAATTTTTTCACTGAAGTAAACTACTACTTCCGGTCTACCGATTTTACTGAAAAACCAATCAGATCTCAAGAGGGATATTATACACGTAAATACAAAATTTGGAATTGATATTTACAGCGGTTTGACCGCTATCGTGGTCACACACACAGAGACAGACACACAGACATTTTTTTAAAAAACACTTTTTTGGTATTAGGGGATTTCAAAACGTGGACATCTGCAAAAATCTCGATGTCGAAAATTTTCGTCATCACAAATTGCATAGCACGTCGTCATTTTTGCGCACGGACAGGTGGGCGAATTTTAGCGGGCTCCACTTGTTTTCCTAGCAAGCCTTCAGACCATCCCTAGGTGGACGGTATTCCGTTTGAACATCAGGTTTTGACACCTGGGGTGCGTTCAGAAAAGGAAAGAATGTTATTCAAGTGTCATTCCAATTTCACACTTATATATATGCCGGTTTAGAACGTTTTTCTCCGTTGTCCGACACCTAATTTTCATCCTCTTCTATCTTCACATTCCTTCGGTGTGAGGTTTCTTTAACTCATGGATCTTTGTATACTTTTCTGCCATTCCAGTTTCGATCTTCCCTGTTTCCTTCTCCCTCTTGGGTGCCAGTGCATTATTATTTTGGGCCACCTGTTATTTTGCATTCGTTCTACGTGTCCGTACCAAGTAAGTTGTTTCTTTTCGATGTCCTGAACTACCGTGCCTTCTATTCCCATTTGTTGTTTTATATAGTTGTTCCTTATTCTCTCCCTTCGTGAAATCCGCATGGACCTTGTAATGGCATCCATTTCAACCGCCTCAACCTTCTTCCTTTGTCTATCTGCAATCCTCCAGATTTCTGCTCCATACAGAAAGCTGCTCTTTATCATTGTCTCGTATATATCAAATTTTCTCTTCTTTGTTATTTCCTTGCTCCATAAAATTCCACTCAGGCATCCGATCACTTTTTTTGCTTTGACTATACGTTTCTCGATCTCTTCTCACATCTGTTCCGGTGTTGTCGAAAGTTATGCCCAGATATTCATATTCCTGACATTGCATTATTTCTTGACCATTGTCCACTTCCAGATTTCCGGCCTGGTTGCCAATACATAGATATTTTGTTTTGTTTATATCGACTGTCAAGCCCCATTCTCGGTATTCTTCCATCATTTTTCTCACCATATATTGCATGTCCTCCTTGTCATTGGCCACTATGACCTGGTCGTCAGCGAACTGAAGGGTAAACAAGCACCTGTCATTTATCTCTATACCCATTCTCTGAATATTCCTCTTCCAATTCCTTAGTGCCACCGCTACATATATTTTAAAGAGTGTTGGAGAAGTACAGCATCCCTGGCGTAGTCCTTTATTTACCGTAAATGCATCTGTGAGCTCTTTACCCATCTTAATTCTGGATTTTGGAGTCTATACAATTCTTTAAGGGCCGTTATATAGTAGTAATTGATGTTAGATTGTTCTAATACCTTCCATAATCTTGACACTGGGACTGTGTCATATGCTTTTTGTAGGTCAACGAACGTGAGGTGGGTTTCCAGCTGTCTAGCAGATCTTTTTTCTAACTTGTTTTAGGCAGAATACGTTGTCCGTACATGACCTTCCTGCTCTGAACCGCATTGCTCTTCTTCTTCTTTGTCTTCGTAATCTTCTTCAATCAGATCACGCAGGATTCTACCGTATAGTCTGCTTAGTGTGCTTGTGACTGATATGCCCCTATAGTTATTGCAGTCCAGCTTACTTCCTTTTTTATGAATGGATGATATAAAAGCCGTTTTCCAGTCTTGCGGAACAGGATGTCCATTTAGGCATTTATTGATAATTACTGTGAGACTTTTCCCTTTCTGTTCCATATTTGAGCATTGCGGAGTATTTCCCTTCCGGGCGGCTGGCCTTGCCTGACTTAAGATTCTTAACAGTCTTCTTTATTGTTTCTTCCGATATCTCAACTTCTTCCCCTTATACTACAATCTGTCTTGGGGAGTCTATTATAGAATCCTGTCTATCTTCTTGTAGTAGGCCTTTGTAGTGTTCTAGCCACTGTTCCGGTTTGACTATTCGGATGTTAGCATTGTTCCTTGCTGGGGTTTTAACATTTGATATAGATCTCCATACCTCCGAGCACTTCCTACCTCCCATGTCTTCGCATTTCTTATCCCGTGACTCGTTTTTTGCAGTAGAGATGCGCGTTCTTAGTTGTCTTTTCGTTTCTTTATAGTCCTTAAAGTCCTGTTCATTTTTTGTCGTCAGCCATTTCAGATATTTTTTCTTCTTTTCTTTGACTAATTGTTCTATTTCCTCGTTCCACCAGTATTTCTTGTTGTTGTTCTTCTTCTTTTTGATTCCCAAAGCTTTTTGGGTGACTTCTATTAGGCTGCTTGTAACGTTCTCGTAGAGCTTGTTAAAGGTACACCCTTCCGGGTTCAGTAGTTTGCTGTCGAGTCGTCTCTGATATAGAAATACAGTGCTCTCATCTTTGAAACTGTCAAAATTATATTTGGTTGTATCCACCGCGTTTGTGAGTGTTGTCCTGCTGCCTTGTTCCTCTTGGGTCTTGTTCCCTTTCCTAAATTGCATTCTTATTTTGGCTCTCACCAAAAAATGATCCGACCCGCAAGTTATTCCCCTTAGGACTCTTACGTCGTTTATCTCTGTTTGTTTCTTGTCTACTTATGACATAGTCAATAATGGTTTTTAGGTTACGGGTGTTCTGCATCCATGTGTAGCGATGGATGTCTTTGTGTTTGAAGAATCCGTTGTTTATTCTAAGATCGTGGGTCTCGCAGAGATTTATAAGTCTTCGGCCATTATCATTGATTATTTCTTCACCAAATGGTCCCACTACTGGGCTATTGTTTTCCCTTCCTGTTCTTCTTTTTTTAACACTAAAATTACGTCACTACATCATATATTACGCATGTGCGTGTGCTAAATTTGATATGTAATAATGCAATCATACAGGAGTAATGCTATAATATCAAAATTGTATGCTAAATTAAAGCAGAAAATTTTCGTAATAATGTACATGGAAATTCTCTGTAAAATGTAGCAACGTCTCATACAGGCCTAAAACAGCATCGAGTTGTAGCTACTAAATCTAAAATGAAATCCTATCCTAAACAGGAGAATTTACAATATTTTCTAGGGCTTTGTGGCAGATATTTATTAAAAGAACTGGCAACTGATGTTAAATTTAATGCAGTTAATAAAAATAAGAATATTGCAATATTGTTTTTCAACTTTGAAGAGAATAAAAACATTTTCTAGAAATACCATGCAGGAAAGGAGACTCAGCCTCAGCAATGTGTTCCATTGAAAAACAATTACTGACATCAACACCAAACTTCATGGAATTAGTTATTAATCATTTTGCTAATCGTAAGGAACGGCGAATGGATTTTATTTTCAAACAAGTTAATTAAATAACATGCTCGTATTGAGTTTATTTTTTTGTTTGTATTTAATTTTTGATATTAAACACTCAGATCTCCCGGTGCCCTCCCGTTCCAAAAAATCACGGGCCGCCACTGGTGGTGGCCACATCTCATCTTTAACATTATATATATGTGTACTTTTCAGAAATATAAATAGAGTATATAAAAGAAGACACTTACTTTTAATTATTAATTTTACAGACACACGCACAACAAATACTTCACTAAACAGTTATAATAAATAATAAATAAATAAATAAATATAGTTAATAAAACAGTTACACAAAAAACAAATAATTGACCAACAACAAAAATTATAACGAGAAATTGTATGTATGAATGGTTTATCGACTAAAGAGACTCAAAACACCCACAAAACATTTTCTTCTGATCGACCTTGGGCGAGCGTACTATAAAAACATCCACATTCATATATACGTACATACACGTTTGTGTATACTTATAATATTTAAAGGGAATTTGATAAAGGTTTTAATTTTATTTATATAATTGGATAACAAGTGGCTGGTGATCTATAAAATATAAAATACGTTATCTTCTGTAAGATTTGTTCACGGCATCAATTTGTACATAGTTATAAGGGAAGCTATTGAATATAAATATTGGACTTGCAGAAAAGATTTTGAACAGAAAAACTTGTGAAATTATAAATAGGTATACTGTTCTTTTCATTTTGACTTAATAGAAAACATAAATTGATGCTATACATAATAATAATACATATACATAACTGAATATTTGAGGTTGTTGAGTTAAGTTAGGTTGTATTATATTGTGACATACTTTTGCTATATATATAGACGGAAAATATAATTATTGTACATTATTCAATATATTGTATAAGCAATAGTATAGAAAACAAATTGCTGTTGTGTTCTTGTATTTAATTCTATGTAGAGACATACAGACTTAATTAACACGAATGTTTTAACAAAAGTAAGTGGTATCAATCAGCATAGTTTTGACTGAGTAATGGTGTTATAATTTTCATTATTTGTAAATTTTTTTATATAGAAATGATTAACCCACTTCTGGAAATAACATTTTCATAAGGCTTTATTTATGCCCATATGTTGGAAAGAAAATTACTCTGATACACTGGAATTTCTTTAGTGTATGTAGTGCCACATTCGTAATCAATCCTCTTTTCCTAATGTTTCTGTCTGATAAACTAAGGTGAGTAAAAATGAAACTTTGCAAATAATTAAAAATATATGCTTGATTACAATATAATTTAGTAACAGAAATTATAATATGTATTTAGCAAAATATGAATTAAAAACAATCACTTTACTTATCTTATGAATAATGTGTTCATCTTTCCAAATTATTATCACAATCATCGATGCATCATGGCATGAATTCCAATAACCAGTCAATCTCTTCTTAAAAGGCAATACGTGAGCATATTATCATATCTGATGACCTGGCGATGTCCCATACATGTTCCATTAGACATATATCAAAAAATTAATTACTTATTGCGCTATTAATAAATTATTTATTTAGGTGTCTTTAAGTAAAGAGAAACACTCGGTATAATGAAATTTTACTAAAAATTTAATGTTGGCAAAATGGCGGTATACCGGGTGTCTGTTTAAGCTCTGCCATCGACCATATCTCGGCAACCATTTATCGTACAACCTGGCGAAAAAAATCTTGATAATAAAATGAACCACGGGAATTTCAACAAAAATATTTTTAAGTTTCCAAAACGATCGCCAGAGGGCGCAATTCTCAAGATGAATTAAAAATTCGATAATTTTTCATTAAATTCTGGATTAAGATATATTAAAATTTTTACTAGCAACATTTTTAGACGTTTTTATACAATTTTCATTTGAAACTTTTTCATCTAACTCCCATACGAAGGGTAGGGCGGAGGGGGGTATGTCTGCTTACAAAAGTAGGTATAATTTCGGTTTACCCCAACGGATTTTAATGCTTCTGGGCTCATTAGATAGAGAATTTTACAAACAATAGAAGGATATGTAGTACGAAATTACTTGGTTGCCAAAAAAAAAATAACAAGGGTCGCTGTTCTCAATTTATGTATATTACTTGTTTTTTCTTTAAAATTTTAAATGGAACGGTATATTTTTAATATCGCAGTATTGAAGTACATAAAAAACTGAAGCGGATGATGGAAACCAGAAGTTGCTACCTTTTTTCTTGGCGAAGATATAGCCATACGAAGCCAATCCAGAAAAATAAAAAATTTTAAATATAAATTTATTTATTTATGTATTGCGAGTAATATTTTAATTTTTATTTTAAGAGAGTCTCTAGACTGTGTAGGGGAGAGTGGGGCACAAAGGACCATCTAAGCAAAAAAAAATCGTATCTTTTCAAAGCTGATTGATAATGAAATGCTTTCATGGTATGATGAGCAATACTTACTTGGCTTTCAACTAATCTTGTCAGTTTTAGTCTAGTCTGTTTTTTTGTAGGTTCATTTACAAAAAGTTTGACCATTGCACTCGGACCTGTGTGCCCCACTCCCCGGGGCACATCGGACCACTATACTTAACATATGGAAAAAATGTAAACATGTTGTTAAACGCTGAATAAGCTCTTTTATTCAAGGAAATACAATTCAAACAAGTACAAAACTTAAAGTACGTACTGTAGAACGAAAATCACATACCTAAACAAAACAAAATTGAAACATGATTTAAAAATATCTGAAAAACATTTCATAAACTTTTTTGTAATAAAAAAACAAACATTTAAACAATAGGAACCTCACTTGTAATATAAATTTTCAGCCTCATCGCTGTCACCTTCACATTTGATGCACAGGAAATTGTCATCATCTTTGAGGCCCCTGCACACTTTTCGTGGGCCCACTTACCACACTGTTGACATTGGATCCACCCTTCGTTCGATTTAGACTTCAGGAACTTCCCCACACAATAGATGCATTGTGGATTGCTGCCTTCATCTGGATCGCTTGAATCATCATCAGCGACTCTTCGTTTTGTCAGAAGTTTCTTTCCTTTCTTTAACTTCTTCTTTGGAGTCTCACATTTTGAAGAACTTTGTGAAAAACATTTTCTCTTCACTTTGTTTACACTTTGTCGATGCCTTTTTCTGCTTCTCCAATGCTTCAGCTGCCAAAGAATCTTTAAAGGGGGTACCGGTCAATTCTTCAGCTGCTTGGGTTTTTCGTCTAGTATCCGATTTCCGGACTGTGCACTTTGCTTTGGGCGAAATCACAGACAGAACGTTTTGAATATCATCATCGTACAGATCTTTCGCACTTGATGGCCCAGCTATTGGCTCTGCGGTATTGCGAGATGTGTCAACATTTTGTTGCAATGGTATTTTTTCATGTTCCTCGCTTCTTACACTTTCATTTTGATCCCTAGCAGTTGATGGAGCTGAGATTGATTTCGCTCTGTCCTCTTCATGATCATGAATGTTACCTACAGATTCTGCTTCATACTCCTCCAATTCGTCGTCTTCATCATCCGCTAACGGTGTAGCAATTTCAGTGACTGTCGATGGAAGAAAATCTGTTTCCGAAAAGATGTCTGGATTGAAGGGATGGATTCCAGTCACTTCGAAACCCCTGCCGGCTTTTTCGAGCGTGGCAACATGTAAAAATGCTTTGCCAAACAGATCCATGACGTTGTATATGGTTATTCTTTGAGCCGGGTGATTGGTCATCCATTTGTCACATTCTCTAGCATACTGACATTTCAACGGACCGTAAAAACAACAGTCGAGCGGCTGCATCCGATGACTTGTATGAGGTGGCAGTGATATCATCACAATGTTCAAACTACGAGCCTTTGTGATAACTTCAAGATTGCGGTGACTGGCATGGTTGTCGAGGATTAGCAATACTTTTCGGTTTTCAGATGCATTTGTGTGTTTTGCGAAGTGTTCCAAGTATTTCAGAAAATGTTCAGTGTCCATCCAACCACTACCATCCGCATGTCCCACAGCTGCAGCTGGACAACCTTTTATCAATAGATCAGACATCCGTTTTCTGGGAAAAAGGACGAAGGGTGGAACGTACGAGCCTGATGCCGATATTGCACATGTTACTGTCACATTAAAACCTCTTTCACTGCTGACGATGCGACCCACTTGCTTTTGGCCCTTTTGTGCGATAATTTTTCGAGGAGTAGGTACGGTATTCATGCCAGTCTCGTCTGCATTGTAGATTTGGTCTGGTTTAAAGTTGTGTTTTTGCATCACCAAGGAAAGTACATCGAAAAATTTTGTCACTTGAACCTTATTGAATCCAGCCGCTCTAGCAACGCTGGTTTGCTCTGGCTTTCTCAATGATAAGTTTGGGTGCCTCTTCCTGAAGTTGTACAGCCAGTCTAGGCCAGCAATCTTCTTCTCATTGTTGAAAGGATGGTTGATCTTCATAGTTTCTGCGACTTGAAAAGCAAGTTTTCTGATTTCCATTGGAGTTAGACCATAAAATCTAGCTTCCAAATCAAGAATATGTTCAACAAGCTGCTGTTCTTGATCTTTGTCGAAAACATTCTTAAAGTTGTCGTTTCGAGGAGGGGCAATTTTATTAAGTTTGAGGCGTCTCAAAAGGCACGTTTTCGGAATGCCAAATTGCTTTGCTGCTTTCGTAGCGGGCATTGATTTTCCACGTACAGCATTGATAGCCGCTTCAACATCTCGTGTGGTCCACTCTGGCACGGGTTTCTTTTTTTTGTAAGTGCGAACCATCTAAAACAAATTAAAACATTAGTAGGGGCACATAGGACCACGCACCGGTCCTCTCTGCCCCAAGTGCACATTTTTCAAACAAAAAATAGGTTAGGAAATCAAAACATTTCATAATGCCCACACATCAGGGGTCTAAGCTTCATTTATAGCACTATCAAACTACTGTAATAGATCGACTCAGACCCAACACGTTTAGCTTCAGGTGGAATTTAGATAGATAAATTTTACAAGACTTACCTCGAAAATCACTTTTCCTGCCGGCTCCTTCACAGCTGTGACCACAATGGCGAAATGTCATTACCGACCGATGAAGATGCCTTCTGAGTTGCAAACGCGATATTAGCAGTACAGATTGCAGCACATCTACTATTATTATTCACGAAGACCTCTGTGCCCCGCCGGACTCCTGTGCCCCACGCTCCCCTATAGTTCGTTTTCACTTGAATATTCATCATACTCTTCCATAAATGCATTCATTTCAATCTTCTCACCAATTTTTTAATTCATTGCATATGCTACATTAGATTCTCCTTTTAAATGTTTTCAAATTCTTAAGCTATTTTTAAATTTCATGTCTTGTCTTTTCAGACTTTGAAATAAAATAATAACAATAATAATAATAATAATATATCTTTATTACCCAACAAATATACATCTAATTACAGTAAAACAGCAAAAATAAATTCCATAACTCATGAACTAAGTATACAATAACGAAAATGTAAAGATAGGCATAGCACATTGTTAATAAAAATAAAAGAGGAAAACGAAGGAACAAAATGTCACAATAAAATACCGGGTGTTGCATTTAAAAAAAAATAAGTTTTTGGTATGTGAAAATTTCGAGAAGTAGGCTTTGAAAAAACAAAGTTCTTCAAGGTATTGTCGAGTGCAACTTGTACTAAATGATGCAGAATTTTCTTGGCTACAAGCACCACGAATGTTAATGTTTTACTTTTCAGAACAATGTGAAAATGATTTTTTTCTGAACACGTATTGGTGAAATATTTTCAAAAAAAATTAATAACCCAAAAACTCTTGGCTTAATTTTGAAAAAGAAAAATATAGTTGAATAGGCAATTTACGACAGTACTAGAAAATTCAAAAATATATAAGATGTGTCAATTAAAAAAATTACAAGTGATAGAGAAGGCTGTAGGATCGACCGGATACCGAAAAAGCAAGTGAACAAATATTATAATTTGTAATTTTGAAGTATGTGAATAATTTCTAATTTAGAATAGGTATCCTTTGTTAAGCTTTCGAAATTTCTAGTATTAATGCACGTGTGCATTCTTGTTCCAAGCGCATTTCCCGGAAAAAGAACACCTTCCCGAAGTAATTGTCTCGGCCAAAGGGGATTGTCTGTCGGAATTGAGTAAGACAGAAAAAGCAGTTTTCTTAAGAAGTCTGTTATGGGTCTGAAGTTAATAGGACGGAAGCAAGCGATCTCTCCGAATTGAGTAAGACAGAAAAAAGATGAGGAAGAAACAGCAAATAATCTGTCCGAATTGAGTAAGACAGAAAGAAGAAGGCGATGGTGGCCAAAAGAGCATAGCCTGTATTTAGTAGGACAGAAAGAAAACAAAGGAGAGGAAAAGAAGGCTCGCACCCAATACTAAAATGAAAAGGGAAAGGTATCTGATGAAGCATGGAAAATCGCCTGGGACCAGATGAAGTAATTGATGATTGAACTCAGAACTTTGTAACATGTAAATAGTTTAAGATTTTTCATGTTCATAGATGTAAAATGGGATTTTATAAGATATGTAGTTAATAGGATAAGTTTAGAGATGTAAGGTTATCTATGGAAATTTCGGAGCATATTTTTTCGAAGAGGAGGGTAATGCCACGGAAATTTCCATAGATAAAATAAATGTAAGAAATATGTATAACGTCACTCGATACACCGGAACCGAATCAGCGTCTTTACTGGCCGCGGAAATTAGACAGACACCAAAGACGCTGATGACGCAATGGAAGGTATCGAGGAAGGTGAGATTAAGAAAATAGACAGAGGTAGTAGACACATGAAGACTGTAACGAAGCTCCTTCGTTAATTGAGTAAAATATCATTTATTCACGTTTCATATCTACTTTGAATTGCAATTTTCAAATTATATATGTTTGATATTTTATTCAACCGATCATTAACCATTGTTTTTCATGTTATAAATATTTTTGTAATTAGTATGCTATTTTATCTATTCATTTCTTTGTCGTTCGCGCTTTTAAATTGACCGAAGACGTCACGATTATTTTTCGCGCGTTGCTACGTCACGTTTACGTAGGAGGTTCCCACTCTGCGTACTTGTTTTTCTTGGCGAAACGACCATATAAAAGAGCCGTCCCCGGTCAAGACACAGACAGAGAGATTTATCCTTCCAACCGTTCCCGACCATAGCACTTAGGCCTATTTGTCGTAAGTGTTTTGGTACCGTCTTCTTTAATCTAAGCAGGCCAATTTGTCGTGCTTTGATTAAAGATCCATAGAAGCAGGCCAATTTGTCGTGCTTCAGTCCGTAAACCTTTTCCTTTAATTTGAGTAAGTGTAAGTTGTTATTTAGTAATAAATAAGTCTGGCCTTTACAAGCCAGCAATTATCACTTTTACTCTTACCGAATAACGATTTTTTGCAAATATGTCGTAAATTATGCATTCTATACTGGGGTGTCTCTAAAAGGTGCGGAAAAAACGCTACCACACATTTCTGAGGGCAAAATATGACGATTTAACCCAACTTACCTCAGTCCAAAAGTGGATGCTTTCGGAGATACAGAGTGTCAAAAGTTCAATTTGGTTTTAGTTTTTTATAAATAATTTCTGTAATAATTGGTATATTGTCACAATATTTGGGTAGGGGGGGGGGTTTCGTGGGGTAAAAAATTTAAATCTGCTCTCATTTTCATTGCAAAATGTAGAGGGCGCCACCTGCGGCATATTGTATCCATTTATAACCTGGCTAGCTTACTTTTATTTATAACATAGTGTCATTTGCTTATATAACACCAGGGGCAAACTAGCCGGTTATAGAATTTGTCTTCTGAATGTCGCCAATGCACCAAAAATACGTAGCACTCCTGGCTGCCTATATGTTCAGGCTTCAATATTATGATCTGATAAAGTACGTGTCGTCGACCTTAATGTCAACAAGTTCGGGCAGTTTAAGATAAATCAAAAATATGGCGGTTATAGTGTGGTGCCTTGGGACAAAGACCTATTGCTCAGCAGCGAACTCAGCGGAGAAAAAACGTGAGTACTTCTTATTGTTTTAATGTGATTCGTTACTCTTGAATACACTACTTTCTCTATCTCATTGTCAAGCGGTAAAGGTAAAAAAAACACACGGTTAGAAATTCATTTGAAAAGTACATAACAGTTACTTTTATTTCTATTAAAACATGGTTAAATCATGTCAAACAAATAAACAATTCAACAATTAAACTATGGTCACAATTGATACACATTTTCGTCTAATATTAATTACAAATTTACAAAGCCTATGTACATAAATAGTATACAAAATAAATACATGTCAATGACCTCTATAAGTCACGTATGAAATTGAGCGAGAACGTTTGTACATTTCTAGTCCCTGAATTAATAATTACGGGTCCCAGAATATTCCGATTAAAAAATCATAAATAAAATGGTGTTTGAAATAAGATACGGATGCTCAGGTTTGCTTAAATTATTTTACAACTAAATTTGGTATGTTATCACGCTCGCAGAAGAATCTTTACAAAATTTGTCACGGAAAATAATTTCAATCGGCACGGGCTTTTGCACGTCTACTCGGCGAAGTATTATTATATCTTTGTTTATGTTATAGAGCGCGGACAATGTATTTGAATTTATACGCGCGTTACAAACAATATTCGAAATCTAACATTTCTGAAAATAAAATACAAATATTAAATACAGAGATATATACATATAGTCACGACATTTATAGCCTGACTCTGACGGGAATTATAGGTTGCTGCGGTAAAATGTCTATTCCTCCACGACCCCTGGTCTGAATGGAAAAGACACTTTCGGACGGGTTTTAGCGGATTTTGAAACGATTATTTCACGGCACAGAAAGGGGCCTGAATATAATACGTTTCTAGGAGAATCACCTAACTTTCCCACGCCATCAAGGCTGAGTAAAGAAGGTAAAGGCGGCTGTAGGATAGGAGAATAAAATGGAAGAGACACACTTGCGGGTGTCTTTATATATCCGTAAACCCCCCTATTTCTGTAGGAAAAACTCGTTCAAAATATACAATTTGCGCGCGACTACGAGCATGACGTATACATTCGGTACTCTTATATTGAAAAATAAACAAATAACATGAATGATCGTTACAAATGAATACATATACAGGTCCGTCCAAAACATTTTATACAATATTTGAACAAAATAACACACATTCTTTTAATTTAATATTGCTACATAAATTAATAATGGACTAAAAATGTTAATTTGTGCAATTAACGAGGAACTTCGTTACAGCCCCCTCCTTAAAGGAAAACAATGAACCCTAACAACTAACTATCAAAAGTACGGAAACGGAAAATTAAATTTAAAACAAAATTAACACTTGACAGTCTATCATCTTAAAAATTAAAAAAAACTAAAACTCGTCAGTTTATCATCACTCACGATGTCTATGACGCACGCACTATCACTGATTGTTCTGTCTTTTCAGATTTGCGTGGTGGATTTCAGCTTCCCTGCGAGTCATCACGACGCTCACTCCGTCGACCCGCACATGGACTGGTGCTGGTATCGCCTCGGACAATTACATGCGTCGAAAATTTGATAGGCCTCTACTATCGGAATTATTATAGCGGTTGCAGTGATTTTCTTCTCTGGCGGTTTCCATGTGGACAAACACTTCGTGCGGCGGATTGCACGAAGTACGAGCTCTAGATGGTGTCATGAGCAAATACTTGGTACGGCGGATTGTACAAAGTATGAGCTCCGGATGATGCCTTGGAACAAAACACCTGGTGCGGCGGATTGCAGCAAGTACTAGTCCAAAACATCCCTCACAGCCTCCGGCGGAATTGGAGGTAGGAGATCGGTATGGAGCTCGTCGGCGGACGGAATCTTTATGTCTTTCACATGGACTTTCACTGGCTTTCGTCTGTTTGGTACCTGTAACATAAGAACAGACGGGGACAGGATCTGGATAACTTTAGAGGGACCTTCAAATTTTGGAGCAAGTTTCGCGGTAAATTTCTTAGAGGCGTCGGATAAACTATGGGTCTGGTGGTATACCCATTGATCCCTTTAGAAGACTTTTACTTCACGCAGGTTCACGGTAGGAGAATTCTTCCAGCCCTCTCTACAGGCCTAGAGGTTTTCCCTGATTAAATTTATAATGTTTACAGGATCGACATCGATTGACGTAGCGGCGGACATCTCTGAACATCCCTGGCCAATAATATAACGAAGCGGCTCTCGCTATACTTTTGGCGACCCCAAGATGTCCAGCTTCAGGAGCGTCATGGATTTCTTTCAGGACGTCGTTTCTCTCAGGCGTAGCTACACACAATTTCCATGCGCGCACTCCCTCGGTATGTTGTGTATCAGGTATGTGTCTGTACAAATTACCATTTTCTAATCGGTATTCTTGATGTTTTTCAGGATCTGACTGAACGTCCGAAACCTTCTTGTTATACCAAGAACAAGACGTTTCTTCTAACAAGGCACAGGTATCTTCATCGGGTTCGTGTTTGAAAGGAAGCGGTGCTCGGGACAGAGAATCGGCTAAATTATTCATCGCTCCTTTTCGGTATCGAATGACAAAATCATACTGTTGTAAATCAACAGCCCATCGACTGAGTCGTCCTGACGGATTCTTCAAGTCATTCAGGAACCTTAAACACTAGTGATCGGAAATAACGGTGAATTGGTAAAATCCTAAATAGTACTTAAATTTTTTGATACCCCAAACGACGGCAAGAGCTTCTTTCTGGGTCGTCGAATAATTTAATTCTGCCTTACTTAAAGTCCTACTGGCATAGGCAATCACTCTTTCGGCACCCTCTATTATTTGTATTAAAACGACTCCCAAACCTTTCTCACTGGCGTCGGTATGCAATTGGAATGGTTTGGAGAAGTCCGGACACGCGAGAACTGGGCTCTCTGTTAGTGCTTTCTTTACGGCGGCGAATGCGGCGTCTTGTTCCGTCGTCCATTCCCAACGCACATCTTTTTTAATTAATTTTATGAGCGGAACGGTAAGTTGTGCGAAATTCGGTACGAACCGACGGTACCATGACGTTTGTCCCAGAAAACCACGTATTTCTTTCTTGGATCGCGGCGGCGGTACATTTAAAATAGCAGCGATCTTGTCCGGGTCTGTACGGATTCCGTCCGGTGTTACAACATGACCTAAATATTTTATGTCCTGTTTGGCAAAAGTACATTTGTCTGGTTGTAGTTGAAGGCCTGCTTCCCGTAAACGCGCGAAAACATTACTTAAATTTTTCAAATGCTCTTCAAAAGTCTTGCCTAAAATAATAATATCGTCCAGATATACAAATGCGTACTCCGCCATTTCAGGACCTATCACCGAATCTAATAGGCGTTGGAACGTCGCTCCCGCACTATGCAATCCATACGGTAATGACACAAAATGAAATAGGCCCTTTCCCGGAATTGTAAAAGCTGTCACGGGTCTGCTATCTTTTTCTAATTCCACTTGCCAGTACCCACTTTTAAGATCAAGCGTCGAAAAATATTTACTGTCGCGGAGTTTATCAAGAATATTTGAAATGTACGGCAAAGGATATGAGTCTTTAATTGATACGGAATTAATTTTGCGGAAATCGACGCAAAACCGAACGCCACCGTTCTTTTTCGTGACCACGACGATAGGAGAACTCCACGGACTGTTACTGGGTTCTATTATACCGTCTTGTAGCATCTTGTCCACTTCGGCGTCGATTAGTGCTTGCTTCTTTGGGTTGCACGGATAATATCGTTGTTTTATTGGGGCGGTATTCGGTTGCAAACGGATTGTGTGACGTATTAAATTCGTCCGACCAGGCACGGTAGTAAATTTACTTAATTCTTGGTCAAGGAATTTTTTTAAGGCGGTCTCGTGGCGGTCCTGTACTCCGGAGATCCCACAGCTCGCGGCAAAGACTGCATTGTCTCCCTTAAAGTACAGTTTCCTTTCGGAAAAATCGAGAACAGCCCCAATTTCCTTGAGAAAGTTAATTCCGAAGATAACTGAGCACGGGCTCTTCGGCATAATTACAAAATTAACGTCTGTAGTTCGGCTACCCATGCGGACCGGTAATAAAACTGAGCCAGGCGATTCTACAACGTCTCCATTTGCGAGGCGGACTTTAGATTTTCTATTCAAGACACGTTGTTCATTATTTTTCAACAACCGGGCAACTAGTGATTCGGACAAAAACGATGAAGTCGCTCCGCTGTCCACGAGGGCTCGTAAATTCTGGTTACACATGTTCACACGGATCCAGACGCGATTGTCTGGCACCGTCGAGTCTTTGATACATGTGTTTGCGGATTCAGGCGGTTTTACTGCTTGCGGACGGTCTTTGCCTGCAGACCGCCCTTCTCGGCGTTTCCCTGGCATCGGCAGTCAACGGAACGTACATTTAACTTGCCGCACCGTGAACAAAACATTTTAAATGGGTTACGGCAATAACCACGCGTATGTCCCTCTCTGCCACATCGCCAACAACGGTTTTCCGGATGTGATAATTTTTGTAACGGCGACGGCGGTACAGGAAATTGGCGAGGCTTATTATCCTGGGCGGCATATGACAAATGATGCGAACGCGAAGTACTGGGTTTATCGCTGGGCGGGCGTTCCGGTGCTGATAGCGTACTTTCTTTCTTACAAAAGCGCGCCTGCTCTTCCAGCAGTAATTCGTAGTCGGCAGCGAGTTTAGATAATTGTCGGAGGGATTGTATCGCGTCCCTATGTATATACATTCTGTAACTAGGTGACATGTTACCGTATACACGTTCCAATTTATCACCATCGGACATATCTTGGCCGCGTCTCATTAACGTTAATATGGCGGTTAAATAATCTTTAAAAGATTCCTTTGGTTTTTGCAACCGAGCGCGTATTTCTTCTTCGATTGAAAAATTATACCGAGGCGGAAGATATTGAAGTTTAAAGTCCTCTAAGAACTCGTCCCATGTACCCCATAAAGTTTTATTATTCCGGAGCCAAAGCAGTGCTTTGTCTCTAAAAAGCTCAGGCAATGCATGGAGCATATGTTCGTCTTTAATCCCGTAACATACTTGTAGTTCTTTGACTCTTTCCAGGAAAAATACAGCGTCCGAGCTGCCATTAAAATGAATCCCCCATTTCCTTATTTGAGCACAGATTTCCGCGGAAGAAATCTGAACGTTAGTGTCCCTTTGCGGTGGAGTGTTTCCCTTATTCGTTGTACCCGTTTTACCCTCTTTCAGAAAGGTGCTAATGCGTTTACGTACGTCCTCGACATTACCGGTAGCGTCTAACCCTAAAGATTCTGCTGCGGCATTTAAGTCCTCTTTTTTCAAAGTATATATCCACCCAAGAGGGTTTGGATTTTTGCCTTTGTCCTGATCAGTCATTTTATAATTTATAATGTACCCAATAAAAATAAAATAATAATAAAATAAAAATGTATTGTAGTTGCAATTTATTCTCCTATCCTTTTACTCCCTCACAATTAATAAAGAATATGTACATTTTACTATCCTTTAATAAAAACTTATCTCTATGTATGTACATAAATTGTGTATCAATTTTCCTATCTTATTATTTAAAAAATAATTATACATGTATATCTGGCGGAAAACTGTGAAATTATTCATACAGTTTTATTAAATGCGGCGGAATTTAATTTTTTAAATCTCTTAAAACACGGCCAAACGTTATGGGCGCCATCTATAACCTGGCTAGCTTACTTTTATTTATAACATAGTGTCATTTGCTTATATAACACCAGGGGCAAACTAGCCGGTTATAGAATTTGTCTTCTGAATGTCGCCAATGCACCAAAAATACGTAGCACTCCTGGCTGCCTATATGTTCAGGCTTCAATATTATGATCTGATAAAGTACGTGTCGTCGACCTTAATGTCAACAAGTTCGGGCAGTTTAAGATAAATCAAAAATATGGCGGTTATAGTGTGGTGCCTTGGGACAAAGACCTATTGCTCAGCAGCGAACTCAGCGGAGAAAAAACGTGAGTACTTCTTATTGTTTTAATGTGATTCGTTACTCTTGAATACACTACTTTCTCTATCTCATTGTCAAGCGGTAAAGGTAAAAAAAACACACGGTTAGAAATTCATTTGAAAAGTACATAACAGTTACTTTTATTTCTATTAAAACATGGTTAAATCATGTCAAACAAATAAACAATTCAACAATTAAACTATGGTCACAATTGATACACATTTTCGTCTAATATTAATTACAAATTTACAAAGCCTATGTACATAAATAGTATACAAAATAAATACATGTCAATGACCTCTATAAGTCACGTATGAAATTGAGCGAGAACGTTTCTACATTTCTAGTCCCTGAATTAATAATTACGGGTCCCAGAATATTCCGATTAAAAAATCATAAATAAAATGGTGTTTGAAATAAGATACGGATGCTCAGGTTTGCTTAAATTATTTTACAACTAAATTTGGTATGTTATCACGCTCGCAGAAGAATCTTTACAAAATTTGTCACGGAAAATAATTTCAATCGGCACGGGCTTTTGCACGTCTACTCGGCGAAGTATTATTATATCTTTGTTTATGTTATAGAGCGCGGACAATGTATTTGAATTTATACGCGCGTTACAAACAATATTCGAAATCTAACATTTCTGAAAATAAAATACAAATATTAAATACAGAGATATATACATATAGTCACGACATTTATAGCCTGACTCTGACGGGAATTATAGGTTGCTGCGGTAAAATGTCTATTCCTCCACGACCCCTGGTCTGAATGGAAAAGACACTTTCGGACGGGTTTTAGCGGATTTTGAAACGATTATTTCACGGCACAGAAAGGGGCCTGAATATAATACGTTTCTAGGAGAATCACCTAACTTTCCCACGCCATCAAGGCTGAGTAAAGAAGGTAAAGGCGGCTGTAGGATAGGAGAATAAAATGGAAGAGACACACTTGCGGGTGTCTTTATATATCCGTAAACCCCCCTATTTCTGTAGGAAAAACTCGTTCAAAATATACAATTTGCGCGCGACTACGAGCATGACGTATACATTCGGTACTCTTATATTGAAAAATAAACAAATAACATGAATGATCGTTACAAATGAATACATATACAGGTCCGTCCAAAACATTTTATACAATATTTGAACAAAATAACACACATTCTTTTAATTTAATATTGCTACATAAATTAATAATGGACTAAAAATGTTAATTTGTGCAATTAACGAGGAACTTCGTTACACATTTAAAACGTAATAACTTTTTTGAGACACACTGTATTTAACTTTTAAATAAAAATTCTTATTCTCCAATGTTTTTTACCTAGAAAAGGTATACCTGGTAGGAGTTGATTGGAGCAGCCGTTTATGAGTAATCTGGATATAAAAAATTCATTCCGTATATGGACACATATGCTTCTGTAATTTGGGTGTTATTCTTGTGGCAATTCAATGCAATGGTGCATCCACTTTTGGACTGAGGTAAGTTGGGTTATATCGCCCTCAGAAATGTGTGGTAGCGTTTTTTCCGCACCTTTTAGAGACACCCTGTATATATTTATGAAGAGTACAAAAGTATTTAGAGTTGGATTTGGAATATTTTTTGTATAAATGAAATTTCAAAATTCGGACCGGAAGTAACACTTTCATACGTATAAGAAAGTCGTGTGGTGGCCACACCTCATTTTTTTATTTTGTATCATATAGGCAGTGTTGTTAAAACTACTTTCTAAAATGAAGTTAAGCTCAACTACAACTACTCTTCCAAAAATGTAACTAAGCGTATCTTAAATACATTTTTTGAAAACTTATTTAACTACAAATTTTAAATACATTGAAATGTAGTTATCATTATTTACTACATCACAGGAAAGCAGGGTATAGGAAAAAAATAAAAATAATTGTTGATGGTTACAAATCACGAGTATTATATTTACAAAAATAAAAAAATTATAATTTTGTTACATAGGTACTTACTGTTTATAAACTTAATGCTAATACTTACAATAATTACAAACTATTACTCCTATTATTTTTTATTATTATGTGAATTTATGTGATATTAATATTGTGCGATAAGACATTTCAAACCTTATTGTTTTTAACTATTATGATTATTATTATTATGCTTTAAAAACAATAATGCTTCAAATGTCTTATCGCACAATTTATTTCGGGATGGAGTCAAAATGCGACCTCCAGTACTAAACATTCTTTCAACAGGAGCCGATGATGGTAGAATTACATTATTTTGTTTAAATATTTTAAGTATTGTGGGATACTTTTTTAACATTAACGTATCTCTATTGTTAGAATTCAGATATTCTAACAACTCTATCAAAGACGAGTTTTCATGATCGACCGCGACTGGTTTCACGTTACTCAAAATAGAATCAAAAAATGATGCGTGCTGAATCAATGGAGATTTTTGATTTTGAGCATTTGTAGATTCACTCGCTTCAAATTGTTTTTGAACCTCCTCAGTGAATAAATCTTTGACAAATTGATATTTTTCAACCTGTTTCTCTTTATCAATCCAATTCAATTTAAACATTGGTAAAGAAACTGTTGCATAAATAAATACTCTACTTGAAATGTTTTCAAAATCTAAAACATGTTGGAATCTTGATTTGACACCATTTATAATAGCATCTCGTATAATATGGCAAAATCTTAAATTACAAAATTGGTTTTCACTTTGTAAAATTGACAAAAGAGTGGGAAGCACATACCCTAAATACATTTGTTTCTCTCCTTGTAAAATGTCTATAGCCAATGATAACGGCCTCATCACTTCTACATACTCACTTAAAAATTCTAACTCAACATTTTTTAATTTTGGTTTTTCGAGAATTTCGCAAATTGTTTCTAAATGCGACCGAAGCTCTAAAATAGCGACAACAGAATCAAATAAAGAGTTCCATCTAGTAGTACACGGTACACATAATTTTCTTTTACAAATTCTTTCAATTTCATCGGAAGCTTTAGTAGATCTACTACATGTATTCCATATAGCAGTTAATTTGCCAAAAACACTGTGATACATTTTTTTTATACCGCAACTGGCAGTACTGGTAATCAGTGCTTTCTGAATATCTGTAGTTGCGATTAAATTAAGTGTATGAGAGCAACATCTAAATTGTGGAGGTAAAATAATATCGTTAACCTCGTCATCACAATTAAACTGAGAAAAATTTAATTCAGCAATTTCAATGTCATTATTGTGATCTTCTAGCTCGTATTGACACTCGGCGTTTTCTGGTGTTGCAAATATTTTAAATGCTTTGCCAAAATTTGTTGCATTGTCGGTAACGGTACCGACAATTGTATGAATATTTCTAATAAAAGATTTATGAATTTCATGCAAAAGGCTAGCAATTTCGCTATAGGTATGCGTGAATTTAATTCGTCTGCACGCTAAAACGTAAGATTTCCTCTCGAGTGTATCGTTATTAATAATATGTGCTGTTACTCCAAAAAAGCTTTTGTTGTTTTGTGACCAAATATCTGCCGTAGTACAAATATAATCGTGACCTGACATAATTTTTATGACTTCACTTTTACAGTCCTCAGTATGATTTGAAATTTGTTTAGTTAAAGTTTGTCGACATACCGGCTTAAAGGCGCCATTTGATACAGTTTCCATCAAATATTTGAAGCTGGGTTTATCAACTGTTGCAAGTGGACGCATTTCTTCTATTATATAGTCGATCACTGCTTCGTTGCACTGTAAAAAAGTAAATCTTAATATTAGTTACCGAAAGAGTATTAATTATTAGTTATTACCTTTTCAATAGCAATTCCTTTCCTTGCAGAGTTAGCAGAAGCAATTGTAAACGGGGTGCATTTCATATATTTTGGTTTCTTGCTTGGCGGTTGAGCGTCTGCATCGTCATTATTATCAATCTTGATTGATGATCTTTTCATAGTTTTTCGTTGAATTACTTCATTTAAAACATCTACCTGTTGAGGATGTTTGCGTCGAACGTGAGTTAGGAAATTAGTGGTAGATTTAGTACAACCACTAATTTCCCCCGATGAACCCACACATAACTTGCATTTTGCTTTAATTTTGTCACCATTGGTTTCAATGATCTTGAAAATACTAGTCTTGAAAATTGCTGGTAAACTCTTCTCGTCATTCTTCTCCATTTTCTGCTCAGGTCGACACTAATAAACTTTGAAACACACTTTACTCCACTAGAAACGTTTGTCAAATAATAAACGTTTGCAAATTTTTGCGCACAGGTAAACTCACAAATTTAATACCACAATCCATGGACCAATAACATGCTTAATTTTAAGTTACAGCAGGCATTAGATTGCATCATGCACATATTTTCGGGACTTTCCTAATGACTATTTTATAATCCCTGGTGTAGGGATTAGGAACCGCACTGTTATCTATAACGACTAATTAACGAGTGAAAGCTTTTCGAAGTAATATACCTGGACTAGGCGATGTTAAATACAGTATTTAACATCATTTAACTACAGTATTTAAAATACTGTAGTTAAATGATAGGAAAAATGTAATTATTTGTAATTAAGTTAACGCATAGAAAAAATAGTTAAATATATATTTAGATACATAAAAAGTAGTTTAATTACATTTCTAACTACTTATAGTTAAATACTTAACAACACTGCATATAGGTATTACTGGGAAAATTGAAAAGTGAAGATGAACACATTCAGAAGTTTTATATTCCATATGACACACAATTGTTAATTGTATTGTGGGTTCTAGCTACACCAGATAGTTTTAGAAGTGTCGGTGAAAGATTTAAAATAAAGAAAGGAGTGGTGCATTTTATATATGTGCAGTATATTAGAAAATTATCTAAAATTGCTTCTGCGTTTATAAAGTGGCCTTCTCGTCATGCAATACAAGAGACCCAGCAATCCATCCAAAGGAAGCGTGGCTTTCCTGGGGTCGTAGGGTTTATTGATGGAACATACATTAACATAAGAGCACCTTTAGAATCCACTCGCTATTCAATAGGAAAAAACAGGCATCCTTAATTTTGCACGCAGTTTGTAATGATAGACTGTTATTAATGGATATATATTTTGGTGAGGTGGGTAGCCTTCATGACAACCGGGTCTTTAGTAGAAGCCCATTAAATATATGCTTACAAAGAGAACCAGTTAAATTTTTGGGAAACAATGGTCATTTGTTAGGTGATTGTGCTTATAAGCTATCAAAAATTATGTTGACACCTTTTCGAGACAATGGGCATCTGTTGGATGAAGAAGTACACTACAACAAAACCCATTCTAGTATACGTATGAACATTGAACGTGCATTTGGATTGCTAAAAGGCAAATGGAGAAGCCTAAAATACATTGACTCCAACAATTTAGAATATATTAGGGACCATGTGATCACCTGTTGTGTACTCCATAATTTTCTTTTATTAGAAAAAGATTGTGCGGTGGTAGTTAATGAAACTGTTGAAGAAGAAGACCACGTTCCTGTCCTGGGTGAAGAACCAGCACATAATGATGATCAGACAGAGGGATCGCAAAAGAGAAATAATATTGCTGCTATGCTGTATGAGCATTTGATACAAACGTAAAACACTATAAATTTATTTCACATAAAACATTGAACTACAAAGGTAACTTCTGAAATATAAGATATATGTATATAACAAATATATATTATGTAATATTTTAACACACATTATAAACAGTTTCCTTATTTCTCAGTCATTTTTTGTAATGCTGAAGCTACTTTATCTAAAATAGCATTTCTGTCCTTTTGCACTTGCACAAAGCTATTCATTGTATTATGCATTTCTTGTATGTTTGCGTTAATATCGTTAAATGCATTTCCTAACCAATCCATATTAGTTTTTCTGCGTTTAATGCTTGGTTCCGTAGACTGTTCAAGTTTTTGATAACTTGGATGTTCTACAATTTCTATATTTTCAAGAACACCCACAGAAGCTGTCGTAGGCGGCATATATGCGGGATCATTTTGGAGTATATCCTGCATTTGTTGGTAAAATTCCCATTTAGATGCCCCATTACCACTGGTATTCTCTACAGCGTAAATTTTTTTATACATGGTCTGGAGGCCACGCCATTTCCTCTCACATGTTTCCCAGCTTACTGGATAACTTTTCACATTCATTTTTCTTGAGATGCCTGAAAATAATATTCTTTTTTATGAGGCCGTAGTAGTTGTTCTTTTATTTTGTTTAATTCTTCTAAAAGCAACAGGACTGCATTACGGGGCCATACATATCGTTCATTTATAACATCTGCAAATATTATTTATTATAGCTTGATTCATAAAATTTACAGTTTTTATCCATACCAGCTGCTACTTCATTTGTATCTGCGCTAGTTGTGGGTATTACTTCACTGTTAGTTATTGTACTACCTGCTAAAACAAAACAAACAAGAGTCCTCACTATTATTAATACTTTCATTCATCATTGCTACCTGTACTTTCCACATTCGTACGATTACTAGAAGTAATTAATCCATTTCTATGCAATTTATAGTATTTATCAATTAAATCGTTTCTGAATTTTTCATCTGAAACAATTTTGTATTCCTAATTAGCAATTATGAAATATCAATTCTCGATGCTATTAGGATTTTTTCGCAAGCAACTATGGTTATCAAGATATAACTACAAGTAAAAACAACCAGTACAATGCCGTAGTTTTTTATAACTACGAAGTTCTTCACTATGAAAAAATATAACTACAGTTTCACTATTCGTCGGGAAGATGTAGAAATTATCGAGTTCTGTAAATATCCATAACATTGTTACACTTGAAAAAGTCCTAAATGTAATTAGGTATATACCTACATCAAAAATACAAAACTTACCTGTATTACATTGATCTAGTTCAAAGGGATTTAAAAACACTTCGAACTTTACTCCTGAAGGGTGGGAAATAATAACTTCTTCAACTGGGTCCATGCTTATAAAAGAAAACAGCCTGACAAAGCTTGTGCTTTTATAGCAACCTTTAAATGTATTTGGTAATTTGAAAAAAAATTTAAAGAGATTAGAAAAATAATGTCACTTTAACCAATTCGACACGGCTTTTCTCTTGACGATTTGACTCACCGTGGGCACGATTTAAAACCTGACCGATTTTAGCGATCAGCTGACTCAGTTCGACCATTAGTCAGCCAATTGACTAGACGATTCCGACCGGTCTACCCGTTCACTTGACGTACTCTTAATTGTATTTAATTCTTTATTGACGCCCATTAAATTAGATATTAGACTTACCTATATGCAGTACGATATTTTTACCAATTCTTTTTTTACAAAGAAAATTAAGAAACAAAATTTGTTTAGTATAAATTATATTTATTAATTTCTCAATGAGAATAATTTTATTTGAAAATATATATAATATATATCCTTTTACAGCGTCTGGGTTACGAATGCTAAACAACTATTGACAATTTGATATACCTGCTTTAAGGGTCTATTCTAATACTTCCATTGTATTTCAGCTTAGAGGTAGCATATCAATTTTTACATATTGTATTTAGAGCGTGTGTTTCATTGCTGATATCTAATAATAATAGATAGCAAACAAACTTTAATAAAAAATGTGTATCATAGGAGCATACTAATCTTAAATTATTTTCATTACAACATATTTTTTTAGAACCACAAACCACAACACAACTCATATATTCAGTATCATTTAATACTCTATACCTTTTATTATAGATCCTTAAGAATTGATTTAATTAACATCAATTAAATTACCGCATTTAAACGTATTAATTAAGAGAATCAACATATACTTCTATGGCAGTAAAAATAATATATTTTCACTAAAATTTTAAAACCATTAACAGGCTTGATAAACCACAACTTATCAATACTTTGGAAATATGAGTATGACTTTAGTTCATTATGACAAGTACATACAACGTATGTATGCTTTCCGCAAAAATTATTTAATTAAAATTGGAATTAATAAATATTGTGAAAGTGATTACAATTGTTTACTCGTACAATGAATATATATTCTAGGACGCCATGGAGTTGCGCTAGCTAACATACTAGTTGGCTCCCGCGGTCAGTTTTTAGGAAGGGATGGTGGGTAAGTTGGCTCCCATACTTTGTACTAGTTGGCTCCCGGCTCATATAATAGTTGGCTCCCAGGTGTTTATAGGATTAAATAAACTTAAATAAAACATTACGCGGAAAATAAATGTATTTAATGTATAATGCATGTATATAATGTAGCTAAGTGACATTTTAGACAATAATTTATGGTTTGAACTTTTGCGATACGCATTTTACAAATTCAAAATTAGTAATTATATTTTTATTTAACAATTCTATTTTGCTGTCAATAAAATCTTTCTGTGATTTTTTTTTCTCCTGTACACTTTTTTTTTAGTTGATGAGCTGAAGATTTTAATGTATGTGTCAATTTGAATATTTTTTAAAACTTCAACAAACTGGTAGATATTAGGATGTGCTGTGTAAAAAAGGGAATTAAACTTGGAATGAAACGATTCACACGCGTTCGTGGTCCGTTCCAACGAGGAACTGCATTCTGCCCACATACATGGTGGAAACAGTGCTTCCTCAGAAATGTACGTGTCGACCAGATAATCTGCAAAATCCCTAACTTTCTTGCTGTCGGGCTGAATTTCGGCGAAGTCCAAGGCGAAGCAATCCCCCACAGCAGTTGGTTTCAGAAATGGAAGCCCGAAAATGTATTGGAGATATTTTCCAATTTCAGAATCTTGCAAATATTCTGAGCGTAGCCCTACTTCTTGTATTTTACGCCACCTACAAAACATGGAATAATGGATTTTACTACTTTTTAACCTAAAATTTTGACTTACCATGATTGACCCAGATGAAAGCTACATCCTTTTACTACAGCAGATGGAAAAACACTGTAGACTGCTTTGTGGATGTTTATTTCAAAATCGGCATAAACAGATACAGTAAAAAGTTGATAAAAAAATTTTGTTGCACATTTGAATGTTCCATCAACGTAGATTGTTGACATTTTACTTAAAAATTTTATGTTTGTTTCACACGAAAAAGCCACAAAATTGTTGTTAACATCGTTTTGATGAAGAAATAATTCTCCCTTATTTGTTTTTATGTCTATACTATTCAAAACATCATGAACATCCTTTACATTTTTCGGAATTTTTGGAATCACACTTTTCCGACCATTGTACATACACTTTCGTATTAAGTTTACATCCGTCACAGTTATTGTATCAGCGTCGCACGTTTTCAGGTCTTGATGAAGGATCTTCATGGGTCTTTCACAAATGTCGTCAACTGCTTTTCTCTTAACGGAATTGCTTATTTTTTGACGATTTAAAGTTTGTACACTTACAGGATCATGGTTATGTACGTCGTTATGTTCCATTATGCAGTCATTTGAACCCTGAGTTTTAATGAATGATTTACACCCACGTTTTGCACATTACCCTCTTTGCACATTCTCGCACAATATTTTGTGAATATTATATTTAAAATTATTTAAAACAATTACAGGTTTCCCTTTTTCACTCAACATTTTTTCGACACACTCCATTTTACGGTAAAAGTAAACTAATTTTCATAGTTCTAATTCTTAATTTATATACCTCAATTTTTTCATAAACTGTAAGTGGGATTTATAATGAGAGGGTGGGATTTGTTTACTTCTTTTCTTAATAACACAGTTTAGGTGCTTCTAAATGACATTTTAAGTTTCCATGTTAATCCGCGGTGGAGGATTAACGGGACCTAATTAGCAAATATTTTCGGAGCCAATTTACCTGTAACCTTTTTGCACAAGAGGATTAAAAATTGACCGCCGGAGCCAACTAGTATGCACCCGGAGTTGCGCCACGAGGAGAAGTGCTAATCCGGTCAGCGCCCAAACAGGGATTAGAGGTCGGATAAAGAATTACCACCGTTATACGTAATGATTTATATTTCTTCTCATAAGGAAAGGTAATAGCACAAAAACAAAAACAATAATAGGTGTTTCATTTTATTCAGTAAACTAACTATAATATACCGGCGAGTCCGAGTAGAGTCCCAAAAATTTTCGACACCTTATAACATATCCGAGTAGAGTCCGGACCCGATGTCCGAGTAGAGTCCGGCGTATAATCCGTATTAAGTCTAACGGGTGATTAACTTTAAAGAGGGTTTTATCACACAGAAGACAGTATTTATTTACAAATATAGTACATACACCTTTTTACATTTTAAAGTAGCTTCCAACTAACTTTACAAATTCAAAATTGCTAAGTTCTCCACTTTTTAATTTTAAAATTTTTTCATCCAAAAACATTTGATTTTTTATTACTTGAGAAGCATAAATCTTTTTCTCGCACTGTTGAGCACTTCTTATTTTTACATATGTTAAATTCTGACAACTTATTAAAACATTGATAAATTGAAATATGTTAGGGTGAGCATGGTAAAACATTGAATTGAAATGTGAATGAAAGCTTTCACAAGCGTTTGTTGTTCTTTTAAAACTGCTGGAATTTTCAGCCCATAAATTTGGTGGGAAACGCGATGACTCTGAAATATAGTTGTCAACCAAATAATCATAAAATTCGGTTATTTCTGAGTTTTTTGGTTGAATAGCAGCAAAATCAATTGCGAAGCAGTCACCAACATCTTCTGGGTCCAGAAAGGGTAAACCGAAGCAATATCTCAAAAATTTTCCCTCTTCTGAATCTTTGTTTTTATAAAAACTTGCAAGACCAAGTTTTTGTATTTTTCTCCACCTAATTTTTTATATCATATTAGTTGTGAATTACTAAAATGAGATAATAGGTTACTTACCATGACTGCCCCAAGTGAAATCTACACCCTGTTAAGGAAACTTCACTCCAAACTTCTTTCACAGCCTCGTGGATTGCTTCTTCAAAATCTGCTACGACTTTACGCGGTGCAAATGTTAGTTCATGCTTCTGAGTTTCTTGATTTCTTAATTGAAATGCAAGCTTGTAAACCGACTTACATTTACTTGGTAATAAAAAAAAACCAACGGAATATAATGATCATTTTTTAACCCGTGAATTGTGAATAATTGGGTATAAAATTTTGCAGAATAATTAAAAGTTCCGTCTATATTGTACTAGGTAATATTACATACATATCAGTTCATTCCTCGACATTATCATTTTCTCTATTTCAGTTTAAATGCCATAAATTGAACTATCTATGAAATCAAACATAACTCTAGACATGAACTGTATAATTACTATTAATTAATGAACAACCCTCGTATGTGCTTTTCTTATATTCTCTTTACTTATTTTATAATATTTAATTCACTATAAGTATGTATTTTATTTTTATGCCCGACTAGCTTTATATTATAATCTCAAGATAAATTACTTTAATTTATCATACTTCTTTATCTAATTGAAGGTATTTAATTCAAATTTCAATTCTTTACTTTTGTAAATATTAATAATCCTTCAAAATTGATTTTGTAACTATCTTATATATTTTACTGATTTCTACATTATCTTAATACTTGCTATACTTTTAAATAATCCAATCTACCAACAAGTGTTCAATAAGTCATATAGATGGCACCACTAGTCATTTCATTGTAGGTGCATATAACAATTAATGCCTGTTTATGTATTACAAATATCTAAATGTTTACTTGTTTGTTGTGAAATGTTTTTTTTTACCAAGTGGATCTTTTATAACTCAGAAAATACTTCTAATAACATTTACCTAACTCTTTTCGGTAAGAAAATATCATTAAACAGATTCCATACAATATTTCATATGACATTTATTCATTTCAGGTTATACTTTAAGTAAAACTTTGTGGATTGCAATTTTTATGTACTATTAATAAAACGACACTCTTCTAATAAAAAAATAAAGTTTATATTCGAACAACTTACTTAAACATTGCTGAACATTTACGTGTTTACAATATTTTATTAATATTGGAAACTTGATTATTTGACGTCTAAGAAAATCTATTTTGATGTGTATTTATCTCTTTATAACCACTTAATACAGGTAAGATTACTTATTATATTTTCTTTAGTTTTTTAAATTAGATATTTATAAAGAAATAACTCATGTAATTTTTAACTGAATGACAATAATTCATGTATTTGTCATATTCAAGAAAATAGAGAATTAAAGACTTATATTGTTTATCACAAATGTACTGATGAATTATCTAAGAGTTCAATTACTTTATCTAATGATCTATAATACAAATATTCAATTCTTTTTTCAAAATTTAAACAATTTAATCTTTCTTTTCTGCAATTTCTAATAATTTACTAAATTGGAAATACTTAAATGTTCCTTTCTTATAGATGTGTTCGATTCTCTCCTTGATACTGCCCAACAACGATTCACCACTTGATGCTATTCAACTTCAACCTTGTACCATTGTTAGAAGACAAATTACAGAATATCCTATGTATCGTCCTGCTCGTTTTATGGAATTTAAAATGGTCCTTTTATTCGAATGTTGATTCTCTTAATATACTGCCACCACTCTTATGTTACCCGACAAAGAAAATTATCCAACCTTTATGGACTACTCCTGGAAAATTCCGGATCTTGAAGTAACTACAGCCTCAATTGTACTTTCAAATAGTCTGGTATCTCAAGTGCCTCCTGATGGGCGGTCATGAATTCGGCACCATCTACCTGCATTTTAATCCCGACGCATAAATTCGGCACTAGACCGCGGATTAGAAAATTTTCAAGTACACGAACTGAGCACCGCTTATCGATGTTCAAATCACATCAAAGATACTTACAAGAATTATATGAGGTGTGAAATAAAATACATGGTTAGTTCTTTTTAAAATTTGTTTACATACATTATATACACAGATGTACATTACGAAACATTTATTGTTTATAAAAATATCCTAGACATTTGACATTTGACAAATACATGGTTAGTTCTTTTTAAAATTTGTTTACATACATTATATACACAGATGTACATTACGAAACATTTATTGTTTATAAAATTTGTTTACATACATTATATACACAGATGTACATTACGAAACATTTATTGTTTATAAAAATATCCTAGACATTTGACAAATTGTAGTCTTTCTATTCTATTTCCTATATAATCGCTAATTTTTTGTTCTAAGAACGCCTGTCTTCTTTTTGTTTTAGGGTCTTTAGAACGCACAGGTTCTTCAATGCTATTTAGTTTGAGGTATACCTCTGTTTGACAATTATTCAACACATTAATAAATATGAATAAAGAAGGATGTGTTTTATAAAAACATTCATTAAATTTGGAATGAAATGATTCGCAACAATTAGTTGTTCTCGTAATGGAACTAGTGCAACTAGCCCATATGTTAGGAGGAAACATAGCTTCTTCATTTATATAAGTATCAACTAAATAATCGGAAAACTCGACTACCCTGTTGTCATTGGGCTGGATACCCATAAGATCTAGAGTAAAACAATCTGATACTTCGTTAGGATGCAAAAATGGTAAACCGAAAACGTAATTTAGCCATTGTCCTACTTCATTATTTGCAGAATTATACTCTGAAGCTAAACCTAGTTTCTGCAGTTTTCTGTACCAGCTTTGTGCCAGATGAAACCTACACCCTATTATTGACACACTAGGCCAAACAAATTCTACAGAATTGTGAATACTTTTCTCAAAGTCTGATACAATAAACTTGGGATTAAAAACTAAATTTACATCACGACACTTCTTTTTAATTATTTCAAATGTGTTTATATAATCTGAGGTCTTTTTACCTGGTAAAATACAAAATACTAATGGGATGTAATGGCCATTAATAAAAATATGTAACGTATATAACTGCGAAAAATAATTTAGACAATAATCGAACGTACCATCTAAATATATTGTAGAGTAATCACACAGAGCCCGTAAATTTGTTTCACAAGAAAACACTAGAATATTCTTATCTTGTTCTGCAGCTATCAAGAAATTTTCCTTTTTGATAGTTTTACAATCAAGATCTTGCAAAATTTTTATGGTTTCTTCTGCATTTGTTGGCAAAGTTGGATGTATTTTCTTTCTCTTGTAGTAGACATTATTTCTTATATAGCTAATGTCTGTCATTGTTAAGGTGTCTATTGATTCCACATGATTTTTCAAAGCAGCATGAATAATTTTTGACGGTTTTTCGCTTATGTCTTCTTCTGCCTTCCTTTTTGCACTATTGCTAACTAAAATAATATTACCAACGTCAGTATTTAATTAGGGATTAAAACAAATACAAGATTTTAACAAATAATTCTACCATCTAGTGACCTACTTACAACGACAGTAACAAGTTATTTTAATTGTTGGTAGGTATATTTAGTACACTAGAAGTTACAATCACTTATAAAAACTCTGGTACAGCAAAATAAATATTGAAATAGAATTACATATTTTATCTACATACCTATTTGTCTGTTTAGGGCCTTTATATTTTTGGTATGTGTGTGTTCCAATTGACTCCTCGAAATGACGTTTTCGGGTCCCATACTCCACACTTTTGCTTTACACGTTCTAATGTAACACCTCCAAAAACTTTCTTCAGTTTTAAGAACTTTTGCAAAAGTAAATTTGCCACCATCAACGATTAGAATTTGCTTGCCACGTTCACTAGTTTCAACTATAGTATTCATCATTAATTATTTGTCAATATAGATGTATACGGCACAAGTAATTATAAAATACTGTCTGAATTTCTTTATAGAATAACATATTTTCTGCAAATATGAGAAGGGGTTGCTGTCACCCCATTGGTCATTCAAAGGTTAAGACAAGTTGGCGTAATGACTCTTAGGGAATTCCTAACAGGGATTAGAAACGGAGTAATTCTCGGGTCGTTATCTGATTTAAATATGTGATTAGGCCGATGGTGCCCAATTCGTGCATCTTGTGCAGGTAAACATGGGGTGCAGGCGGTTGGGGATTATAATAGTGCCGAATTCGTGTACGCCCCTCCTGATAACACTGCTTCAACAAATCTCTACTAATGGAACCTGGATCTTGCACCAAATCCGTAAGTGTATTCTCTATTCTTATGTTAAATTATTTATCTATAATAAATTTCACTCTGGATACAACTTTTCCTTTTATTTCTCACTGAATTCGTGTTAAATCTCAGAAATTTACTTCTGATAGCAAAAACACGTCTCTCTCTTATTAAATTCAAAAATAATTCTCCTGTTTATTTATCCATTTCCCTAGCAATTCCTATCTCATTTTCTATTATCCAATCAACGTTTTACAACAGTAAATACAACCAACAATATAGCTTTTAAATTCTCAAATATACCAAAAATACTTCTTTAAATTGCATTATCTGATAATCTAAATTCTTTTTATAATTTTAACAACCCTACTTTACGTATTCATATACTAATACCCATCTAAATCCATATTTCTGAACAAATGTCAAATAATGACAGTTCCTGTATTTCAAATTATTCCCGGGAACTTATCTACATTAAAATCTATACACCTTTCAAAATAAGATTCTAAATATTTTTATCACCTCATAAACGTCAATTACTCAAGTTTTTACAAATTTATAATACATTTTACAAAATAACAACTAATATTCAACTCTCTCCTTTCCAGAATATTGTGAACTTCTAAGAAAAATGAACATGGTCAACCTTACCATATACAGGTGGTTTATTATAAAATTCGAATATTTGTTAAATACAATAAACATCTATTATTATAAACCCAATAAACTTTTTAAACACATCA
This sequence comes from Amphimallon solstitiale, assembly GCA_963170755.1. Lineage (NCBI taxonomy): Eukaryota > Metazoa > Arthropoda > Insecta > Coleoptera > Scarabaeidae > Amphimallon > Amphimallon solstitiale. Next base: position 36,422,792 of record OY720677.1, read on the forward strand.
TAATAAATTTTCCTACGTTTATTAACTAAATTTTGTAACTTTCATAACTTTCCACAATATATTGTTCACGTATGCCTATATACTATAACAAGATATATAGTTTTCAAGCTACTCAAAAATTCCAAATTTGTCTTACAGGAAAACATAATTAAATGATTTTTGCTGTCATTTACCAATAAGAAATTTTCTTGGCGATTTGTTTTCGCGACATATGAATTGAGGACGTCGTGCACTTCTTTCAAATTTGTCGGGAGCTTAGGTATACGTTTCTTCTTGTGGTATAAATGTTCTTTCTTATACGACGAATATCATGCTCGGTTAGTGTTTCCGAATCTCCTGCACTCAATTCTTTATGAATTATCTTTAAAGGCTTTTCATTCAAGTCTTCAGTCGCCTTTCTCTTCACGGAATTGTTAAAAATATTCCTATTTAAGATTTTTTCATCCAATGTCGGGTGATTGTGTTTGTCATTTGTTTCTAGTAAAATTCTTGTTTCGGCGTAAATTTTTAAATAAGCGGGACATTTTTTACTTGCTGCCGTTGAACATTTCCAGCGACGTACTCCACCCGATAAATTTTTATGAAAACAATACGTAAACCCGTTCAGTACGACTAATTCTTTTCCTTTTTCACTTACGACAAATTCTATGGCACTCATGACGTATAACACACTTGGAAAATCAGAAATACACGAAAGGAAAGACAAAACCATACTGATATTTTAATATTATGTGACTTAATATTTTGCAGAAGTTTTATTTTTCAGGGGGTGGGGGTGATTTATGACCAATCGTAAAAGCTTTTAGTGACAAATATTCATTTAGAAGTAATGATCTTTAATGACATTCCAGTGGGCAGTTAGATGGGCAATAAAAGGGATTATCGCCATCGGACTCTACTCGGACATATACATTTTTAGTCCCCGTATTAAAGCAGGTAAATGGGACTCTACTCGGACCTGCCCATGATTTATAGTTCTTCTCATAAGGAAAGGTAATAGCACAAAAACAAAAACAATAATAGGTGTTTCATTTTATTCAGTAAACTAACTATAATATACGCATATATACATAATAACATAACACGAGAATAGTGTATACACATGCATCACAAATCTCTCACTCTACAGTCACTGGGCATTAAATAATATATCTCAGAATTAAAGAAGTCTTGGATGGTGAATAACTGTGTAAAATACTTAGCCGAATAGTTAAAAGTTCCATCCATATAAATGAAGTTTACACAACATAAAAAATTCAAATTTGTGATAGGCGCAAATACCAAAATATCATTACGTTGTGATGATAATAAAAAACATTCTTCTTTAACTGTTTTAAGTTGAAGCTCACACCCCGTTTTCATAGCTTCTATTCGATTTTTCGGTAAAGAAGGCAAAATCGTCTTTCGAGCTTCTCTCACGTTACTAGCTATACGTTGAAAATCTTCTGTTGTTAATATGAGGCCGTTTGCAGGATTTTCTTTCACTTCTTGAAGGACAAGTTTCGATGGTTTTTCATGAAGATTCTCAACAGCCTTTCTTTTAGCTGCGTTACTGATAATCTGTCGACAAATACTTGCATCTTCGCCGTGATTATGTGGTAAACAACTTTCTATTACAAAGAGTTCACTGGACGTGTACACTTTAGCGGAGCACTTTTTATTAGAACACTTCCACCTAATTTTGCCTTCCTTCGAAATATGGGTTTTACAGATCTTAAAACCTTCAAAAAGCAATAAAGGTTTTCCTTTCTCACTCAACATTAACTTTCCTTCCATTTTTTAACAAACAAATTTCTTAACAGAACAACTTTACTAATCACTTTCTCTACTAATAAGAAAATAACTGATATATTATGGTTATTTCAACAAGAATATCAAGCTGCCCCTCTTTTAACCACCATTACGAGGGACCAATCCGATAATCCGATAGTAGGGATTAAGATAGTCGGTGGGGCAACTCGGTGTTTTCGTGGCGCAACTCGAGATAGAGATTAATGTGTCAACCACCTGAGTGGCGCAACTCCATGTCGTCGATATTCTACTATTAATCAGAAAATTCTAGCAAGTTTTAAAATAGAAGTAAAATGTGTACAGAAGAAGAAGGCGAGAATTTTGAACATGTATTATGATGTTTCCTTTATTTTCATACATTTTGAATACTAAATAATAAGTTGTTCCGTTCTTTGGACCATATTGTGAACCTTTACAATTGGTCTCTCTGGCGTCATTATCATACACTTTTTACTCGAATTTGAAAGTAGTAAATTTTCAGCTTAGTTTACAAATTGCAAATTGCTTTGCGTAGTTTATTAATCAAACAGCTTGTATTTGGTGACCAATTAATTGTAGGCGTCAGAATACTTTTGTGAAAGTCAACTGAAAAGTGGCTCGATAGATATAGGTCCTAACATTTAGGACCTTCTCGAACATACTATACTGATTTGTATAATATTCAATTTGCGTATACTCATGGTCTAAACCAGTACATTTAACACTCATTAAGAGACCATTAAAATTAACAGAAAATTTTTGTATGCATCACTGTTTATTTGCTACAACACCATAAGATAAGAATAAAACGAATGCATTATAAAAAGGATGAATATCAGAAATACCTAAATAATTACATAAGCCAAATAAGTAAAATAATTAGAATAAACAAGAACAAAACTGTATAAAAGTACTTCTTGATTTATGTTCGATTTTTATCCATATATAGTTTCAAAAGATAGAGTTTCATTGATTTATTGATATTCAAAGTATTCATAACGTACTAGTAAACGAAGATATGTATATACCGAATAAATATACAGTGCTCAGGACCGGGACGCTGGCTACGTCATTAGTTTTATAATCGAATTCCAGGTATCCAAATTCGCCTCTAGACTAATATAATTTAGGTATAATATTTATCTTTAACGTATTTTTTTCAGTTTAACCTTTCATCTATTTCTTGAAACACTATTACTCCAATATTATCAAACAATTATTAATTCAAGACGTTTGAATATTGTCACTTTATGAGATTTAAAATGTTAATGGAAATTACTATATAATTACTAGATTGGTATTAGAAGTAACTTTTTTCGTCAAATTTAAGGTTTGCTATTTGTAATGCAAGTTATGGAAGCTCATATATTGAATCAATAAGTTGTAATGGGTGTTCATCTCCATTATCTTTATAATAGTCTACAAGATTCACAACATTATCAACAAACAAAATGTCTACGTTTTTTGTTCAGCAATATAAATAATAATACCGATATGGTGCTTCTTTTTAATGTAAAAAAATAAATCAATGTTATTTACATAGTTACTGCTTTTGTGCCATAATATAAAAGAAAACGAAACTTATCATCAGTGGATTTCTTTGCAACATTCCTAAATAGACGTTTCTACAATAATACTACTATTGTCTAGATTTAATTTACTTACTGGCTACTTGGCACACCACACTACACAATTTTAGTTTTTCAAACTACTTTTTAACACTATTCACAAACAAGTAAAATTTATTTGTGGATTTCACAAAATGAATAAATAAAACACTATAATAAAACCAAGCGCTGTAAATTTGTCCAACTAGTTCGGTTATTACTAAAAGAGTACGTTGTATAAGGCATCTACCTACTTTGAGGTCAGTTTTTCTGAGAATTTCTGTTTATATTGTATTAGAGTGTTCCCATATGTTTGTAATAAATATTCGAAAAACATGAACAACTGTGACAATTTCCATAGGGTACAGTCGGCCTAATATTTTTACAATCCCTAATGCTCATTTATGCTTTATGGCAAAATATTTTTTAAGTAAGCATGCTGATGGGCGTCATTTATTTTTCCACATTGAAATTATACACACATCAAAAATTATTCGTACATATACTTTTAATGTTTAAATGTTATATATATGTATATAAAAACTATCTTTCAAATACATTTACCCTCTTCACATATCTGCCCGGAATGTATCATTTATACTATTTTGAATTTTTTCTTATACAAGAACTTTTCCACATAAAGGTGTAAATAATTTCTATATTATTACATAAGAGTGAAACACATATGTTCTGGCTTATGCCAAAACAATATTATTTAGTATAATTAAGATAGTTCTAAATGACAATTATTATTCAAACGTTAGACAATTTATTCAGATCAATAAATGATACATACACAGTAATTACCTGATTCTAGGTAAATCGTTCTAATGTTAAACTTCTATAGAAATCTACTTTAGGATAATCTGAATACTTTAGTCATCTAGGTTTTCCCCAGTAATCAAAAAGAAATTACTCTCTTTGTGAATACAACGGTAAGGAATTAGTCTTAGAAGGGTGACAATAACCTTATATTATATTATTTTATTACGTACCTATTGTTCACAGTAAACTTACACTATATTGTTTTATTACGTACCGATTGTTGGGTATTGTAATTTGTAAACGAGCAATATTTCCTAGAACTAACCATTAAGTAACATTTATCGTAAAGGCAATTGTTCATATTTATCCCTTCTTCTCCACAAGGGTAGGAAAAGAAAGATTCTATTCAAGTTAGTGTCGATTCAGAATCAAAAAGGTGAACATCATTTCACAAAAACAATGTACTACAGTACAGTCACACTCGCAACAGTAACATTTGCTACATAGCATACGACAATTAAAACATATAACATACGCAACAAGTACGACAACAATTCTGTAAATAAATTAGAATGGTACGATTTACCAAAATATTCCAATCTTATTAATGATGAATCATTTATAAAAAAATATAAGAGTAAATTAAACTGGTATTATGTAAAGAAATATTCTAAACTTACTAATGATAATTCATTTATAGAAAAATATAAAAATGAATTAAATAAATTATTTTAAATATAAATAAATTGGAATGTATTTTGATCAATCTAAGATCTGGCAGCGAAGTGTTGACAAAAGTTATTGGAATGAAATTAAATCACTTACTAATGATCCATTAAAATATATAGAATCATACTACCTAAGCTACCAATAAATAAAATTATACTTATTACAAATATTTCAAAATTCGAAAATATTTTAACAAATTCATTTGACTATATTGTATTTGTAAAAAATAAGAAATAGCAAAAAACAAATTGAAGAATTAAAAAAAAGTCATGTTTGGTGAAATATAATTTTATTAACAAATTCACTATTAAATATTAAATTAAATTTTAATTTTCATCAGAGGATATATGTGGACCAGTTTCCCCACGACATGAGTCATTCCACTCAGATGACGATGAAGAAGAGCAAGAAAGAAATGTAATCATCAGAAAAAAATATTTAAAATCATTGTTTTAATTGTTACTTACTCAGTGTTGCCGTGAAAACTAGGTGGTCTTGTTGGTGGTGGAAGCATTTCTGCTATTATATTTTTCTCCTCTTCATTACGGAATTTTAAAGTAATTACTTCAAATAAGAAATCAGGTTTCATCTGCAAACTCATTTTTGATGGTGATATATTGCGCATAACAATTTCAGACAGTGGAATATTTATGATATGGTTTCCGAAAGAGTCCTCGATATCAATCTCATTACTTTCAAATTGTAAAGTGCAATTTTGTATATCTTCAGTTTTATCATAATCAGCTAGAGAAACATCTACTCTATTCTGCATTTTGAGATTTTGTGTGCTATTCCTTATCTGATACTTTTTTAATTCTTGTTCACAAGCTATTCACGAAGAGTATAGTAGTAGTTTATTCTTTCCAGTATTTCTGCAATATGTATTGTGTTTGATTGTTACAGTGATGAAAGCTCATCTGACTCAGGAATGTCTGCATCCTCAAATGATTAACCTGCCTGCTACAATATTAAAGTTATACACGTATATCAAAGTGAAATGAATTCCTATTCCGCATATTCAGCCAGTTGCAGTAGGAGAGGGCGTGTGAGATGTGCTCATAACTTCTGATGCCATAAGCAAACCTTAGACAGGAGTTTTGCACCCTCTGTATTCTATTTTGGTCACATATATCTATACATGGACCATACAGAGACGAGCAATAAAAAAAGCTAGACAGCACCAAGGAGTTACATAACGCGAGTTTTGTATTCACAGGCAAGTAATATCTATGCTGATAAAGGACCCTCAACGTACTGTAAGCATTACTGACATATTTGGAGACCTGCCGTCTATATCTAAACGTATTGTCCATAGTGACACCAAGGCTTTTGAATTCGGTCACCACTGGTAATACTTCCCCACCCAAGTTCAATGCACAGATACAATTCAAATAATCTCGACTTTGCTGACTCCCCAGAAACATGACAGCAGACTTAGAAGAATTTATATGGAGTGAGTGTTGTGAGCAAGTGAGCAAAATATTGTCCAAGTCTTTTTGGATGTGCTCCAATACTTGTATGGAAGATACTTTAGGGAAAGAAAAGTAAACTTGGGTGTCATCAGCGTACATATGAATTGAGCAGTGTTTAATGCAATCAAAAACAGCACAGGCATAGATAGAGAAAAAGAGAGGACCTAAAATCGAACCCTGAGGCACCCCACACGTTAGACTAACGTTATCAGAGAAGCCATTATTTAACCTCACCGACTGTGATCCATTCCACAAAAATCCGCTCAATAATTTTATTGAATTGTCAAACAGACCAATATAGTGAAATATCTTGACTAATAACACGTGATTGACTGTATCAAATGCTTTTGTAAAGTCCAGAAATATTAAAACAAAAGCATGTTCTTTATCACATGCAGCCAGCAAATCATCAGTAACCCCCAATAACGTTCAAGTAACTGAATATTAATCAGTCTTTCGAATATTTTCGATAAAATCGAAAGTAAGCTAATAGGTCTCAAATCAGACAAAGACCGTGGATCGCATTTTTTGGGCAGCGGTATAACAAGAGCTCACTTCCACGCCACAGGAAAAATATTTTCTAATATGCAACTGTTGAAGATGTGAACGAGGTACTTCAAAACAAGCGGCGAAGAAAGCCTTAACATGTTAATACTTAAATCGTCACATCCACATGACGTAGAAGTGACACTAGCCACTTACTTGTTCTTCAATTATAAGCTTAAAAGTGAAATGATTTTCAATATTGTTCTTAGTATGTGTGGAATAATAATTCAAGAGGCTATCGTTATTGTGCAGTACGTATGGAACTGAGTTAATGAAATGGGAATTGATCATATTTACGTCCTGCAAATGCAGTGGTAAGTTAGCAGTCTTCCTATTCGGAACACCAAGAAGACGCAATCCCTTCCAAATATCACCAGAATTACTGTTTTTACTTAAAAAGGAATAATATGCTTTCTTTTCCCCATTTATTGCCTGTTGTGTATAATTCCGTAACTCCTTATAGTAAGTCCAATGAGCAAGTGCTTTACTTTTCAAGTATCTTGCCCTAGTCTTATCGCTTAAAGAAATCATGAGTTTTATTACATCAGTGATCCACGGATATTTAGGTTTACGAATTGAAACAGTTTTAACTGGAGCCATGTAATTAAAAAGATCCATCAACCTAGAAGTAAATATTTCCACCTTCATATTAATATCCGAGATGCTGTAAATGTCATCTAAATGAAGGCTAAGAAACTAATGATGAAGCAAGTCACGATATGCAACCCTCTGGGCTGTCAGTTTGAGTTCACAACATCACAATACACCAGCTCATGATCCGCAATGGCTACACCACGGATACCAGTATTGCGGACAAGGTTCACGTCAGACACAATAACTAATAGGCCAATTCTGTGCAATTCCTTACAGATCTGTAACTTTACAGATCTGTAGCGTTACAAAAGTCTGTAAATGTTATACTTACAGATTTACGATTGGGGCAATTCTGTATACATTTCTGTAAAAACAAGACCAGCGACTATCTTCATGTTATTGTTATGTAGCGTGACTCCGTAAGCGTGTATGTCAGTTCAAAATCTGTTAGGTAAGTGTAGTAGACATAGAAGTTCAGTGATATTATTAAAACATTTCTGGAAATATAACTGTTATAACTTTATTATCTACAATAATTAGGTAAGATACTAATTATGTCAAGCAATCTATCTATTTTCTATTTATTACAGCAGCCAAAAACGTAAACGGACAAAAAATACCACCAAGGAACAATTAGATCTTTATTTACAATATATGCAGTCTATTTGTTTATTTTTGTATTAAAAGAAAATTTATTTATTTTTGTATTATAAAAACGCTTACTTAGTTTTATGACAATGTTTATATAGTGTTTTACGAAAATGTGTATTTATTTTATTTTGTTTTAAAAATGTTTTTTTATGAGAATATTTTTTGTTTTAAGTTATAAATTATTCATTTATTTTAATAATGTTAGTATATGCTTTGTGAATTTCTTTTATTGAAGAGTACCGTTTTTACCTATCTCAGTGCATATTATATGTTACTGTGACATATAACTGTCTCTTTGCACTTAACTTACATCTGCACCAACAGCTATGCAATAAAAGTTCATATATATTTATTAAACAATACAGGAAAAACCAAAAAATTCAAACTCCAAAAAAATAAATAAATTTGTATACATAAAAACAAAACGACTTTCATTGCCATTTCATGTCTTCTTCCGACAAAACCCCTAGGAATATATTTCCTATATTTATATTATTCATGATTTTTATTTGTTCTATAACCGCTACAAATACTAATTTGTTCCACCATACAAACCATATACAAACAAGTATACAAAGCGTTTACGTTACAGATTCTGTTACAATCTTACGGACATGCGCTCGCTTAGCGTAAAATTTACGGAAATCTGTAAGAGTTACGGATATTCTGTAAACAAAATATGAACACAGAATTGCAACTTCATCTGTAAACCCTTACAGGCGTTACAGATTATGTTACAGATCTTACAGATGTGCACAGAATTGACCCATAAGTCTATAAGTGACGCAGTCGTACTTGTGTTGCGTGTTGGCTCGGCAGCAATATGTTTAAAATCGACCGCATCAAGAGCTTCTATAAGAGCAACCGCCAGCGCGCTGTCCTACTTCTGCAAATCTATATTCAAATCACCCAAGCAAAATAACTGATCGTGCAACAATAAAAACTTAGAAAAGGATGTTTGTAACTCATCCAAAAAGTTACGGTATGATACAGTCGGTGGCCGATAGACAACGCCAACAACAAAGGCAGCAGCACCCTTACCAACACACACCCATAGTTGCTCTATAGATCCAGAAGTCTGCAAAACTGTACAATGAAAATTCATCCTAACATAAAAACCTACACCGCCGCCACTAGCACCCCGATCTTTAGGCAAGAAGTTATAACCGTCTATAGCAATTAGGTCGGAACCAACCTCAAGTGTAAGCCATGTTTCACTCAGTGTTAAAATGTCATAATTATACATAGAAACATCGAATTAAGTCTTTAGAGGATCTTGAGACGCTCCATGGGTAATACTGTCTGGATGCATATGATTCAATATGAATAGTATAGTTGATTTTCTATAAAGTTAATGTAAGTAGAAATAAAATACTATTGCTTTTGTTACTACTACTGTACGTGCTAAACAATTAAAATGAAATCACTCACAGTGTACGTGCTACTAAAGCCAAATTAATGTTATATTTGAGATTTCTTTTTTTCTTTCTTTTGAACTGAATGTAATGCATTTAGAATTTAAGGCACTTTTGTAGCTCTTATAATTTTATAATTTTAATTATATTTTATTTTTGTGTTTTTGGTGATATTGAGTGTTTCTGATATACATTTGTGCATATCTTCATGGAGCAGACGTAATTAAATAAATTTCCTTTTTCTGGTTCTGCATATTGTAATGTGTAGTCTGTCTATTGCTGCTTAATAAATATGTCCATGTTTGAGTGGACACGGAGCGATTTTGCATTGTAGTATTGCTATAGTTTGTTAATTGCCTTTAATTTTTCTGTTTGTTATTATATTATTATAGTTACTTACACAAATATCCTTGGATTTGTTGGACTAGCAAATGGCTGTGGAGCCTCTTAAGGTACTACATTTGAATATTAGATCACTGCTGCCGAAATTAGAAAGATTAAAAACTATTTTATATGACTATAATTGCGACATTTGTTGTTTATGCGAGACATGGCTTTCAGACAGTGCTTCTGATGCATGTTTATATATACAGGGTTATTCCCTAATTAGAAAAGATAGAGACTCGCGAGCGGGGGGTGTGGCGATATATTGTAGAAATCAGTTCCGATATAAAATACTGCAATCCGGTGGTGGTATTGAACAATTATGGATATCTATTGTGTTAAATGCGCAAACTTATAGTTTTGGTGTTGCTTATAGACCATTTCATTGCAATTATAACTTTTTTATTAGTGAATTAGAAACTAGTTTATCTGCATTTATTCCAGAATGTGAGTATATTGTATTAACAGGCGATTTTAATATTGATCTCAACAATATCGGTAGTTTAGCAAGTACGACACTCATAGATACGATGTTATCCATGGATATGGTTCAGGTTATACAATCACCTACTAGAATTACGTGCAATACTTCTACTTTAATTGATTTAGTCTTCATATCTAATAGAGACTCACTACTAAATGCCCTAGTTGAGCCAGTTCATAATCTCTCCGATCACGAGCTGTTGGTCTGCACCTTTAAAATTCAGTGTAGGAAAACCAATGTTGCTTGGCGTACATACAGAAGTCAGAAATATTTCCGTATGGATATATTTCAAGAAAATTTATATAATACACCGTTCCATTTAATTTTTGATATGGACAGCGTTGATGAGAAAACTGATTTTTTTACTAACAATCTCAAATCTCTATTTGACACCCATATGCCTTTAGTGATTTCTCGGTTTACCAGACCTCCAGCACCTTGGATGACCGATACGATAAAACTTATGCAAAAATTGCGTGACAATGCCTATAGGAGATTTCAAAAAAGTAAATCTGTACCACATTGGAATTATTATAAATCACTGCGTAATACTACAACCGAGGCAATACGTCGGGAGAAACGTGCGTACGTTGCATATAAACTTGGGAGAGCTAGCGGCAGCAAAGAATTTTGGAAATTGCTGCGAGGTATGGGAGTAGTTGTTTCTAGGGGAATTAGCCTACCATCACATATAAAAAACGCTGGTGAAATAAATGATTTTTTTGTTAACTCTGTCCCAAATTTGCATCAGGATGGTGCTGTTTTTAATGATTACATGTCAACGCGTTTACTTGATGTTGATTTCCAATTTCAAACAGTGGATGAACAGACCATTTATGAATTAATTCTTTCTATAAAAACTAATGCTGCCGGTATAGATGGACTTAATATAAAATTTATTCAATTATGTACACCTCATATTGTCTCTTATCTTACGCATATAATTAATGAATGTATAACTACCGGATGCTTTCCAAGATGTTGGAAGCTTTCATTGATTACACCGTTGCCGAAGAGAGCTGATGTTCGTGAGTATAGTGATCTTAGACCAATAAGTGTGCTTCCCGTTTTGTCGAAGGTTATTGAAAGGGTTATTGAGCAACAATTACGAAATTACGTGTCAGAAAATAACATTTTACCTGTAACACAATCGGGGTTTAGGAAAGGATACAGTTGTAATACTGCTTTAACAAAAATTGTTGATGATATAGTTATGGGAAGTGACAGGGGGAGGTGTACGTTGTTGTGTTTGTTGGATTTTTCAAGGGCCTTCGACACAATAAACCATGATTTGATGGCTTCAATTCTTCATCACCTTGGTCTAGGATCAACTGCTGTAAAGTTAATATATAACTACCTTACCGGCAGAAAGCAATGCGTTACTATTGATAACAATATCTCCGAATATAAAGCGGATGATTCTGGTGTCCCTCAAGGGTCTATTTTAGGTCCATTATTGTACACAATATATACTTTTAATTTTATTAACTATGTGCGTTACTCACACTGTCATTTCTATGCTGACGATACTCAGCTGTATTGCTCCTTTGACAAAGAAAATTTTGAAGATGCGTGCTATAAAATGAATTTAGATATTGAAAGTCTAGTTAGAGAGTCAAAAAGACATTCACTACGCTTGAATTCTGCCAAAACAGAATTGATTCTGTTCGGTCCAAAAAGAATTAGGTCTGATCCTAATTATCGTTCTAAGGTAAAAATAATTGTTGATGGTACAGCCATTGCTTTAAAACCCTGTGTAAAAAATTTAGGTGTTATTCTAGATGAGAATTTGAATTTCTGTGACCATATAAATCAGTGTACCAAACGTAGTTATGCAGCCTTGAGGGTGATATATGCTAGTAGGATGTTTATTACAAGACATGTAAAGAAAGTATTGTGTGAATCTTTAGTTTTATCGCATATGAATTATTGTGACTCTTTATATCATCACTTGATTCTCGAAATGTTCGTAAAATACAAAAAGTTCAGAACTCTTGTTTGAGATTGATATTTAATGTTAGACGAAGATCTCATATATCACATAAACTATTGGAAGTAGGATGGTTGAATATGTTCAGCCGTAGGCGCCTACATGCTGCTAGCTTATATCATTCCATTATTTTAACTCAAAAGCCTCCGTATTTGTATAGAAATATTACCTTCAGATCGGACGTACATAATATAAATATACGCTTTAAAGGAACTTTAACTCCGCCTGAGCGTAATACTCAGTATGCTAAAAGATGCTATTCCTACCAGGTGGCGTATATTTATAATGCTATTCCGCGGGATATAAAAGAAACTTGGTCCGTAAAATTGTTTAAACTTAAGCTTTATCGGTATCTCTTTCGTGGGCAGCAGTGATCCGGTGTTTGTAGATTTGCTAGTCTTGCAGATGTGTACTAATCGCAATCTATCTTTAGGTTAGTTATCTTTAGGTTAGTTTAATTAGGGTTGAGTGGAAGAGCAGTAACTACGTTAAGTAGCGAGCTGAACTTCGCCTTATTTTCTTTTTCTTGTTATTTAAATAATATAAAATTATACGAATAATGTAGGTTCATGCCAGGGGAAAATAAAAGGCTATTATTATTATTATTATTATTATAAATGTGATCCTTCAAATTGTGTGATCGAATATTAATATGAGCCAAGGTCAACATAATATATCAAGTATATACTCGGCAATAGTTCAAATACAAAAGCACAAAAAGAAAAGCAAAACCCAAATATAAATTAACTGATTAATGTAAATATTAGACAACAACAATCAAAAGTGAAGCGCTTAAAAAAATACATTATTAACCCTGGAGTAGTCGCGGTAGGTCTGACAGACTCCGCGCTCAGAACTTCCTCGGATATTCTCGCATTTGTTCCCCCACCACTTAGCGCATCTATGTAGCTTATCGATTTGTTAGGTAGTTGGATGTGCCAAGTGATTGTGGAGGGTCGTGCAACTCGTTACCTGTCAAACGTCATCTTGAGTCTCCTAGACTCCACGCGACTACTTGTTTTTTACTTTTTTCACGTGATTACTGGTAAGTAGGCCTATTTTCTACTGTTACACATCATTATAATTATTCATTTCTACTTGAAAATGGACTATGAAAAGGAGCAGCAAAGATTGATGCGTCTCTTGGAAGAAGTTCACTCTGATGAGGCGCCAATTGATGAAGATTCAGATCAAGATGAGGATGTTGTGGATTATAGATCTGAAGGCAGTGATACCGTTCAAGAAGATGACTCCTCCGACGATGACAGAAGTTCCGTTAGAACACCAGCAAAAAGTCCTTTCGAGTGCTGGAATCTCTTCATCAACGATGAAATACTCGATATCATTGTAGAGCATACAAATTTCTACATAGCAACAAAACCTCCGAATTACAAAAGAGATAGGGACTGCAAGGAAACAGATAAACTTGAAATAAAAGCCCTTATTGGTTTACTATACTTGTCAGGGTTACTGAAAAGCTCCAAGCTGAGCGTTGACGAGATGTGGGACAGAAAAGGAACCAGAGTAGAAATGCTCTGGTTCACAATGAGCAAGCAACGATTTCTATTTCTCTTGAGGCATTTACGTTTTGACGATCGTACTACCAGAGAAGAGAGAAAGAAAACATATAAACTAGCGCCAATTCGAGAAGTCTTTGATATATTTGTATCTAGTTGTCGAAAACATTAGTCTATTTCACAAAACGCGACAATAGATGAAAGGCTTCTTGGTTTTCGGGGTAGATGCGGTTTTAGACAATATATACCTTCTAAGCCAAACAAGTATGGGCTGAAACTTTTCTCGTTGGTCGATTCAAAAATGTTTTATACTTTCAATCTTGAATTATATGTTGGACAACAACCTGCTGGTCCTTTCCAAACAAACAATGACGCTATGAGTATTGTTGTGCGTCTGGTAGCCCCCATTTCCGGAACATCAAGAAACCTCACCACTGATAATTGGTTTACCTCTGTGCCATTAGTCGAACATTTGATGAGATACCATAAGCTGACTCTTGTCGGAACGATTCGGAAAATAAAAGGGAAATACCTAAGGAGTTTGTAGAGGTCAAACATCGTCCAATAACATCAAGCATGTTTGGATTTGGTGAACATATCACGATAATGTCCTATGTTCCAAAAAAAGGAAGGATTTCCAGTTTGCACAACAGCGACGCTATTGATCCCGCTTCTGGTGATAAAAACAAACCTGAGATGATAACTATCTATAATGGAACTCTCTCTCTCTCTCTCTCTCTCTGCGTGCGTGCGTGCGTGCGTGCGTGCGTGCGTGCGTGCGTGCGTGCGTGCGTGTGCGTGCGCGTGTGCGTGCGTGCGCGTGCGTGTGCGTGTGTGCGTGCGCGCGTGTGTGTGCGTGCGCGCGCGCGTGTGTGTGTGTGTGTGACCACGATAGCGGTCAAACCGCTGTAGATATCAATTCCAAATTTTGTATATACTTGAATAATCTCCCTCTTGAGATCTGATTAGTTTTTCAGTAAAATCGGTAGACCGGAGGAAGCAGTTTACTTCAATGAAAAAATCGAATTGTGCCAATATTTCGTCAAATACTAAGTTTAAACAAATTTATAATGAATTCATATGTACTTAAAATTAAAATTGAGAACAATTTTATTTAAAAAGTTTTTCGAAATTCGTACCGGAAGTAGGTCTTTTACTCTTATCGAAAATCGGTTTTTTGCGAATATTTCGCAAGTCAAGCTTTTTAGACAGGTACGTTACGGATATAAAAGTATTTAAAACATAGTTTTCAATATCTTTTGTATAAAAAAAATTTCAAAATTCGAACCGGAAGTAACACTTTTACTCTTACCGAATAGCGATTTTTTGCAAATATGTCGTAAATTATGCATTCTATATATATTTATTAAGAGTACAAAAGTATTTAGAGTTGAATTTGCAATATTTTTTGTATACATGAAATTTCAAAATTCGGACCGGAAGTAGCACTTTTACTTCAGCGAGTAGCACTTTTTTTCGAATATCTTGCAAAGTATGCATTCTATAGCGATTTATTAAGAGAATGAAAGTACTTAGAATAGGATTTTGAATAAGTTTTGTATAAAAAAATTCTTAAAATTGTATAGTTTGAAACGCTCATACGTATAAGAAAGTCGTGTGGTGGCCACACCTCTTTTTTTTCTCCCTTTTTAACATCGCAGGGATAAACAGTCAGATTGTTCATGTCTCTAATCACTCTGATCCAAAATCCGATTTGAAACGGAGAATATTTCTAAAACAAATAGCACTGACGTTGATCGATGAACATCTGCAGAGACGCTCTTATCAGAAAAATGTACCGTAAACTGTCCGTCAAAGGCGACAAGATGTAGCAGGAACTTCTGAGGCTACATCCAACGTAGAAGAGATACCACAAGGCACTCGAAAATATTGTTCGGGGTGTAAAAATAAAAATAAGTCTAGGTTCTATTGCCAGAAATGTAAATCTTTCGTTTGTTTAAAGCACGCGAAAATGTTGTGCTTTCCGTGCACAAATGCCATCCTGGAAACAAATTTCCATGTTGAAGAGGTTTGATTTAATTTTCTGTTTCTTCGGGCTGTCGGCAGCTCCACTTTCTTATTTTTTCTTATTTTAGATAGGTACAAATAAGAAATTCTTATTTTATTTCGAGTATTTTGACTGAATAAAGCTTTGTTTGCTTGTCTGTGTTTTCCTTGATTATTTACTATGAAAACAAAAATAACAAACTAAAGAAATGAATATTATGCATACGGAGTCTAACAGACTCTGCGCGACCAATGCTGTCAGAGCATCAGGCGCGACTAGTGCAGGGTTAAAAGAGAGTTATTAATTTATTAAATGTACATCTTAACATCAACAGCCAGGACCAAAAACCAGTCCATCGAAAACCATAAATTGTATCTACACAAAAAGCAGTGCAAGACAAAAAAAAATACAAATATCTTATAATATTACTTACTGTTATTACCTATCTATGTAAAACACAACAGTTATTAGTGTAAAAGATTCTAAAAGAATTTATCGCAAACACAATATAAGAAATAAGAAAATTAAATACAAATAATAAAAAAACTAAATAAAGTAGGTACCATAAAATAGGGTGACATTGATTTCTGGAGGCGACTTTGATATTTGCTTCAGCGCGCATTTCTTTTGATGCCACTAGGGCGAGGGGGGAAGTGTATGGCAATTTTGTGCGCGGAACACTTACTAGAGTGCACAAGATTGTTGTGTGTGTGCATCACGCTCTGTTAGCTTAAAGAATTTTTACTTTTGAGGTGATTTCCTCCACAACCTTTTTTTCAACGACTTGGATGTAGTCAGATACCTTCGAGTACACAAACTAAGAAATTATAAAGAAACTCGAAACCACCGTGAAATTTACACCTGGATATGTATTTTGACAATGATGTTGTCATTTTCAACAGTATATCGATACTATCGATAATTTCAGTATGGTTTGGAGTTTCTTTGTAATTTCATATCTGTTTATAACTAAACATTGTATAATAAAATAAACATTAACTTTTTCTAGAACTGCACCTAACTTTCCTTCAACATCGAAAATTACTTCCATTGATGACATAAAAATGTCTTATGATATTGAATATGTTAAGGAAGCTGAAAATATTTTCAGCCAGGATTCGCTATTGTGGATTTGGATGAAAGTGATTTAGACATTACTTTGACTGGTACCGACACTAAAGAGGACAAAGAAACATGTAAAACGCCTTCCAGTACTGCTTCCAGTGTTAGGGAAAATTCCAGGACTGCGAAAAAACGATGGAGAGAGAGCCCTGATGACGATTCAATAGTTGCAACTATTGATAGACTAGTTAATACTACAGAGTCAACAGCATCAAATATTGCACAGCAATATGAATGTAGTTCTTTTGGGAACTTTATCTCTCTGATCAATTAAGATTGTTAGATCAGGAGACAAGAGCAGAAGCAATGTTCTTAATTCATAAAGTTATATATGAAATAAAAATAAAATAATTTGTTAGTTTTTAAGTTGTATATATTTTTCAGCCTTTGATTTGTGATAATAAGGTAAAAATATAGAGATAAATAGTTTCAAAACTATTTAAGACAATTTTCTTGCCATGGAATTTTGCCGGCATTGCTTATAAAATACTCTTTTAGTTTATCACGTAAATGCATTGCATTGTGTTTTGCATTTCGTGTGCCTAATCGTCTAAATGTAGATTTTGTTGGATTCAAGGCAGATGATGAAGGCAATTGTTTACGCCATTCTCCATAGTGTATTTGTCCTGTTGTTGGATCTTCACTGTCCACATATTTTATATTGCAGTAATGGTATTTGTTCTTTTTTTTCCCATAACCTTTATAAAATTGTGTAGGCAAACTGTAGCTTTTATAACATTATCTACTGTCTCTGGAAAACAGTAAATTGTTTTGTGGAAAATACGCCAACGTGCAGCCAAGATCCCAAATGCATTTCAATACATCTCCTTCCTCGACTTAGTCGATAATTAAATATTCTTAGACTCAAAACATATTACTGACAACAAAACAGTTCCTTGGATCACTGGTGAATTAAGACTAATGAAACAACAACTGAACGGCCTATACTGGTTAAAAGTATATGTACACTTGTGAACGATACGCTTAATAGAAAGAAAATAAATGGCATCGATAAAATTATAGTCGATCATGAAACAAATACTAATCTAGAACAAATAGTGGATATATTCGGTCGCTACTTCTCTGGTGTAGTGCAGAACGCCTTGACAAACAGTTCGGGAATGACTTGTCGGATTCGTGTACGTGTGATCCAGGCGCTCCTAACACAATGGTGCTCTTGGGCACAGATATCGCCGAAATAAAAACTATCATAGGAAATCTAAAGAATAAAACCAGTGAAGGGAGCGATTAACTGTCAATCAGCATGATAAAGCTCACATGTGATGACAGCCGCCACTATGGCACACCTGATTAATAGGGCAATAAGTGCGGGAAAATACCCAGCCATACTAAAAAAAAAAACGTTGTTATTCCGGTATATAAGAAAAATGATAGAGTAAACATTGAGAACTATCGTCGTATAGCAGGTGTTAGCGTTATTTCACCGGTTTTCGAAACAGTATTACATAACCGCTTAAAGGGTTTCATTGAAAAGTACGATATATTATCACCGTCTCAGCATCAGTGTTGTTCCTCATATTTATTTTGTTGTTGGTAATAGAATTTTAAGGAAAAGGCAACAGATAGTAATAAATTTTGGTTTAAAGGTAATAAAAATGCAGTTTAAAAATTTGATATACTTTATTTATAAATTAACAAAAGATGTATTCGAAAACGTGATATAAATTCAATTCCTGAGGGAAAAGGAGACTTGTGACTGTGACAAACATAGGTAACAAATAACAGATTAAAAATAACATGTTCTTAATCAAAGAACCTAACCTATAATAACTATAAATATAAATATTATTAACTTTATAACATAACAAATTGTGGTATGCAAAATAAATAAGCAGGTGATAATGAAATAAAAAAAATGTTAGCCTTAAAATGCTAAATCTTCCGAAATTTGCAAGTTTTCATCTTCATTTATATTATAATCTAATAAAGTAGTGGATGGCTCAAAATTATAACAATTTTTTTCACCCAATAATTGCTTAGTAAAAATTAATGCATTACAAGTTTCTATATTTAAACGATTCCGTAATTTTGTTTTGATTAAATTAAGTTGCGAAAATATCCTCTCTGCAGCTGCAGAAGAATGTGGTAATGATAATAATCCTGACACTAATTTTTTCAAATTTGGATACATCAGTGCATTTAATGCATTTTGTTTGATAAATATTTGTCCCCAAAATTCATGAAGAGGCTCCTCTGCAATTTTCTTTGCTTCATCACAACTGCTCAATAGACGCCATTCTTCATTCAAAGATTCAACATTATCAATTAAGTTGGGAAAATAAATTTTAAATTCTGCTATTGAATCAGCAGCACTATCCGAGCACACTAATTTAGGATTTAAATTTGCTACTAACTTTAATACTGGATCGTTAAAATTAAATCTATCTTTTATTTGTCTACAAAGTTCTACATAAAAATTCAGACAATTAATTCTCACTTTATTTAGATCTCTGGGGTCAAAATTTGTATGTTTTATTAATAAATCAGCTTGGGCACCAATATATATTTTCTCAATAGATGTATAGTTTTCAGGATTACAAAAATCAATTATGTTTAAATTATTTTTGAATTTCTCGTTATTTATTATTTCTATTTTGATAAAATGTTTCAAAATTGTTTTGAACATACAAGCCAATATGTCGTGCAAAAGGAAAAGCTTGGGAGATTCACTCTGAAATTCTAAATTGATATTATTTACAATTTTTAACACATAAGACAAAAAATAAAAATATAATTTAAAGCATTTATCATTTAAGGCATTTAAAATGGCTTGTGTGTCAAAGGCACTTGTTTTTTCAGTTGCAGCTGCAGTGAAATGTAAAATTAAAGCTGGCCATTGTTCGACCAGACGATTTACTACAGACTGTAGTGATAACCACCTAGTTTGGCTTAGTTTTAATATTTTATGCGGTTCAATATTTGCAAATAATTGACATTCTTTTAACTCGGTGATTCTTTTTGAACTTTGTGAAAAATAATTGTAAATATCTCTTGCAAATTTTTCAATATAGTCTGGGAGCTTCAAACATGCTGCAGATGCTGCTAAATGAAAGGAGTGACATGTGCAACCTAAAATAAAAATACTGGGGTTCAATTCCTTAAATCTTGCTTTTACACCTGTTTTGTCACCCATCATAACTGAACAATTATCAGCAGCAAACCCCACCATATTATCAAAAGGTATATTGTTGTCAGTTAATAATTTCATTACTGCTTTAAACAGATACTCTGCATTGGATTGTGATAATTCTACTAATCCTAAAAACTTATCGTTTATTTTATTTTTACGGAAATATCTGGCAATAACTGTCAAACATTTAGATGTACTTAAATCTGTTGTTTCATCTACGATCAAGGAAAAATATGATTCTTGCAAAACTGAAACCAATTGTTTAAAGCTAAATGGGCCCGTTGATTGAAGACACATTTGGGTGCCTTTCTTTCTTCCGCATTCTAATTGATTTGCAATTTTTGGATCAGGACATACAGATGAAATTAATTTTGTCAAGTGGTCTAATGTACGAAAAGGTAAATTATGTTCTGCAATAAACATAAGCAATTTGATTTCACCTATCTTTACGTCCTTTTGTAGTCTCCTTATTTTGTCAGTAACAATTAAATTAGTAATTTTTGTGGGTTGACGTGCTGCATTCATAATACGAACATGAATTTGTGTGGCACCATGTCTTTGTATGTGGGTAATTCCACCAGCGAGCTCCTTATTACATACACGACACATCATCTGTTTCTTAGATTGCACTATCCATTCCTTGGTTGTGGGAACAGCTTCCATCCACTTTTCAGTGAATTTCTGTTTGTAGCTAATTTTTGCCTTTTTTGTAATAGGTTTAACGATGGATTCTTCATTGGACTTACCAGAGGGTACATCATCGATTTTGTGTTTTTTCTCAACTCGCGATATAACGCCTGAAGTCGAAGGGACACTTTCCGCTGATTCCTTCTCAGATTTGTTCAATTTTACTACAAATCTGAAAAAAAGAAGACATGAGGCTACTTAAAAATATTTTATAATAATAGTTGTACTTACTTATCCATTTGCAGATACAAATATACTTAACAAAACACCGTTTTTAGACCAGATTAAAACGTGTATATACAAGATATACTGGTTGTGATTTAAAATTGAAACGTAGACAAACGCAGACGCTTTGTAAAAGTAATATAGATATATTGCTTTATTGGTTAATTTGTATTAAATATTATGTTACAAACAAGAGGTTTCATTTACATTCGTCATTAAGATTTATAAATACAAGTTAATAAATACACATTAGTAAATACATATATCAATAAATAGAAATAGAAACCGCTGACGGGTGCGGGGAGTTACATGCTGACAATTCGAATTCAAGCCGTAGTATTAGATAAGAAAAAAAAATAAATCATTATAAGTAACTGGTTGCATCACGCCTAGTTATTACGTTTCGTCAATAGATGGCCACGTGCGTTTGACACAGTTGATGGAGGTTTCGCCCGACATAAACTTGAAAAACTAGGCATTCGAGGCAGTATATTAGACGTTCTGACATCATTCCTGACTGACAGAAGATTCTATGTAAAGTGTAATGGTGCTCGCTCCAAAGATTATAAGACTGATGCTGGGATTGCCCAGAGCTCGATTTTTATACTGTACATGAATTACCTTCTACACCACTTGTCAACAGGTGAATTAAATTGCTATGCTGACGACACGTCCATTTTGGTCTCCGCGTTGAGCCCTGGACAGCTCAAAGTTAACATAGCCACTGTATAAATTGAGAAGTGAACTGTGTAAGTCGAACACAGTAATCTGTAAGTTACAGGAACAAATTTTGTACATGCAGAAACATTCAAATCATGGTTCGACAGATGGCAGGATATCTCCGCATATCACTGAAGTGGACGCGGTAAGACAGCATGAACAAAAAGATGTATACATTAAAAAAAGTGAGGAGAAATATAAACAAAATAAAAATAAAGATGAAGAAATGAACTACGCGAAGGTATTAAAAAATACCGAAAATTCAACTAACTTAGATCAAATAAAAGGTGTTCCCATTATTACACCTACGTCACCCGAGGTAAAAAATAACACAGATGGTTTTCAGTTAGTCAGGAATCGCAGAAAGGAAACCAACAAAAATAAAACAATTCAGGGTACGTCGTTGAATTCACAATTGAAAACAGTCACGAAATATTCGTATCTATACGTCACCAGACTCGATAAAGATACAACAACTGATAATGTTCTTAATTACTTAAAAGAAAAAAATTCGATGACGCTAAATGCGAGCTTATGCACTCGAAACGACCCGACATATACTCGTTATTCAAAGTGGGTGTTCTGGCAACGCAAATAGATGAATTAAAAAATGCTGACAATTGACCTATTGGGGCATACGTAAGTCATTTTTTATGGAACCTGAAGTCTCCAAATTAAATACTACATTGGATAACCATACCAATCAGGCAAAGAATGAACCCACGTTGAACAAGAAAATTAGTTTCAAACTATATCATCAGAATGTTCAGTGTTTAAGTACATGCATTAACGAACTTCAAATGGAGTTGACAACTGAGTATGCTGTAGTGTGTATCACGGAACACTGGCAAACCAAGGATCAGCTTAATTTATATAATCTGGGTGACTACCGTCTGTTGACCAGTTACTGCAGGGAGCTGAGGCAACATGGGGGGGGGGGGGGATCGGCGATCTACGTCAGGGAAGATTATGTAAATAATTTCAAATTAATTGACAGTATAAATTCGCTCGCTAGAAATCTTGTATTTGAATGTTGTTCTGTTAATATTAAAATTTGTGATCGATCCATATTGATAGTGTGTATACACCGTGTTTCATGTAACTAGCACATTAGAAGTTTTTGTGCTTACAACGCGAATTTTTTCCAGAAGTTTTGCCTTCTCACATAATTGACCGCAATCTTTCAAGTTAAAATATTTTTAAACTCGTGCAACTTCCGGTTGCACCGGAAGTAGGCGCCATCTTTGTTATTTTAAATGTGACACCCTGTATTTTATTCGAGATTTGAATTGCTTATGTAAATAGAAGAACAGAGATACCGGGTTGGATTATGTCAAAGTCAACCGTTTCGGAGTTATTCAACTGTTTTCCATTTTTAGGGCACTTGAACGTAAATTTTAAAAGTTCTTTATCTGAGACATGAAAAAAGATAAACAATTGAAATTTGTTCCTGAGATAGTCAAAGTATTGTCGTATTCGAATATCACCAGGTTTTGCAATAATATTACACAGGGTGTTCTCTAATTAATTTACAATTATACACATTTCAAATGCAAGAAACTCAATTTTTTCAAATGAAACACCCTGTATATTTTCGCCTTTTCTGAAGCAGAAAAAAATTGTCTTTCGATCCACTATTACATTCCCTATACCTATCTCTAGAGGTTTTTGAGTTATTGGGGAGATCAGCCTGAAGGCCCGATATTTTGCCAAATAAAACTGAAAAAATAATAGATTAAGTATAGGAGGAGTGGATTAATAGTCATTTGTAAGCATGTTATGGGCATGGAAAAAAAGTCTTCTAGTTCAAAACCAAAAATTTATTAATTGCGAAAACATTTTTGATCTCACGGTATAAGTCAAACAAAGAAAACAAAAACAAATCTAAAACCAAATCACAGCAAGTGCTCAATATGTCCACCGCCTACTTCAATGCATTTATTTAACGTTGTTTGGAGCTGGTCAGTCGGTGCACGTTCAATCATTTGAACTTCAATTTGGTCAAATACTCTTCGCACCCTATCCTCTAGTTCTTGCCTGGAGTTAACTGGTGTTGCATAGACCTCTTTTTTTATGTAACTCCATAAAAAAAGTCAACTGGAGTTAAATCCGGAGATCTAGCAGGCCAAAGACATGGTCCATTTGGACCAATCCACCTATCCTCAAATAGCTGGGTCAACTCTTGATATACAGCATGAGTAGAGTGAGCTGGAGCTCCATCCAGTTGAAACCAATAATAGTTTTGGTGTGGCATGTCATTGACTATGTTTGCCACCACTTCCCTAATGATTCGCAAATATCTTTCGGACGTTAGCCTTTCATCATAAATATGATAAAATACCCTTCCCCACCCTATTATGGCGAATACATTAAAACTAAATTGATATTGAAAATGGCTTACTCGTGAAAAGTGGGGATTTTCATCTGCCCATAAATGACAATTTTTATTATTTACAACGCCTTGCCTGGTAAACTTGGATTCATCCGACCATAAAATCTTTCGTAACATGTCCGGATCTTCCTGTTTACGAATAGTTAGCCACTCACAAAAATCAATTCTTCTCTGAGCGTCTCCATTTCTCAGTTCGTGGACTTTCCTTTGTGCATATGGGTGCCATTTGTTCTTTGCTAGCACGCGTTGAATTGACGTCATACTAATATCTAAATCCACCTTTGCTTTACGTATCGAAGCATGGGGATGAGCTGTGAAATATCCCAGAATATTAATTTCGTTGTTTTCTTCACCTGTTACTGGCTTAGTACAATTTCTTTTTGTGTTCATATTCCAATGTCGCAAAAAATGTGTTTCAATTTTTGCAAATTTGAATCGATTCATCGGAGGCAAATTAGGGTATCTCTGATTGAACACACGGCAAGTTCTACTTATTATGCGATTACATTCTCCGTGTATGTAAAATAAATTAAGGATACTTTCATTTGGATAATTATTATTATAGCCTTCCATTATGCACTAATCAAATCATTCAGTAAAGTACAAAAAATATCCAAGCATCAAATTAATAACACTGACAGCGAACGAAATTTTGACAACTAAACATTTTGTTACTTCCAAGGCATTCTTGAAATTGTGTGTGATAAATGGCAAAATATCGGGCCTTCAGGCTGATCTCCCCAATAACTCAAAAACCTAGAGAGATAGGTATAGGGAATGTAATAGTGGATCGAAAGACAATTTTTTTCTGCTTCAGAAAAGGCGAAAATATACAGGGTGTTTCATTTGAAAAAATTGAGTTTCTTGCATTTGAAATGTGTATAATTTTAAATTAATTAGAGAACACCCTGTGTAATATTATTGCAAAACCTGGTGATATTCGAATAGGACAATACTTTGACTATCTCAGGAACAAATTTCAATTGTTTATCTTTTTTCATGTCTCAGATAAAGAACTTTTAAAATTTACGTTCAAGTGCCCTAAAAATGTAAAACAGTTGAATAACTCCGAAACGGTTGACTTTGACATAATCCAACCCGGTATCTCTGTTCTTCTATTTAAATAAGCAATTCAAATCTCGAATAAAATACAGGGTATCACATTTAAAATAACAAAGATGGCGCCTACTTCCGGTGCAATCGGAAGTTGTACGAGTTTAAAAATATTTTAACTTGAAAGATTGCGGTCAATTATGTGAGAAGGCAAAACTTCTGGAAAAAATTCGCGTTGTAAGCACAAAAACTTCTAATGTGCTAGTTACATGAAACACGGTGTATACAGGAGCCCCGACAGTAATGTGAATGAGTTTTTTAATTGCTTTGAGGAATTGTTAAATATTATAGATATATTAAATTATCCATGTTTTATTGTCGGGGATTTTAATATAAATGTATTGGAAGATAATTCATATAGTATAAATTTCAGGAATATTCTTTCTGCTTATGGTTTGTATTTGACAATTAACGAACCGACCAGAATAACCTCAAATTTAGGTAGTTGTATAGATAACATAATTGTATCAGATGTTGTAAAAACTAATAATTCATACTCTAAAACGATATATACCGGGTTTTCGGATCATTTGGCACAGTCTGTTGAATGGGAAATACTGATTTGTGACAGGAAGAGTGTTAATACCTACAAACACATTAGATCTTACAATAGAAGTAACTATAATAATTTTTGTTTAGATTTAGCCAATGAATCTTCCAGTAATATCTACCACACACGTGATGTTAATGAAATGTTTAATTCTTTCATGAGTACTTTTACTAGACCTTGAACTAGTTTTGAATATGTGACAACACCAGTCAAATACCCACAAACACATACAGTCACCCCTTAAAACCCCTTGAATACAGGCAACCATAAATACATCGACGATGCTTAAGGTTAGACCCTTGTATAAGAGTATAGGTAAAAATCCCTGAAAAATAATGCAGATTTTGCTAACAAAACTAGTATATTCTGAGAACCCCATCAAATTTTAAATATTAGAAAGCAAATCACCCCCAAAATTTAGAAAACCAAACCAATGACTACTCTTCTCGGGAACCCCATACTAAAGGCTAAACACTAGAATTAAATACCTAATTAGCTTAATAAACAAATTAGTCTTATTTTTATAGTTATATTTAACATATTTTCACAATACAACAATGATTAGTAAAATGATATATAGGCAAAGTAATAATATAAAATGAATTTGACAGCCATTACAAATGGCCAATTTTAATTTCAAGTTTCAACATTTATCATCACGCTATGAGCATATAAATGATTGCCATTTTATAGTGTGAATTCTCAAGATCAATATGTCACAAAAAGTTACAGGTTTAAAGTTAAAGCAAGGTTGATAGTTTCGAAAGCATCATCCCAAACATTGGTCAAAGTATAGCACATACAAGTCTAATTGCTAACTAAAAATGCATTGCTATAAACCAAAATAAACTAATGTTGAACATAAACAACATTTACCCCATAAACATGTTGTAAATTTATAATCATTGTCACTTAAGATAAATCTGTTAGATGCGCACATTTAAGCTAAGCATCATTTTATTTTTCGAATTTTGATGCGCCATATTGCTCTAATCATAATTAATTTCAAATATTTCATATACATAATTAAAGCATTTATAAATAAAACCTAACAGATACAAAGTCTATCAAGACGTATTTATGTGGAAATATTTCTCAGTGTCATATTTGTAAGTTGAGTCCAGATATTTAAATAAGCATTTTGAATAATTTGACAGTTGTCAACATAGGTAAAAGAAAAGTTTAAAAATATTGTACTAGGTAATATCTCATAACATATCAGTTCAACCCTCGAAATAATTATTAAATCCTATTACAGTTTAAATGTCATAAATTGAACCGTATATGAAATGAAATAACACTCTAGACATGTTTTGTAAAAAATTACTATTATTTAATGAACAACCCTCGTATTTATTAGTTTTATAATCCCTTTATTTATTTCCTAATATTCCATTCATTATACGAAGGTGTTTTATTTATATGCCCGGCTAGCGTTACATTTCATCACTACATAAATTACTCTAATCTATCCTGACTCTTTATTTAATTTACAGAATTTAACTCTGCCTACAATTATATACTTTTATAAATTTCAATAATCCTTTTTTAAATTTCTTATTTCTTTTCTAGACTAACATTTTATAAATTACTGATTACTGTATTATCTTAATACCTTCTATATTTTACATAATCCAGTCTACTAACAAGTGTTCAATAAAATATCTAGATGTCACTACTACTCATTTCAATTCGGTATAAAATAATTAATATCAGTTTATTTATTGTAAAATTTCTATATGTTTTATTGTTGGATGTGTAATGCAATTTTACTTTAAAAAGTGGATTTTTGATTTCTCAGATTATACTTCTTATAACATTTACTTAATTCCTTCGGTAAGACAACAATAATAATCAGATTTCAATTCACTATGTCATATGACATTTATTTCTTTCAGGTTATAAATTTACCAGAATATTTCCTTTAATTGATAATTTGATTATGATAAAATAAAACAATACTCAAATAAGAAATAATAAGTTTATATTCAAACTTCGTACTTATTAAAATATGGGACATTTGCTGACAATAAATATAATATGGAAACCTGATATTTGACGTTTAGAAGATATTAAATTCAAAGTGTATAGTTCCAAACCCAACTAAATAATTCAGGTACGTACTCTGATATTATGTATTATTGATATTCAAAATTAAGTAATTCTTTCTATTACTTTCTTTCTCAAATTAATTTATACTACTATTATGATGTGTTCAATATTATTTAATGGCTTGATAACTCTATAAATTTGTATAATAATGAAAATTATTATATCTTGTCATATTACTGGATAGAAGAGAATTAAATTAACTTATGTTGTTTATAACAGATGTACTTGTTGTAATAACTATTAGTTCAGTCTATTTCAATACTGAATTATATTGCAAATAATTAAATCTTTTCTAACATTCACAAAATGTTATCTTTCTTTAATACTGACACAAATAAAATACTAAAATAGTAATACTTAATTGCTTTCTTCTTTTAGATGAGTACTATCCACTTCCTGATGACGTTTTTGGACGAATACCACTTCTTTGATGTAGTTAAACTTCAATCTTGTTCAAACTCTTGAAGAAAGAATACCAATTATCCTGTTCAGGAACTTGCTCGACGTTTGGAATAAATTGTCCTCTTAGAATGCCGAATCTCTTTGTGCACAGCAACTTCTCTTATACACCCGGAACTTGTGAAATTCACCAACCTTTATGGATTTCTTGTGATAATCTGCCTCCTTTTGATCACCAGTACTTCTGGAATCTGCTACCTTTTATAAAAATCGGATCTTGAAGATTGCTTCACCCTTTATGGAATTTCAAAACTCTGGTACTCAATAGCCTTCTGAAAACTTCTATGATCCCGGAGACAACAACCCTATTTCGGATATACCTGGATCTTGTACAAATTTGTAAGTACAATTACTTTTTTTTATATTAATTTATTCGTAGTTAACGTAGTTCACTCAGGACACACTTTTCTCTTTTATAATTAACTGTATTCGTGTTTTATATCAGAAATTATCTTCTTTCTGAAAAAACACGTCTACCGTTTTTTAGAATTCGAAAAATTCTCTTTTTAAACACTATTCTAGGATTATTATCGCGTTAATATCAGAAAAGATATTCCCTTTTCCAAAAACACGTCTACCGCTTTTTAGAATTCGAAAAATTCTCTGCTTTATTTATTCATTTCCCTAGTAATCCTTACTCATTTTGTATTCTCCAATCAAAGTTTTACAACAGCAATAACAATCAACAACATAGCTTTTAAATTCTCTAATATACCTAGAATACTTCTTAACATTGTATTATCTGATTATCTAAATTCTTTTTATAATTTTATCAACCCTTCTTTACATATTCATATCCCAATACCTCTCTACATCTATATTTCTGAACAAATGTCAAATAATGACAGTTCCTGTATTTCAAATTATTCCCGGGAACTGTTCTACAATACAATCTATACACCTTTCAAAATAAGATTCTAAATATTTTTATCACCTCATAAACGTCAATTACCCAAGTTTTTACAAATTTATAATACATTTTACAAAATAACAACTAATATTCAACTCTCTTCTTTCCAGAATATTTTGAACTTCTAAGAAAAATGAACATGGTCAACCTTTCCATATACAGGTGGTTTATTATAAAATTCGAATACTTGTTAAATACGATAAACCTCTATTATGATAAACCTAATAAATCTTATTTTAAACACATCATAATAAATTTTTCTACGTTTATTTAATTAAATTTGGTAACTTTCATATCAGTTCATATTATATTGTTAACGTATGCCTTTATACTATAACATATGCCCCTTTTAATAAATGTAAATTTAAACCTCAAATAAACAAATTTTCATTTATTAAACTAATATAACTTCAATTATTACACTCTCAGTAATTCCTATTTTATAACCAATGTCATTAAGATTAACTACTAATATTCAAATCTAATGTACGAACATTTCACAATTCTCAACAATTAACATATATGTTTAAGCAAATTTTTTTTTTTTTTATATATAATTTATCCAAAGTAATATAAGTACCAATTATTTTAATTCATTATATGAAAATTATTAATTTCATTTTACATACATAATAACTATGCCCTGTACATTCTATTAATATTTAGCCAGTATTCTCTACATATAAATATTTAGCCTCTATACAATTTTTATAATATCATAGTAACTGTATTACTCTTAACATTTCTTTTAGGTGATAGTTTCAATTTTTTCATTCAACTCTTTCTTGTAAAGATTATTGCCTCTATAAAATATTTTACTTATGCTCACTTATACATTTTTATTATATTTATTATTTCTATTTCCTTTGCGCATGTATCCCATAATATTCCTATAGACATATCCGTCTTCCCCATACTTTCTACTTATGAAAGTTTATACTTATATTTACGTTTTATTGGCGTACGTTACCTTAATCTCTCATTAGACATTTTAGTCCTATATAAATCATCATATTAGGTTACTTTTAACCCATTCTCTATCATTTATATTATAATTCCATATTTTAATGGTACATTTTATATTTATTTATTATTGCAAGCATTTTTCCTTCAATTACAATATTATATCATAAAGGCTTTTACTATCTTTTTATAATTAGCTTTATAACATCACCTACTTTATTATTCTGCAAATCTCTTTTACTGCTTCAATTATTTTAAAATCTGAAGGCTTTGAATAATTCTTTCTTTTCCTCAACAACTAAATACATTCCTTCTATGTTCTATATTTGGGCATATAATTACACATTTAATTCCAAATAGATTTTCTTATAGTACTTTGGTTTTATTTTTTTTTTTTTTATATATATATAAAATATGTAGGAATGAGAGTAACATTTGATACAATTCTTAAAACAACATTCTTCAAATATTTCTAATATTCTAAACTCTATATTCTATATTTCGATTCTGAAGCTCTTTCTATTTATCCATTTTTATACTAGGCTTTATTCACCCTACTTATGAACTTTAACATGCCCCTTTCTCAACAAATCAAATAAGTTAACATTTTTTTTTTATATCCGATTATGTTCTTGTTATAAAAAATACTCCTACTATGCCCCTAACTTCTATACAATATAAAAATTTGAACTCTTGAATATAAAAACATTTCTTATATAGTTTGATGATTCTTCAAAAACAACATGTGAATGAATTAACAATATTTGGATACGGAAGTGACGTTACCCACCTATATAACACAATCAATTCTAATGTAATGTCCTGCCTATAACTTGAGATCTAATTAATACTGGGATAAGCAGGTGTCGTAAATACCTTCAGAAGACGACCTCTTTTTTCTTCTGTCCTGACTATAACTTTCTGTTCTTTTTAAGAATCACTTGGATAATCATGTAACATCGACACATGATAAATACCTTTCAAAAATCCAGTATCTCCATCTATTAATTCATA
The DNA here is from genome assembly GCA_963170755.1 of Amphimallon solstitiale. Taxonomy (NCBI): domain Eukaryota; kingdom Metazoa; phylum Arthropoda; class Insecta; order Coleoptera; family Scarabaeidae; genus Amphimallon; species Amphimallon solstitiale. The sequence goes on from OY720677.1 coordinate 36,454,142, forward strand.
ATTATTTAACCCAATTTTCCTGTATACTATATATGGCCCGGAATATGGTCTCATTAACTTCGCAATAATTTTATTCTTTCTATCGGTTACTCTTAATGCTCGAACTATAACTTTCTCATTAATATTGTATATTTTATATTTACTCTGTTTTTCCTTCTTCTTTTCTTCCCATTTTTTCTTTCGATTAATTAATTTTAACCTAATTTGTTCGTATTTCTTTTCTATATTAGCAATTTCATCATCTTGCCAAGGTCTTTGTGGTGATTGTCCTGTAAAAATTGTAATGGGACACGATTCATGTACAGTACTCGGAGTATTGTTCATGACTAATTCTATTTGTTTCAAACACCTCGCCCATTTGTGGTGACTATCTACTAGCAATATACGTAAATACTTTATTACTTCTTTGATGTACCTCTCAGAAGGATTAGCTTGTGGATGTCGTATTGATATGTGATGAGACTTAATGTTCCTACTATCTAAGAAATCGTGATATCTTTGGTTCATGAAATACGTGGCATGATCTGAAAGAATAATTCTTGGCGTTCCAAAATCGGTAATGTACTCTTGTAAAGCTTGTAAAACAGTGTCAGTATTACATTTTTGTGTTGGAATTAAACGTACATGTTTAGAAAATAAGTCGCAGAATACTAATATGTTGCGATATCTCCTGGTACTTGGTATCAAATTTGAAATAAAATCAATTGCCACTATTTGTAATCTGTCTACAGCTAAAATACTTAAACTAATATTTTGATTAGTAAAATTCTTTTCTTTGGCTAAAATACATGTTTCACATTGTTTAAGTAATCTTTTAATTATTTTTTCATCATTTCTACAATAAAAAGCTTCTCTGTACATTAGCCAACATTTCCTCGCTCCTATATGAGTATATATTTCATGAAGATGTCGTATAATTTCAATAGTATGTTTTTCATTTGTAACATACACCTCTACATCACCTATCTTCTTCACAATTATCCCTCTTCGTAAACTCATTCCCTTATATGAACCATCTGTTTGTAATTTGATTTTAATTATTTCCAAATCATATAACTCTTGTGCTTCTCTGATACGCTGCATTGAAAAAATACCTTCTCTTCCCAATTTTACCACATTTATTTGTACATTTACTGCTTTTGCTTCACCATGTTTCCTACTTAAAATATCAGCAGCTATCATTTCCTTACCCGGTCGATATACTATCTCTATATCATACTGTTGTATCAACAAAGTCCATCGATAAATTCGGTTATTATTCAACTTGGTAGTCATGATATTTATAAGAGCCTTGTGATCAGTTTCCAGTTTGAAACGCTTCCCTATTAAATAATAGCGTAACTTAGTTAATGCAAAAATGACGGCAAGCATTTCAAGTTCTGATATGCCAAATTTTCTTTCGCACGGCTTTAATGTTCTTGACGCAAAATATATTGGAACTTCAATACCATCTTTGATTTGTACTAGTTCTGCAGCAACGGCTACATTCGATGCATCTGTTCTCACAATAAAATCTAGGTTAAAATCAGGATGATATAATTTAAGATTTTCAACAAAATTTGATTTTAATTGTACGAAACATTCTTCACACTCACTAGTCCATTTCCATTTTGTACCTTTCTTCAATAAATTTAACAATATACTTGTCTTTTGGCTGTAATTCGAAACAAATTTCCTATAATAATTTAACAATCCCAAAAATCCTCTTAACATCTTGAGTTTCGTAGGTCTTGGATAATTTTGAATTTCTTCCAATCTTTGAGGATCTAATAAAATGTTCTGTTGATTTACTACGTACCCTAAATAGTTAACCTCTTTTTGACAAAATTGACACTTAGATAAATTTAATTTCATACCGTTTTCTTGTAACGTATTTATAATTATCTCAATATGATTAATATGAGATTCAATATCATCAGAAAATATTATAATATCATCCAAATAATGAAGAGCAAATTTCTCGTACTTATCTAGTATTATATGAAGAAATCTGATTAACCCAGCAGGACTACTTCGGATTCCGAAAGGGCAAACCTTAAAATTATACGTAATCCCATTTACATTGAACCCACAATACTTTCTCGAATTCTCATCCAACCTAATCAACCAAAAAGCATTTTTAAGATCTAACTTACTATACCATTTTTTATTTCCACATTTGGTAAGTAAGACATCAATATTTTGTGGTGTTTCGTGCTCAGGCATGATCCTTAAGTTAATTAAGCGAGCGTCAATGCAAAGGCGTATAGTATTATCCTTCTTTTTTACTAATACTACAGGACTTATAAAATATGTATTTGACCGCTCTATTATATCCGCTTCTTCTAATTTTTGTAATTCCTCGTTTACACGTTCTTGAAAAAAATATGGAATAGGGTAATTCTTACATGATAAAGGCGAATCATCCTTAATCATTAACCGATGTTCATAATCTTTGGCAAACACAACTTCGTCATTTACTAACTTTATATTCTTTGCTAAAATTTCTATTAAACTATCTTCAATCCATGGTTCAGGTAAATTCTGTTGTAATATAAAAGTTTGAATGTCATTTTTATTTCTTATTACCTTCACCTCCTGTTTTTCTTCTAAAACTACCGCATTTCCATATTCTACATTAGTATCAATTCTTGGCAATTCGAACATTGCTCCTTCCAAATGTTCTTGTGCGTCATCATCCTCTTCTCTATCCGCGATAATCACATTATTCACTTCATTTTGTATGTTTTCTTTATATTCAATATATGCATTTATCTCCTTTAAATCTACTAATTTGTCTAATAACATTTCTTTCCCTCTTATCTTAATTTTATTCTCTTCAAAATCTAAATTCATTCCAAAAGCTCTCATATTATCAATCCCTATTATACAATCATAGAACAGATTTTCTAGTAAATAAAATTGCATGATAAATTTTTGTCCATTTAAAACAACATCTATACATATCCTTTTGTTAATACTACCCATTTTTCCCCTATTTGCCGATATAACATTTGTACTTTTAACTTTTATAATATAATTTGAATATTCAGGTATATTCATAACCAATTCTTCTTTTATAAGAGAGATTTCCGCTCCAGAATCTAACAACGTCTTAAATCGAATATTTCTAATATAAATTGTAAAGAAAGGTAAACTTTCATAATTATTTATAATCTTTCCTATATCTAATAAACTATTTTTATCTCTCATTCCCATTATTTCTTGTTTTTTACTACTATTACTAATAACTCCACCTATATCTACTCTATTTTCTAGTGTGAGGTTCCTGGTATCTGATCCTGGAAAACCCTCGAATTCTCCAAAATTGGCGTTTTTTTTTCTTCCATGTTATCTCTTGTTAACTCCTCTTTGTTGTGATTATTACAATCGACACTTCTCCATTCCTGTGTTCGAATATTATTCACTGTTCGAGAATTGTTATACCCATAATATTTATCATTTTGTCCTTGATATGACCTTTCTTGAGGAAGTTGCTTTGAATTTTGATTATTATTAAAGGAATTATATCTATTCGCATTTGGCCTTGTATTTATACCATTTTGAGCACCTCTATTGTTATTCCAGTTTCCGTTTCTATTCCCTTGAGAATTATAATTTCTGTAATTTTGATTCTGTTGCTGATTAATATTTTGATAATTCTATCTTGTACCAAATCCATTATTATATTGATTAATAGGATAATTATTTCTAGAATTGTTCAACTGATTCAAAGCAATATCGTTACGATTATTATTCTGAATAATACCATTATGTTCATTAACACGTTGATGACTATTCACTCCTTCTTGACGACCATTTAATTGCCTATATTCACGATATTTCAACCCATCTGAATAATCATCCAACCGACGAAGTATATTAATCAAGCCATTCATATCAGTGACATTCTGACATATTATTGCATGTGTGTCGACAGGTATAAAATGTTGTAAAAGATGTTGCGAAATAGTTTGTTCATCTAAATGTGAAATATATCGGCAATAATTGAACATCCTTTGTGCGTAAGCCTCCCTTGAAGATTTACCTGGTTGATATCTCCCTGTCAATAACCTTTGATGAGCTCTAGATTGCTGCGTCTCACTCCAGAAATTATTTTTGAATAGTTCAACAAACTGTCTCAAATTCTTACAATCATCTTCAATTCGTTGGAACCACTCCGCTGCTCCATTATTCAAAGTAGCTCTTATAATATTCATTTGACTCCTAAACTCAGGTATCTCTTCGATATATCTTAAAATATTAGTTAAATATGCCATAGGATGTGTTGACATTTTCTCTCCACTAAAATGAGTAATATTTTCTATTCTAATCCCATTACTTAAAATATTGTAAGACGGAGTGTAAGTAACTTGCGGTATCTTCATATTTTGGGACTTCAACAACAGCTCTTTCAACTCCAACTTCTGTTCCTCACATTCTTTTAAAATCTCTTCCATTCCTAATTTCTGTACATTTGTAGAAACAGATAATACTCTAATATCTTTTAAACATTTTTCCTCTGTAATTTCTATTTTCTTATTAAAGTTCTCTTCCAGTTTTCCTGTTTTCTCTGAAACATCTTTATTCACTATATCTACTTCCTCTCGTATACGTTTAGCCAATTCCTTATATTTTTCATTACTATCTTTCTCTATTTGTTTCACATTTACTTGTATACTCTTTACTTTACTTTCAACCTCTTGTACTTTATTAGTAATAAGAGTTTTAACTTCTGTATCTTTAATTTGTATCTTATTATCCATTTCTTTCCGCAATTTAACTTCCCGACTATCCATGTCGATAGTAATTTTTTTAACATTTTCTTCTGTATTTCTTAATAATGTTTTCTTTAGTTCTTCGAGATTCCTTCTATTCTCTTCTCTAATATCAACGCTCGCCTTCTCCAACTTATCCAGTTTTTCTCTTAATTCTTTTTTATCTTCTTCCCTATTTTTCTCGCTTCTCTTAATATCTTCTTCCCTATTTTTCTTATTCTCTTCACTAGCCTTGTCAAATTTACCAATCAATTCTTTTTTATCCTCATCCCTATTTTTCTTATTATCTTCACTCGCCTTGTCAAATTTATCCATTAATTTCTTATTATTCTCTTCACGATTTTTTATATTATCTTCATTCATTTGTTTTAACATTTGTAAAAATAATGTCATATCCATAGCTGTAGTTGACATTCCTATTTTAGAAGTCTCTCCTTGCATTTGCGACTTGTCTCCTCTATCTTGTACCTCTCCTGTCTGTTGATTTTCTTCCTGGATCTGTACCGTAACTTCTCCTCCCTCTTGTGAAATTCCTTCCTGACTAACCTCCACCTCATCATCGCTAGATGATTCTACTCTATTCATTCTTGAACTACTTTTAGACCTAGTATCCATTTTTAATAACTATTATGTGACAACAATACAAATATACTTTCCAAAATTATCAATATAAGTTTTACTATGGTAATCCACTTCGTAAAATGTTTATTTATGTTTACACATATAATAATGTAAATAAAATATTGAAAATACTATATTGCGAGTCTTATTTTACGTGGCCCCACGTTGGGCGCCATAAAATGTACTAGGTAATATCTCATACATATCAGTTCAACCCTCGAAATAATTATTAAATCCTATTACAGTTTAAATGTCATAAATTGAACCGTATATGAAATGAAATGACACTCTAGACATGTTTTGTAAAAAATTACTATTATTTAATGAACAACCCTCGTATTTATTAGTTTTATAATCCCTTTATTTATTTCCTAATATTCCATTCATTATACGAAGGTGTTTTATTTATATGCCCGGCTAGCGTTACATTTCATCACTACATAAATTACTCTAATCTATCCTGACTCTTTATTTAATTTACAGAATTTAACTCTGCCTACAATTATATACTTTTATAAATTTCAATAATCCTTTTTTAAATTTCTTATTTCTTTTCTAGACTAACATTTTATAAATTACTGATTACTGTATTATCTTAATACCTTCTATATTTTACATAATCCAGTCTACTAACAAGTGTTCAATAAAATATCTAGATGTCACTACTACTCATTTCAATTCGGTATAAAATAATTAATATCAGTTTATTTATTGTAAAATTTCTATATGTTTTATTGTTGGATGTGTAATGCAATTTTACTTTAAAAAGTGGATTTTTGATTTCTCAGATTATACTTCTTATAACATTTACTTAATTCCTTCGGTAAGACAACAATAATAATCAGATTTCAATTCACTATGTCATATGACATTTATTTCTTTCAGGTTATAAATTTACCAGAATATTTCCTTTAATTGATAATTTGATTATGATAAAATAAAACAATACTCAAATAAGAAATAATAAGTTTATATTCAAACTTCGTACTTATTAAAATATGGGACATTTGCTGACAATAAATATAATATGGAAACCTGATATTTGACGTTTAGAAGATATTAAATTCAAAGTGTATAGTTCCAAACCCAACTAAATAATTCAGGTACGTACTCTGATATTATGTATTATTGATATTCAAAATTAAGTAATTCTTTCTATTACTTTCTTTCTCAAATTAATTTATACTACTATTATGATGTGTTCAATATTATTTAATGGCTTGATAACTCTATAAATTTGTATAATAATGAAAATTATTATATCTTGTCATATTACTGGATAGAAGAGAATTAAATTAACTTATGTTGTTTATAACAGATGTACTTGTTGTAATAACTATTAGTTCAGTCTATTTCAATACTGAATTATATTGCAAATAATTAAATCTTTTCTAACATTCACAAAATGTTATCTTTCTTTAATACTGACACAAATAAAATACTAAAATAGTAATACTTAATTGCTTTCTTCTTTTAGATGAGTACTATCCACTTCCTGATGACGTTTTTGGACGAATACCACTTCTTTGATGTAGTTAAACTTCAATCTTGTTCAAACTCTTGAAGAAAGAATACCAATTATCCTGTTCAGGAACTTGCTCGACGTTTCGAATAAATTGTCCTCTTAGAATGCCGAATCTCTTTGTGCACAGCAACTTCTCTTATACACCCGGAACTTGTGAAATTCACCAACCTTTATGGATTTCTTGTGATAATCAGCCTCCTTTTGATCACCAGTACTTCTGGAATCTGCTACCTTTTATAAAAATCGGATCTTGAAGATTGCTTCACCCTTTATGGAATTTCAAAACTCTGGTACTCAATAGCCTTCTGAAAACTTCTATGATCCCGGAGACAACAACCCTATTTCGGATATACCTGGATCTTGTACAAATTTGTAAGTACAATTACTTTTTTTTATATTAATTTATTCGTAGTTAACGTAGTTCACTCAGGACACACTTTTCTCTTTTATAATTAACTGTATTCGTGTTTTATATCAGAAATTATCTTCTTTCTGAAAAAACACGTCTACCGTTTTTTAGAATTCGAAAAATTCTCTTTTTAAACACTATTCTAGGATTATTATCGCGTTAATATCAGAAAAGATATTCCCTTTTCCAAAAACACGTCTACCGCTTTTTAGAATTCGAAAAATTCTCTGCTTTATTTATTCATTTCCCTAGTAATCCTTACTCATTTTGTATTCTCCAATCAAAGTTTTACAACAGCAATAACAATCAACAACATAGCTTTTAAATTCTCTAATATACCTAGAATACTTCTTAACATTGTATTATCTGATTATCTAAATTCTTTTTATAATTTTATCAACCCTTCTTTACATATTCATATCCCAATACCTCTCTACATCTATATTTCTGAACAAATGTCAAATAATGACAGTTCCTGTATTTCAAATTATTCCCGGGAACTGTTCTACAATACAATCTATACACCTTTCAAAATAAGATTCTAAATATTTTTATCACCTCATAAACGTCAATTACCCAAGTTTTTACAAATTTATAATACATTTTACAAAATAACAACTAATATTCAACTCTCTTCTTTCCAGAATATTTTGAACTTCTAAGAAAAATGAACATGGTCAACCTTTCCATATACAGGTGGTTTATTATAAAATTCGAATACTTGTTAAATACGATAAACCTCTATTATGATAAACCTAATAAATCTTATTTTAAACACATCATAATAAATTTTTCTACGTTTATTTAATTAAATTTGGTAACTTTCATATCAGTTCATATTATATTGTTAACGTATGCCTTTATACTATAACAATATTAATTACAAGCTATTTAGATAATTTAAAAAGGTGTTATAAGATTAAGAAAAGGTCATAGTTTCATGTTATAACAATAATTCATAAATAAATTAAAAGACCATTTAGTTATTACACTTCAAAAACTAACCACACTAATTTTTTATATAAATTAAGATTTTTAAAAGGATTAAAAGGTGAAAAAATATTAAATGTATTTAAAAGTTTAATTTGTGAAGGAAAGATTCTACTAAAAAGGCATTTTTATCCAAAATTCTGATATTTTAATTTATTTTATTAGCGTCCATGACGTCATCGAACATATGACAGTCGAAATGCTAAATTTGCCCTTTAAATTTTAAAAAAATGTGTTTTTCTAAGAGAAAACGAATTAAAGTAATTTTATTGTACCGATTGAAAGACGAATTAAATTAACTAATATAAAACATGATTCCACTAATATTCCAAAATAAACTTTTCCGTAATAAGACTTTGTAAAAAATAACTGTATATATTGCTATGGTTACTACGCCCACAACAGAAGATTCTAATAAAAAGGCACCTCGAACGAGAAGCGAGAGAGACATTCTTTTGATTCATTGTTTGAATCACATCGATTATTATTCGGACAGATTCTTTTGATTCATTGTTTGAATCACATCCAATATTATTCATCCAGTGTTATTGATTCATCGTTTGAATCAGATCCAGTGTTATTAATTCAGAGTTTGAAGCGAGATCCATCATTATCAATTCACTGTTTGAATTGATCCAGCTATACATTCGTTTCCACGTGCGAGTTTAAAAGTCACGTTGTGTGACCTTTCAAGTGACGCAAAAAGGTCGCCTATTTGAAGACGTTCGCGCCAAAGCAGAATCCAAGGTCGAACGGAATAAACCGTAGCTGTAAAAGAAAGATAACATAGGAGAGATTACTACCACACATCTACAACCAAAGAAGTCAGGAATAAATTAAACATCCACGCACCTGATACCTGTGAAATCCATCCAAAGAGGGGCATCAGAGAAAGGGTTTCGCAGCCTATTGCCGTTTGTAGTATAACCGAACCCGGAAAGCCGTGACACCTGGGAATACACCTTCAACCACCCGAAATACCTGGTCTTAAACAAGAATAGGAATTAGTGACTTATAAGGTACAAAGTCTATTTAATTAAATTAGGTCAAACTTTTGTAACATCTTTCAATCCTATTAATTCACTTACGTAAATAAACAATCAACTCTTCAAGTAATATCTAACTTAAACTTTTGGGTCAAATTTACATTTTTAAATTAGAATAACTTTTATAAATAAAATATCAGGACATACTTACAATTTTCTCATTCAAATTCATTATTCCTTTGCATCCGCATTTAACTTCATGCACATAAGGTTTAAATTCGTATACATTGTCATTTGACAATTATATCTTGCTTTAGTAGAACATTCCTAGGGAAATCTTGTTTATATAAACTACAAGTTATTTTAGATCGATTCACAATTATATTCTCATTTATTGTTTACTGTTAAGTTGTCTATACGATCATTGTTGTATTTTGTTGCGTATTCATTTTCTTTTTTTTTAATAAACCAAGATCTGTTTGTTGTTAAAAATAAAGTGTTTGTTTCCACCATTGATAAATCCTGATTCACATTAACGTTCAAGAGGTACACATAGGTATTTTGTGCATTAGCGATAAAGCGGTACCACAAAATAGCTTTTGCAGGTTAGATTCTACAAGATCCTCGCTTCTGAGAGATGAAGAGTTGCTGTATCTAAGGTAATCTAAGGTAAAGAATTTTCGGATCCTTTAACGCCCTGAGGTAGAGAATTAGAGTCACTTAGAGATCACCCCGCTGAGATAACTACATCACTTTTTAATTTTCGTTTTATCACCGTAACAATCACACATACACGAGAGTTCTTGCGATTTCGCGCTAATACAGAGCATTTACCCCCACTTGGATAAATCTTAATTCAAACTTGCGCAGTTGCACGCTGAATACCGCGAAGTTTTTGAAATTTAAATGAATTTATGCATTTCACTTAGGGTAATTTTGAGACACTCATTTACACAAAAACTCGATATATAATTATCTCAGTATTTAGCTAGCCGGCAGATTTATATTTGGAACAACAATTAAATAATTATTTAGGACACTAGCCATATAATTTCATATTAAGTAATTTTTTTTTATTATTTTATTATTGTTATCAGTCTCTTGCATAATTAATTAAATAAACTCATTCAATAGCACTCACTAGCTCTCCCCCTACTATAGCATCTTGGCACCGCAACTTGGGCCTTTGTAAGGGTAACTTAACACCTATTACAATATATTCACATAGTACGTCCATTCTTGGTGCAAAAATATATGATCAAACTTTTATTGACAGCAGATAACAAAAAAGAAAACGTATAAAATGGGCATCGAACCACGGCCTGTACAGATTTACAATAAAACTTTATGATTGGATTTGGTTAGCATGTTATTTAATATGCGCAAAGAATAAAAAAAGTAATTAAAAATACATAATATCTATGTAATATTACAAATTGGCTCATTCCGATTCATCAGATTGGTGGATTCCAAGAATTTCTTCTTCAGCTGTTAAGACATTCAGTTCTTCGGGTTCAAACAATTCTAAGGTTTCACTCAGGAACGGTTGGCTTTTGCTATATATGCGTTTCCTTGTTGAACTTATGAAAGGGTCTGATGTGAGCAGCAGCCTATTCAGGATATTCTGATTGCAGTACGACCTTGAAAATTTTCTTGAAAAATGTTCTCGGTATGAACGGAAGTGTCTGTTTCGAGCTTCTGCAGCTTCTTCCGATAGTTAACCTATTGGCAAGATGGCATACTTTATTACTGACGCTCTATGCATGAGGATTTTGTGTAAAGTAGGGGTCATTGGATGCCAACCATAAAGATCTACATATAAGCTTGCTGTATTTTTGCAGTATTCTTCGAATTTCTCTAAATTAATTTTGTGGCCAGAAGAAGTCGCTTCCAAGATAACCCTAAGTTTCAAAATAAACTCTTTACTTATGCCTGTGATTTGACAGGCCAACTCTGGATCAGCGAAAAATCTTCTGGATGTGTTTCCCGAATTTGTATTTCCAAAACCAGGTTTTGGCATATCTATTAGAAGTCCCGTTTTTTCCCTATATACTTTCTGGATTTCTACCATCTACCATGGTTGGGAGCAAAACATGACGCACAATGGTAATTCCATTTGATGTTTCTATTTCGGTCTTCATCAGATGATTTGCTTGGTCTTCGACATACTTTATTTCTTGCTGCGTAATATCCACATCTTCTTTTAGAAATCGAATGCGGATTGGCCCACAAAATCGAGTTGATGATGGTGTGGGATTTTGCCACAATATTTTTAATCTATCGCCAATGTGTGATTGCAGACTTAATAGCACCAATGAGCTTTGAAATATGTTCGAGTCATCGTTCGAGCTATCTAAGAACTTTTGCTGATAAGGAATTTGATGAGAGCCATCATATCCCCACTTTGTTATAAGCTCTAGGCTCTTTAATTCTACTGCATCGCAGCTTTGAAGAACGTCTTCCACATAAAGACAAAGTCTCTTTATTGTGTGATCAAGTAGTAAGGTTTTGGATAGCAGACCTTGTTGGAATCGTGTAACAGCTCCCACTGCCTCCTTGTAAAGTCGCCATCAATAAAAATTTGCAAAGCCTGCTCAGATGTGTAACGATTTACTCTCGGTTTCTGAGCAGTATTTATTACCTTCCTGTAACGTTTGGCTCTTGTTGGTGTTGAAGTTGCATCTATTATAAGTTTAGAGGCCGCGGCATTTCCAGATATTCGTTGGCTCACGCTGGCTGCATAGGTAAGCTCCTCAACAGGCACCAGCTCGCGCAGTTCTTTTGTTTTGCGTCGTTTACTACGATCATGCAATTCTTGGAAGTGTTTCTTTGGGCGCCCCGTCGATTTCTTGGCCCAGTTATGTACTGGTATTGAAGTACTAAGCCATTTCTTGTTTTTTTCAAAAACCTTTCTTCAATATAATTCGATGATATCCATCTCTTCCTTAGATCAGTATTAAAATATTTTATATCGTGGCTTAAAGTATGGTACTCGTGTTGGGGGCATTTCACCATTTCGCGGAGCTTATGTTCCATAAATGCCACCTTATCTTCAAGTTTTCTAGATGTGCTTTCTTTAAAAAGCATGAAGAGCGTTTTCCGACATACCTCAATAACATTTGATGTCAAATCTGTACCTATAGAAAAAGCATACATGTAATAAAAAATAATCAAAATTATTCCTAAAATCCCGCTTAACTCGAAGCGGTTTTTTTTAAAGAGGTGGAAACATGTGGAAAATGTTTTAACTGTTATTGTACGACTGATATCTGTAGTTCATTATAGAAAAAGAATTCTAGCCCGACCTACCTCGGAACATTTACAAAAACACTTTTTAGTTAAAAAAAATTTAAAAAAAATTTTAAACTTTTAGTTCCTTAACAATACTAAACAGTCAAAATATTTTTAAAAAGTTTGTATTAATATTAAATACATACCTTGTTTTTCAGATTCCATCACAAAAAATATTTTTTTCTTGCAGTTAATTTACAGAAAACCAAATACCAACCACAAGTGTAAAAAAAATTATCAAGAGCGAATGCGTGTATATTGAACGAAGCTTAGATTGCAATTAACTTATCGGAGCGTAGCAGCGGGAAGGGGTCACATGATCATATTTTTATTATAGTGGGGTAAGTCAGGTATAATACAAAAATAGTTTCATTGACTGCCTGCATAGTTTGCATTTTTCCTTTTTGTCCGGTTTTTGAGGCCAAATGCTCCTTAGCGCGCTGGTCGAGTATTCTGCCAGTTGAGCCCTTGGGCGAGTTCCTGAATATTTAAGAACTTATACGATACTGACGAAAGTGACATGGGTACAAAGATATTGATAAATAAATTTCGCTAATTAAAGTTATAGGGGAGACCGGGGCAGGTTGCAACACATTTCAATTATATATTTTTTTCCAGTGTCTAAATGTAATAGGTAAATCAACTTTCAGTCAGGATACGTTTATTGAACTTTAAGGAACATACATAAGAAATCTAAAAACAAAAACAACTTATCTTCATGAATTATAACAAAAGAAACAAAGTAGGTAACGCTGTTGTAATCTACCCCATCCTTGGGGCAAATTGCAACACGGGCTGGGGTAAATTGCAACAAGTTATTCTGACGCACTATCGTCACTATTACAGTTTGTACATACGTATAACGGATCCTCCTTTGCACATCCCCAATGTGCCCACATTTTACATTGTCTACATTGTACCCATTCTTCATTTTTGTGGTATTTTCTTTGGCACACAAGACAAAATGTTTCATCTTCTTCATCAGATGAACTTTCTCTCTTCTTCTGCTTCTTGCGAGTTGATTGCTTCTTGGGAACCAAATTCTTTGTGACAACTTTCCGCTTTTTCTCATCAGCTTTGTATTTCTCTGTTTCTAAGAGACTTTTTTCCGGCGTGTCAGTTAAAATGGCAGTGTTTCATCTTCGTCTTCCGCTGCTGCTCGCTTTTCTAGGTAGAGCCTTAGGGAAGGGTCGTAAGAGCTCAGGGGAGAATTGCTGCTTGGATGTGCCCTCTAGTGGATCATCAACAACATTAGAGCGAATAATATTAGGAGAATAATGTTCATTATTTGTCTCCTGGTCTTGTTGACTGGTAGATGGGTTCACCTGGACATCTAGTAAGTCTTCATTTATCATATTGTCTGTTGCTTCCCGATTTTCAGCAAAAGGATTTGGTCGATCTGTCACGAATGCTGATGCAAAATCACTGTCACTAAATATATCGGGATTCAATGGTGAAATGCCAGCGGAAGTGAATCCGCACACTATATTAGCTGGCGTCATTGCTCTAAGATGTGCCTCATTAATAATTTTTGGTAGATCATATATGGTTAATGTCTTTCCGGGATTATTTTTTAACCAGCTATTTATTCCAGAACTGCAAAGTCTTTTGAAAGGTCCAAAAACGGATAAATCTAGGGGTTGTAACCGGTGTGAACAGTGTGGGAATGAAAGCATCACCACACCGTTCTTTTTACATATCTATCGCTCTAATACTGAGGTGTGAAGGATGGTTATCTAACAGGAGCATCACTGGTTTCTCTAGAGATGGCTGACTGTATTTTATAAAGTGGTTGATGAACATAACGAAAGTTTCTTCGTTCATCCATCCGGACCCATTCGCCGCTCCAATACATCATGGCGGTCCATCTCTTATAAAGTGTTCACGATATGTTTTTCGCGGAAACAGAATCATTGGTGGTATGGTAGACCCTTGAGCACTTACTGCTGCAGCTACTGTAACTTGTTCACCTCTTTCTGCTGACGTAACAGTTCCAACCTGTTTTGCGCCTTTCTTCGCTACTATTTTGTTAGGACGTAAGACTGTATTCACACCGGTCTCGTCCATATTCCAAATCCGGTGGGGCTCTAAAGTGAATCGTTCATAGACGTCAGAAAGTTTCTCAAAAAATTTAGCAACGTTTTCCTTGTTGAAACTGGTGCATCTGGCTAGACTTGTCGCCTCGGGCTGCCGTATTGATAGCTGCTTATTCCGCTGCAGAAAGTTAGAAAACCAATCTGCTCCTGCGATATTTGATGGAAAACAGCACATTGAAATGCAATTTTCCGAACGTCTAGGGGAGTAAGACCAAACATAATCTCGCTTGATCGCCTAATATAAGTCGCTAATTTCTTTTCTTGTTCGGATGTGAACACTTGTTTTGGCTTTGAATAGCCATAATGAATTTGCTGATTTCCCGCTGATGTGGCATCTCTAAATTTTTTCACGTACCTTGAGAGCGTTGAGTAGTGCAAACTGAAATCGCTAGCAACTTTTCTAACCGTAAAGTTTTTATCACCCTCGTGGTCTACAACTGCTTTTACAGCTCTTTCAATTATATCTTCAGGAGTTTGCCCTCTGTTGGTCTTTTTTTTATAATGTCGCATCTACAGGAAGAAGGAAAGATTTAAAATTGTTAAAAACCGTCAAAAACTTTGTAAGGGGTACGTTGCAACACTTTGTTTCAACGTGCCCCACCATGCTTTTTAGTTTTATAACCACAAAATCTCTTACCTTGGTAAATCTACTGCGTATTTTTCTATTTATATGTGGACACAGATAGCCAGTCTTCAATGTTTTCATAAACTAAATGCACTGGAAGAATTGTAACCCCTGTGAATTGATATAATGTGAGATTAATGTGAAATTACTTCTAGTCGCTTCAGAAGACAAACAGCTCCCGCGCCTACACTGCAGCTAAAACGCTGGAAAGGCTTAAAGGTGTTGAAAGTTACAAAGTTAGACGTTTGTTGTGCAGATGGCAGTACTTGTATCGCTTCGAGTATAAATTTTATATGCGCTGTTGCAATCTGCCCCTGTTGCAACTTGCCCCGGTTTCCCCTAAGTGCTAATTAATAAGGGAAATTTAATGTTAAATAATTTAATATACTGAAATTATTAGAGCGGCAGTAAGGATATCCGAACATATTTTTCTTTTATTGTAACGTAGGTGAACCAATTCATATAGTAGATACACTATATACCTCCTTATAATTTGTTACCGGTCCGTATGAATATATCGTACATTGAAATACATTTGGGTGATTTGTAAAGATGTTTATTTACAACCATACGTGTAATGTTGGCATTTCTGACTTATTAAAAGTCTGGAAGTGTGACTTTGTTCACGTTTACTTCCCGCCCTCTATTACTGCACTCTATTCCCAACCTCAATGTCAATCACAAAACTGTCAACTCGATATGTCAAAACCTTATCGGAATTTTTATCACAAATAATTATTAATTGTATGGTTGTAAATAATGGT
This sequence comes from Amphimallon solstitiale, assembly GCA_963170755.1. Taxonomy (NCBI): domain Eukaryota; kingdom Metazoa; phylum Arthropoda; class Insecta; order Coleoptera; family Scarabaeidae; genus Amphimallon; species Amphimallon solstitiale. Next base: position 36,470,206 of record OY720677.1, read on the forward strand.
ATATTACATACCAAGGTTGAGAAGATGACTATTATTGTCCGAGTGGCGAGCCACAAGGGCAATAATAGTCTTCTCAACCGTAGTATGTATACTATTTTTTGTACCAGTAGTCTAATTGGACCTTAAAACCTTAATAATTATGAATAAATTTACTCATATATGTAAGAATGCCCTTGTAATAAAACTTCATGTAAACAAATAAGTAGGCTATATTTTGATGTTGACAAATAAGTTTTGACATAAATGCTGAAACTAAAAGTCAAGTATTTATTAGATTATTTTTCATTCCATTTCTAATGTCTAAAGAGTTCAGATTACACCACCTGAAATGCGCGAGATTGCAGAACAGGCAGCTGAGAATTTGCTACCGCATAAATCTAATCACTTATGCATGAAAACATATACAGAATTTAAAAAATGGTATAATTCCAAATATACAGTAGTAACTTCTGAAAACGTACTTCTGGCTTATTTTCAAGAATATTCAAAAAATAAAAAAGCCTCGGCTTTATAGGCGCAATATTCAATGTTGAAAGCTACACTTGGCCTAAAAGAGGATATTAACATATCAAAATATTTTAAATCAGTTGCCTTTTTAAAAAGAAAAAATGAAAATTATAAGCCCAAAAAATCATTAGTATTTACTCAAGAGGAAATTATAAAATTCCTTACTGAGGTACCCGACACATGTTACATTGCTACTAAGGTAGTATGTTTATATATTAATACTTTGAAATTATTGGCAATTGTATATAACCCTGTAGACTGCTCTTGTATTCTATGAAATATTTAATTGAAGTATGTACTTGATACATTGGTCTGTTTGTAACTATACAAGGTCAGGATACAGCAAGTGATTTGACTAAAGTTCGGCGGTGGTTTGGATCGCCTTGACTGGAAAGTAGGAGTATGAGAGAACAACTTCATCAGCACACTAGAGTAAAGGTTCTGCTCTGTACAAGCCTGGGCCCACTAGAAAACGTAAAACTGGATTGCTACTTCTGTGGGACGTCTAAAACCAACACAGGACCTGCTTGTAAATTCCATCATTGTTTAATGCAGTCAAATATCGGGCTTGTTCCTGAACAATTCCTAAATCACCTACAAATGTCTTTCAATAACAACGGGCCAACCCCTGTAAAAAAATGTTTAACCAATCCAGCAGTATTTCATTCATAAGCATCTTTATTCGGCGATATGGGAATAGAGAGCAATATCATTTGAACTTTATTCAGTATTATTTATAACACAAAACGCGTAATGATGGGTTCTCCATAAGTGTGTGATTAGCTCCTTCTTTTAATATAATTATTACCACAAATATTACTATGAACTAGGAATCTTGTTGCTTTGCCAGCGCAGCGTCCCGTTAGAGGGCTATACAGATGTTTGCATTGGTTCGTAGTATGTATCTAGGTCTAGGTATACATGATTACATATTTTATTACAACTTTGCAGTTGATACCAGGAGCAACTTTAAGTAAATCTACAGGTTAATACGGGTCATAGACATACAATGGATGGACCATTCGATATGCATAATAGAATTTCAAATTGGGCGGGAAAATATATATAGATACTTGTATATGTAAAATATATCAATTGCATTGAAATTAATTGTCAACTCAGCGCAATTGCATTGTTAAGCTACGCGCGCACTGCACCGACCGGTACGGCAAAACTCGCAATTTTGGGAAGGTGCGCACACTGGAACGACCGGGACGACCGACCTACTGGAACGGAACGGACAAATTCTACAAGGTCCTTCCTTGTGACTCATTTTTATATTCACTCTTAAATGACGAAGTTCCGTTCCGATCGTAGGTACTGGTGGAGAACGCTAGCACCGACCGGCACGGTACGCAGCGGATTGTCCAAAAGTTCGTTCACTCCGACTTTTTTCAAAACAGCGAAAGTGGCGAATCGTCCGTTGCCTGTCGGTTGTACCGGTCGGTGTGTAGTGTGCGCGCCTCCATAGAAAAATATGCATTCGACTTTTAGAAAAATCCCGGTTGCCCATGTCGGTCGTACCGGTCGGTGCAGTGCGCGCGAAGCTTTAATGAGAAAATATAAAGGCCTACGTGTAGAAATAAATATTGATAACAAAAAAGAAATAGTACAACCGTCTACCGTTATCTGCTAGAGTCAGTGTTATGATGTAGACAATATCTAGTAGATGGCACTGTGGCTCTTGATCTCGTTTTTGGTGGGTTTATGCAGCCTGAATTAGTCCTAACTTAGTATTAGTATTAGTCTTAAGAAAGTTCGATCATTGAGTATACGTGTCGTTCAGTCAGCTGATCTTATGGTCGTAAGCTTCTTAGGACCGCGTTAGGACACGACCTTGAAAGTTCGTAATTTTACTTTCTTATACGTAGTATAAGGAAGTATTGTGATGATGAAAATTTTCGACCTCGAGATTTTTGCAGATGTCCACGTTTTGAGGTCCCCTGATACCAAAAAAGTGGTTTTTAAAAAATGTCTGTGTGTCTGTGTGTGTGTCTGTGTGTGTGTCTGTGTGTCTGTGTGTGACCACGATAGCGGTCAAACCGCTTTAGATATCAATTCCAAATTTTGTATTTACGTGTATAATCTCCCTCTTGAGAACTGATTAGATTTTGAGAAAAATCGGCAGACCGGAAGTAGTAGTTTACTTCAGTGAAAAAATCGAATTTTACAAATACTTCGTCAATTACTAAGTTTACACAAATTTATAAAGAATTCAAATGTACTCAGAATTAAATTTGCGACAAATTTTCTTAAAAAAGTTTTTTGAAATTCCTACCGGAAGTAGGTCTCTTACTCTTATCGAAAATCAGTTTTTTGCGAATATCTCGCAAGTCATGCTTTCTAGGCAGGTACATTACGAGTATGAAAGTGTTTAAATGATAATTCTAAATATCTTTTGTATAAAAAAAAATTCAAAATTCGGACCGGAAGTACCACTTTTACTCTTACCGAATAGCGATTTTTTGCAAATATGTCGTAAATTATGCATTCTATATATATTTATTAAGAGTACAAAAGTATTTAGAGTTGGATTTGCAATATTTTTGGTATACATGAAATTTCAAAATTCGGACCGGAAGTAGCACTTTTACTCTTAGCGAGTAGCACTTTTTTTCGAATATCTTGCAAAGTATGCATTCTATAGCGATTTATTAAGAGAATGAAAGTACTTAGAATAGGATTTTGAAAGATTTTTGTATAAAAAAATTCTTAAAATTGTATAGTTTGAAACGCTCATACGTATAAGAAAGTCGTGTGGTGGCCACACCTCATTTTTTAACTCTTAGGACTAAGTTAAGACCGCGTTAGCCAAGATCTAACCCTTGTGAGGGAATACATACACAACTCCGTATCACTTTCGCAGCGTAATTTGAAAATTTAATTTTTGTATAACGTGTACTTTTGAGGTTAAAGCTAATTCTTAGGACTAATACTAATACTAAGTTAAGGAACGCTGCATAAACGCACCATTTATTTTGTATCAAGCCGGCTCCAGACTCGCGCGCGAATCGCGGCGCGTATTCACAACGAGAAAATAAGCGCGAAACGCGAAAAGTATGCTCCTCTAGATTCGCAACATTCGCAGCTTCGTTCGCGCTTCGAAACAGGATGGACGTCGAAGTAGCTGCTGCTGCTGTATTGTGTTCATTGGCGTGCTACAATTTTTTGCAAGTAAAATCCAAAAAACAAGTAAAAGCGAAGTGGAGACGAAGAAGATGGTGGATGACAGAAATACATCGCAACAGAACAAGGTAAGTACCTACCCACATTTTCTTGCACCCATCGCGCGTTTTCTATAAAAATATGTTATTTAAAATTAAATAATTCATATTTGAAGGATAACAATGGAAAAACAGCTGTCTGAAATAGTTTATTCTGGTGACGGAGATGAATTCAAAAAGTTTTCTCGAATGTCTTTTGAAGATTTTGAGTGTCTCCTACATTAGGTTACACCATTCATTACCAAACAAGATACTCAGCTAAGGGAAACTATTCCAGCTCGGATTCGCCTTGCCGTCACCCTGCGATTTCTAGCTTCAGGTGATAGCTTTCAAAGCCTTCATTATTTATTCAAAATTTCACCCCAAGTTATATCGACGATCATACCCGAAGTGTGCGGTGCTTTAAATCACGTATTGAAGGAACAAGTAAAGGTAATTAAAACAGCCTGCTTTGTTAATTATTTATTATTATTTATTCAACTGGACTCGTAAAAAAGAAGTGTAGGAAATTGTATTTAATTCATATCAAAAGCTTTTTCAAAGATTCGTTCTTCTTCAGTCATCGGCGGACGAATCACTTCATTAGATTTTATGATTATTCGGGAAGCTGTGTTCTGATCGTACTCAGGAATACTGATGACTGATGAATAATGCATCGGGGGTTCGGAATAATTTAACTGTGAACTTGTTGGCCTCTGAGATGGATTTGGTTCTGAGTGGGACATATCATATAATTGAGGTCGATGGTATTGGCTATAATAATTGGATGAAGGTGATGGAGTAGCTGTACTAGCAGGTGATGAAATACTATGTGAAGGATGTTTTGGTTGGTTTGATAGACTGCCTATAAATATACCGTCAATTTCGTACATTACTGTTAATTTTTCATTTTCGGGTAGTTTTCGCAACTTTTTGGCCAATATTTTACCAAAAAGGTCACAATCGTCATCTTCTTGCGGTTGAGAAGCAGTCCGTTTATTATCCATAGCAGTTTTGAGAGTTGCTACAGCTTCTTTGACGATGTTTCCTGCCTCTTGGAGTTCTGGCGGGTCCCTACGATGCCTTATTGTTCGCACTGGCGTTGTTTCTTGTGAGGCAGCCAGGTCCTTCTGATCCTCCTCTACTTCTTCCCCGCTTTCTTCATTTTTATGTGTTTCCTAAAAGGAAAAAATAAGAAATTATTTTTTACAGATTCCATCGAGTACAGAAGAATGGCTACAAATTGAAGAAGGATTCGCTAGAACATTTCCCAGAGCAGTTGGTTCTATCGATGGAAAGCACATTGTTCTAGAAAGCCCAGCACATTCTGGGTCAGAGTATATTAATTACAAAAAAACATTCAGCCTAGTACTGCTAGCTGCAGTTGACAGCAATTACAATTTTATTTTTGCCGATATAGGAAGTCAAGGAAGAATTAGTGATGGTGGAGTTTTCAGGAATAGCTTGTTATGGCAAAAAATCTGTACCAATGTTTTAAATTTACCTACACCGCACCCTCTCCCTGGCTCCAATAAAGAAATTCCTTACATTTTTTTGGGAGATGGTGCCTTCGCCCTTTCGACTCACGTTATGAAACCATATCCTGGTTATCATCATGTGCAATCTTCAAAACGAATTTTTAATCGAAGGTTATCTAGAGCACGGGTGGTAGTAGAAAATACTTTTGGAGTACTGGCTACTAAATTTAGAGTATTCAAAAAACCGTTTTTATTATGTCCGGACAAGGTGTCTCTTATAACAATGACGTGTATATTATTACATAATTATCTAAGGAAGAGTTCATCTTCCCGGTCGATTTATCCACCACCAGGAACCATTGACATTTACGACGAGAACGGCATACTTGTAACACCTGGTACATGGAGAGTTGAAACAGAAACCAGGTGTGCTATACGTAATTTGCAACAAGTTGCCCGCCGACCAGCTTTGAATGCAAGAGAGATAAGAGATGAATTCACCAATTACTTTTATAGAATCCATCAAACGAATCCATAATTCTAATATAGCATCTACAAAAACTTGTTTTTAATTATGTTAAAAGTTACATATAACTAACAATATAATTTAATTTACTTACCGTGTTAATGGTTTCCCTGCACTTCAGTCCTTCGCCCAGAAATGAATCTATTGTGTCGTAGGCAAACCATACTGGTTTATAGACGTCGTCCGCTCCTGCACCTGAGTGCTGCGAGTCCTTAACTTTTTTTTTATAAGTCCTATAGCTGGACATTAGCGAGTCACGCTTTTTCTTAAGCTCCATTATAGGAATATTCATTATAGCACTTATTCGTGACCACGCATCGAATATTTTATTTTTATTTTTGTGATGCTTTTGTTTAGCATCCCAGAGAACGGTCTCGGCTTGATAACATTCAAGAAACATTAGTTCTATATCGTTGCTCCACGTGACGCTCATTTTTGCACATACAACCGTCTATTACTGAAGTTGATACGCTACTGCGTTCATGTTGCGACTTGCGAATGAAGATGACTTGCACTCGAGCTTCGCAAACCCTTTGTCGCGGGCCAAAATACCGACTCGAATCGGGGAACGAAGCGCGAAGCTGCGAACAAATTGCGAATAGCCGCGAAACCCCTCTACATTCACGTTAGCGGGCTTTCGCGCGCGAGTCTGGAGCCGGCTTCAAACATGAATTGAATTGGACGAAATTTCATTTATTTGATCTCATTGATGCCCCTCTTAATTAAGGTTAGTTTGTGCTATCACTGCTATCAAATAAAAGCTGGGTAAATCGCAAGTAAGAACAAAGAAGAATGCCAAATCAAAAGGAACTCTTAAAAAGATACTCTCAAAAATATACCAGGACTTGGGAAGCATGTCCTGAGCTTAAAGATCAGTATAAAGGCATTTCATTGCTACTGTTTATAACATTCCGTTACACAATAAAGTAAATATATTGTTTTTAATTTATTTGTACATAAACAACATTTTCAATACAGGATTTTCTTCTAAACTGACTGACTGGCAGAACGAGAATGTTTAAGTCAAATTCGTTGCCTGTGAATTAGTGGATTTTAATTTCCAGTCACATCTTGTGCATACGTCATCCATGTATTTCGGCTACGATTTCCAACGTATATGTCAAGATATTGGAGAAGGGGATTTAATAGATGTCAGAGGGAGATGAAGAAGTTTTTATGTAAATTAACAGATGAGATACGAAAATGACATTTATATGATTTGTGTTCTCAATAAAATAACTAAGTAAAAACAGTTTATATACATATTTAAGTACAATAATGATTATAGGTATATTTAAAAGTCTCTGACAGCAACAGATAAGCATTATTTAATTATAAAAATAAGAATATGATGCTACTATTACTATTAACAAAAGGTACATCTGTATATTTCGTACAAAATATCTCTGTTTTTATTTTTTTTAATGTATGATATGTATTGTGTAATATACAGTAATTACTATTCTTTTGGATTTTCATTTTTTCATTCCCTATGCGTATATTTTTCATTTTATATATGGATTTATTGGTATTTATGAAGTTCATTCAGTGATTAACATGTTGCAATTTGAATATGAATTGTTCATGTTAATCATTCATTGAACTTCTGAAATGTTCAATGAATCTGTATATACACAGTAAAAAATATAGTGTAAATATTTTACACTAACCGGTGTTTATATAGGTCCACTCGTTTTAGAGTTAAATATTAACACATAGCGTCCGAGTGAAATCTAAAGTGGGATTTACTCTAAGCAGTGAAAATATAATTTACACTAATTTTACACTCTGTAGTCAATATATATTTCCTCTATTCTCATTAAATGGATTAGTGTAAATGTAATACGCTAATTTCAATATACTTACCTTAAATATGTATCCAAATATAAAGAACTTTTTTAAACATATTAAGAACCCATTGCAACGTTCAGACTTTCTTACAATAAAATATTATACACACTCAACTAAGATACTTATTTTCTCATTTTAATTATATGATTCATTAAGATTTTCTCTTAATCAATCACTAAAAACTAGTGAAAACCAAAAGTAAGATTACAAGATTATTTATAAAAGTTTTTGCTATATAATGTGTGAATTTGTACTATTATTACAAAATCACAATTTAACAATATTAATATAGTATTTTTGTTGTTTGGAACAACCTTCCATTCAAAATACAAACTTCGTGATGTCAATGACTAACAATAAATAAGAAACAACAATATATTAATTCAACACTATTTTAATGCTTTCATACATTGTTACGTTTTTTTTTGGGGTTGTATTATATCTCTTAATGGTTTATTTTAGTGACGGAATACGTAATTAGTTTTTGATTTAATTTGTGTCGTCTTCCTACTACTACTGCCATCTGGAGTAGAAGTGCTTAAGATTCCTATTTCACGCGTCTGCCTTGCCGCAGGTGTGTGTAACGTATACGGGCATTGTTGGGTAGATGGCGTCTGTTGTTAATTTAATTAAATTGTTACTGTTTATTTTGTCTAATTTCTTTTTTTTTCTGAACTTCTTGGGCCCAGAGTTATGCAACAAATTATTAATAATTATTTTCCATTGATCTATGGTTATTTGAACCTGTATTTTTGCCGTACGTTTAAAGTATTAGTTGGCTCGTTCGTTCTTTTAGAGCGTTTGTCGTGTTTGGGGTGAATGGTCGGGTTTGACATATTAGAGTCTCTCTCTTTTGATTTTTAACGGTCGTCGAGGAAGGTTACACCAAGAGCAGAACCTGTTCCCTTAGCTGCCTTGAGAATATGGAAGTTGAGTTGTATCGTTTATAATCGCTTACCAAAAGCGGATTTTTATTGTGATTCTCAGGGATTTTTGGTAAATTTTGACGTGTATTTGAGTCTAACAAGGATATTTCTTCTGTGCTTTGGGAATTTGATAAGCTGCTGTAAGTATACTTTCCACGTGTCTAATCGATCCTAATTTGTGTCGTTTCTATATTCAATTTAGCTGCTGGTGTTAGGCCTGATTGCAACCTCATTTGAGCATTGTTGGTTGAAGTTAATACGAGAGGAACACGTGCTAGTAATTTTCCAACGTCCAGGAATTGTGGTTAGATCTTGTGGTGAGGGCACATTTAAGGTGCAGTTTATTGGTACACTGTAGCCTTCGAACGCTATCACTTGAGGTGTCGTAAACCCAAGATAGGAGGGCATATACCTGGCATCGTGTGGATCCGAAGGATTTGTCGTGTTTGGAAGCTGTGGATGTGATGTTTTAAGGTATTGTGTCTGTGTGAATCTTTCTCTGATATTACCCAGAGGGTAGAATTTAATTGACTTAGCAGTTTGACAAAATTTGTGTCAATAACGTACAATTTGAACAGTGAATTTCAATTTTCCGGCCTAATTAATCAAATAAGTAATCGTAAATTCTTAATCTAACTTCTTATGGCCTGTGAGCCTTTATGTTTTTTTGAATTAATTAATTTAACGTAGTTATTAACAATAGTGACCCCATTTGGAGGTTACTTTGACATTTTTGGAGACGTTACGTAGCCATTTTTATTTTTGGATTTAGAAATTGAATTAAATTTTGGATGTGTGTGGCAGTGTGGCCTCACAGCGAACTTGTGTAAATTCGTAGATAATTTTTGATGCATTTAATCAATGTTTGTAATTTAATTTTGGTGTAATTCCGTAAGGAATTAATGAATTTTATGTAATTGCATATTCTACTTGTAAAGCATAGTTAACTAGCGCTATTTCTTTTATAGAATTAGATATTTTTTTCAACTATAAGTCTGATTTCTAACGTCGAATAGATTGTCGAATGCCTCTGGTATACAGAGTGTTTCATTTTGGTTGACGTGTTGCATTATACGAGCAAACTGTTCGACTTTAGAGGGACTTTTGGCAAATTGCCTTGTAACTGTGTACTTGTAAGAATATTGTTGGTGAATCAATGTTAGTTTATAAGTTGTTCTTGTGTTCACCTTTTAACTTCTTTTAATTGAACTTCTAAAATTTGTAATATTTCGACACTGAATTTGCAACGGAGTTGCGTGTGTGTTTCACTTCATTGTTTTTTTTCCTGCCTTGATCTAGTTACCTCGTGGAAGTTAGAGATTGTATATATAGCCGTTATTTATTTTTTTTTTTTGTACAAGTACTGGAAATACGCTGTTGAATCTGAGAACTAATTTTAATAAACTGTTTGTTAAGTTGAATGAGTGTGTATTGGTCTTATTTACTTATCACTTGGGGGTTTTATATTGGATCTGGTCCGGGGTCTGAATATCTGTTGGGCTCAGCACATTATTACGGATAGGCGCCCTGACATCATAACCTTCGACTTAGTACGGTGTTCGAACTCGCCCTCCCCGACTGTAGCTGGAGGCAGTGCTGACTCCCATATTTAACATCGACCTTTGGGGAAGTAAGAGGTAAGACTGGGTGGTATAAGTTGGTGATTAATTAATAGACAAGCGTCCTTTGAAATTTTAAAAAGAAGGTTAGTTACCGTGGTGGTGCTTAATTCACTACCTTCTTGAATTTAATTACAAGAGGGTAGCAAGGATTTTTAGCGCCCAACGTGTGGGGCCTTAGAAAAGGGTTTTAGCGGCTGTTGTTTTTGATAAATCAAGAATTTTAGATTTTGGGAATTTTCAGAAAACTTTTGAATCATCTTCAGGAATTAATTGATTTTAGCATTGAAGACCTTGTCCTTTTTTTTTGTTTTGAGTAAAAGTAAAGTATATCCCAGCTTATATCACAGTTACGTCTTACGTTGTATGTGTGGATGATGTATGTTTGATGTTTTTATAGCACCGATTGGACTTAGGGGAAATTTTCGACCTTTTTGATATTTCTTGGGGAATAATTTCTTTTCCGTAGTCAATTCATTTCCGTATATTGTATAGTATCGTATTGTTCTCCAAGAATTTTTGATTATCTTATACTGAATTTTGATTTTTCCCTCAGTATAGTAATTTCGGGTGTTACAAGTAATTTGGATAATAGAAGTACAGTAGACATTGGTGTATCAATTGTATGTATAGGTTCACGTGAAGAAGTGGAAGTAATTTTGATTTGTGTCAGTCAGTTTAAGATTGAATCTTTGACGTCTTAAATTAAATTCAATAACGTTGCCACATTGTATTCTAATTGTGGGAAGGAATTTATAGCGGAGTATTCACTTGCCGGGTATTCATTGTAGAATTTTAAATTTCGATTACGTCATCATGGATCTTAAGATAGAAATTAACAGACTGAATAAAGATGAGTTAGAGTACGAGTTAGCGAGATACGGTTCAACGAGTGGGGGTACGGTCGAGGAGTTGCGTCGCTCCTTAAGAGTTATGCAACGTTTTTGTAAGGATCCTGAAACTTTAGTACCGGTGTATCCGTTTACATTCACTCAAGATGCTGATGCCCTTAAGGCAAAAATTGATGTTATCACGACAACCTTGGCTACTTTTTCGGATACGCGGACTTCATCGGCGTACAAGAAGTTGTCGACTTCTTTGGCTTGTGCTTTCGGTCGTGCGCAACGTAGTAAACCAATAACGGAAACAGAAATTGAACAACGTGCACAACTTGTGTCTCAAATTTGTACTCTGGGGGTGCGATTAACCATTAAGGCTAGAGCGGCTCGCAAAAGCACTATGCTTGGACAGAGCACAATTTTAGATTTAACCACCGGAGGACCGTTAGTAAATTTCGAGTCCGAAGAGTCATCTAGTGATGGGGAATCCGAACCTGTTGTGGCCAATCCGGTTTCGCCTTTGAGACCTGTTCCGGTCGCGACGTGGGGACTAAAATTTTCGGGAAACCCTCGCGAAATGTCTGTGAACGCTTTCATTGAACGTGTGAACGAACTTAAGGTCGCGCGTCATTCAACTGACGAAATTTTATTCAATTCTGCTATAGATATTTTTACGGGAGATGCCTTGATTTGGTATCGTGCTAATAAAGATTCCTTCTTTAATTGGTCTGATGTATTGGATGGTTTGAGGACTGAATTTTTGGCTCCCGATTATGATGATCGATTATTTGACGAGATTAAGCATCGAACTCAGGGTTCTCTTGAGTCGATTGGCATTTACGTTTCCATGATGAAAAATCTATTCTCACGTCTCTGTACTCATGTTCCTGAAGCTACTCAGCTTAAGATTATGCTGAAAAATCTTTTGCCATTTTATCAGACACAGTTTGGTTTAGTTGAAATCACGTCTATCGCCCAACTCTTAAAATATGGTAAACAACTTGAAGCTCGCAGAATTTCAGTCGAAGCTTATGTTCCTCCTCCTACTCGTGGCAAATCACTTGAGCCAGACCTTGCTTGTGTGTCGGCACCTAAGGTTCCTGTGAAATGCAATGTCATGGAGGCTGGTACTTCTAAGACTTCCTTTCCCTTCAAGTGTTGGAATTGTGGAGTTGTGGGTCATCGTTCGGGTCAATGCTCACGACCTCGTAAGAAACATTGCTACCGTTGTGGCAAACCAAATGTGACTGTTCCGTCTTGTCCTTCATGTTCGGGAAACGCTCGTCGGACGTCCTAAGTCGTCGTTTGGGACGCCGTTTTGATAATTCGACGAATAGTAGACATAAGAGTCAGACAGATTTTATTCTCGCGAACGCTCGTGGTGACGAACGTCCTTATTTAAATGTGTCAATCTTTAATCGGTCATTTTTGGGTCTTCTCGACTCTGGCGCCTCACGCACTATTTTAGGGGGTCCTGGTTGGAATACTTTACGTTCCATGAATATTCCATTGAAGTCTAAAATTACGGTATGTACTGTAGCAAATGGACAGAAGTGTCGATCTTTGGGTGAAATCTCAGTGCCTATGGGTCTTCGTGATCAAATTAGCGTTATAGATATTTTGGTTGTCCCTTCTTTACCGCATACGTTGATCTTGGGCGCGGATTTCTGGAAAATTATGGGTATTGTCCCTGACCTTCGACGTGGTGAATGGGTATTTTCGTCTGAACCTGCTTCGGTTAATACGATAGGAATTGAACATGTTCTTTCTGACGTTCAGCAACAACAATTAGATCAGCTCATTAACAATCATTTTTCGAAATCGACTAAAGAATTAGGTTGTACTAATTTAGTGGAACATCGTATTGTTGTCCATGGTCCGCCTATTAAACAAAGATATTACCCTCTTTCTCCTGCTATGCAGAAAATCGTCGATAAAGAGTTGAATCGCATGTTAGAACTGGGTGTTGTTGAAAAATCTAATAGTCCTTGGTCGTCTCCTATTTTATTGGTTCCGAAGAAAGATAAAACCTATAGATTTTGCATTGACTATAGGAAGCTCAATAAAGTTACGGAACGTGATGCCTACCCTTTGCCTTATGTCACGAATACCTTGGATAAACTTCGTGATGCTAAGTTCTTGACTTCCTTGGACATTAAATCCGCCTATTGGCAAATCCCTATTGAGGAGTCGTCTCGACCTTATACCGCCTTTACTGTCCCTAATCGGGGTTTGTTCCAGTGTCGTCGCTTGCCTTTTGGTCTCTCAAATTCTCCTGCCGTCTGGATGCGCTTCATTGATCAGGTTTTAGGTCCTGAATTTGAACCGCATGTCTTCGTCTACTTGGATGATATCATCATTGTTTCGTCCACTTTCGAAAAACATTTAGAAATTTTAAGTGAAGTTCTTTCCCGTATAGAGACTGCTGGTCTCACTCTAAATCGTGAGAAATGTTTATTTTGCCGTGATGAGCTGAAATATTTGGGTTACGTAATTAATAAACAGGGTTTGTTGGTTGATCCTGACAAAGTTAAAGCCATTCTTGAAATTCCGACACCAACTTCAGTATCTGGCGTTAGACGTATTGTTGGTATGGCGTCTTGGTATCGTCGGTTCATACCAAATTTTTCTTCTCTCGTTGGTCCTTTAACAAATTTGTTACGTAAAAATCAACCTTTCCGTTGGGATCAGTTCTGTGACGAGGCATGGTCAAAAATCCGTCAACATTTAATCACAGCTCCTATTTTGTCTTGTCCTGACTTTAGCAAAGAGTTCACGATACAAACTGACGCCTCTAATTTTGGGTTGGGTGCTGTTTTAACTCAAAGTATCGATAACGAGGAAAGAGTAATCTGCTATCTTAGTCGTTCGCTTACTGGTGCGGAAAGGAACTTTTCGACTACCGAGAAAGAGTGCTTAGCAGTTTTGTGGTCGATTGAGAAGTTGCGTCCATACATAGAGGGTTCGCACTTCCGCGTCATTACGGACCATTATTCCTTATGTTGGTTAAGTAAGTTACAATCTCCTGGTGGTCGACTCGCGCGATGGGCTGTACGACTGCAGCAATATGATTTCGACATAATTCATCGTAAAGGTAAGGATCATGTTTTACCTGATGCTCCCTCTCGCTCGGTTCCTGTCGTTGATTCTATTTCGATTTCCGTCATATCAACCGATAAGTGGTATCACAGACTACTTAGAGCAGTCAAAACGAATCCGGAGAAATACCCTACATTCCAGATAGCCAATGGCCAACTTTGTAAATTTGTACGTCCTTCTAACAAATATTTTGACAATGAGGATGAGGATTGGAAGATAGTAGTTCCTAAAGAACGTCGTTCTGAGATCATTTCGTCCTGCCATGATGTACCAACTTCTGGTCATCTAGGTATCTTCAAAACTCTTCATCGTCTTTACCAAAAATATTTCTGGCCTGGAATGGTTCATGATGTAATCCGTTATGTACGTCGTTGTCCTACTTGCCTCAAAACTAAACCTGAACAACGAAAACCTGCTGGTCGTATGGGAGGTCATTCTCTCATTGACAGACCTTGGGACGTTTTGAGTGTGGATATTGTGGGTCCGTTACCGAGAACCAAACGTGGTTTTAGTTATATTCTTGTCGTATCTGACTGTTTCAGTAAGTTTGTTTTAACGTGTGCTTTGCGGAAAGCCTCGACTAAAAAGATCATAGAATTCTTAGAAAATCATGTATTTTTACTTTTTGGAACTCCTCGTAAGGTGATTAGCGATAATGGTGTTCAGTTTCGTTCTAGGGAATATCGTCAATTTTTAGAGAAATACAAGGTTAGTCCTTCGTATACGTCGTACTATCACCCTCAAGCAAATCCCGTTGAACGCATTAATCGTGTTATTAAGACTATGTTGGTATCGTATGTGTCCGATAATCATCGTGACTGGGACCTATTCCTTCCGAAAATATCTTGTGCTATTCGCACGGCAAAACATGAGGTTCTTGGTCATACTCCTTATTTCGTAAATTTTGGCAGAGAAATGTATCTTACTGGTGAACGGAACTTCCATACTCCTGTGGATGACGAAAATGCCGTCGAAACGTGTCAAAGAAATCCGGAAGATTTTATGTGTCGATCTTCTAATTTTTCGAGACTCTATAGTGACATTAAGAACCGTCTACAGAAAGCATATGAGAAGTCTAAAGTTCGTTACGATCTTAGACATCGTCCTGTCTCCTTCCTGCCTAATCAGTTGGTTTGGCGTAGGAATTTTGTTTTGTCCGATGCTGCGAAATTTTATTCTGCGAAGTTAGCAGATAAGTATATTGGTCCGTTCATGATCCATCGCCGTATGTCTAATAACTCTTATGAACTTAAAAATTGTGATGGTGATGTGCTTCCGGGTACATGGAGTGTTGAACATCTTAAAGCACAACCTAACGACGATTAATCTTTGCAAGTCTTCGGTTTGCAGGTAGGCCTAACGAATATACCTGTGAGTTTAATGCCTGGGCGTAAAAGGCGTCCCAAAAATTCTCAGTTTCCCCCGTTTCTTTTAACATCTTCAATTTTAGTTGTCGTGGGTTCGACGTATTTCCTTACGTGTTCTGATTTGGGATGTTCTCCCTATGTTTTGTCGATAGCCCACACAGCGACGATTGAATTGGGTGGATTAATTTCGTGTAACTCTGTATGTTACCCTTGAGTACCGTATAACTTACGTTAGTTAAGTTATTTTCGACTTCCGTATAACTTTGATAGTTATGTATTTTGTACCGATTCTGACTTTTGTTCCGATTTCGACTCTTCCGTACTGATATGACGTTCCGTACCGAATATGACTTCGTATTGTTTACGATTAAGTAATAACGATTTTATGACTTCGTACCGTATAGCAGTTCTAGAACCTTTACCATTTTGGGATTATGTTACGTATCGTATGGTCTAGAATTTGCAATTGATAGTTATTCTATCGTGTTGGATATGTCGTATTGACATTCTCTTCCTGATTAGGCGTTTATTTGCGAAGGTATAAAGAAGAACAGTCTTTATTTGATAGTTCTCAGCCTTCCAAGGGTCGTGTCCTGGCGACTTTCTTTTGCTAGTGTTATTGTCAAAATGTTACCTCCAGGATTTGATATTGACTTTCGCCTTATGGCTTTATCGCTCGCCTTCAGCGTTTCAGTCGGGACAACGCCGGTCCAGACTTTAAACTTCTTTTGCTATGTTTATTTTGTTGGCGATCTTCAATTGTTGTGTTTCCGGAATGTACGTTTGTCGCGTGGACGTGCCGTCCGTGTCTTTTAGTAGTTTCACCATTCTGTGCAGAATCTCGACACCCATGTTTTTTTTTATCCCTCGTTAATTCCCCGTACCGGCTGAATGCCGAAGGACCGCGTGGTGGTTTTGGTCAAGCATTTGGTGATGCTGCGTTTGCTGTCGGACATGGTCGCGCACATTCGTCTTCCTTTTTGCCTAGTCGTTGTCGATCTTTAACTTGGTTCCTTGTTTCGTATGTTATATGTGGTGTTACGCACAGTCCAGTTCCTGGTTTCATAACTCTTGGCTTAACGGTAATTTACAAGTAAATAACCTTTTGTGGTAAGGGAGGAATTGTTACGTTTTTTTTTGGGGTTGTATTATATCTCTTAATGGTTTATTTTAGTGACGGAATACGTAATTAGTTTTTGATTTAATTTGTGTCGTCTTCCTACTACTACTGCCATCTGGAGTAGAAGTGCTTAAGATTCCTATTTCACGCGTCTGCCTTGCCGCAGGTGTGTGTAACGTATACGGGCATTGTTGGGTAGATGGCGTCTGTTGTTAATTTAATTAAATTGTTACTGTTTATTTTGTCTAATTTCTTTTTTTTTCTGAACTTCTTGGGCCCAGAGTTATGCAACAAATTATTAATAATTATTTTCCATTGATCTATGGTTATTTGAACCTGTATTTTTGCCGTACGTTTAAAGTATTAGTTGGCTCGTTCGTTCTTTTAGAGCGTTTGTCGTGTTTGGGGTGAATGGTCGGGTTTGACATATTAGAGTCTCTCTCTTTTGATTTTTAACGGTCGTCGAGGAAGGTTACACCAAGAGCAGAACCTGTTCCCTTAGCTGCCTTGAGAATATGGAAGTTGAGTTGTATCGTTTATAATCGCTTACCAAAAGCGGATTTTTATTGTGATTCTCAGGGATTTTTGGTAAATTTTGACGTGTATTTGAGTCTAACAAGGATATTTCTTCTGTGCTTTGGGAATTTGATAAGCTGCTGTAAGTATACTTTCCACGTGTCTAATCGATCCTAATTTGTGTCGTTTCTATATTCAATTTAGCTGCTGGTGTTAGGCCTGATTGCAACCTCATTTGAGCATTGTTGGTTGAAGTTAATACGAGAGGAACACGTGCTAGTAATTTTCCAACGTCCAGGAATTGTGGTTAGATCTTGTGGTGAGGGCACATTTAAGGTGCAGTTTATTGGTACACTGTAGCCTTCGAACGCTATCACTTGAGGTGTCGTAAACCCAAGATAGGAGGGCATATACCTGGCATCGTGTGGATCCGAAGGATTTGTCGTGTTTGGAAGCTGTGGATGTGATGTTTTAAGGTATTGTGTCTGTGTGAATCTTTCTCTGATATTACCCAGAGGGTAGAATTTAATTGACTTAGCAGTTTGACAAAATTTGTGTCAATAACGTACAATTTGAACAGTGAATTTCAATTTTCCGGCCTAATTAATCAAATAAGTAATCGTAAATTCTTAATCTAACTTCTTATGGCCTGTGAGCCTTTATGTTTTTTTGAATTAATTAATTTAACGTAGTTATTAACAATAGTGACCCCATTTGGAGGTTACTTTGACATTTTTGGAGACGTTACGTAGCCATTTTTATTTTTGGATTTAGAAATTGAATTAAATTTTGGATGTGTGTGGCAGTGTGGCCTCACAGCGAACTTGTGTAAATTCGTAGATAATTTTTGATGCATTTAATCAATGTTTGTAATTTAATTTTGGTGTAATTCCGTAAGGAATTAATGAATTTTATGTAATTGCATATTCTACTTGTAAAGCATAGTTAACTAGCGCTATTTCTTTTATAGAATTAGATATTTTTTTCAACTATAAGTCTGATTTCTAACGTCGAATAGATTGTCGAATGCCTCTGGTATACAGAGTGTTTCATTTTGGTTGACGTGTTGCATTATACGAGCAAACTGTTCGACTTTAGAGGGACTTTTGGCAAATTGCCTTGTAACTGTGTACTTGTAAGAATATTGTTGGTGAATCAATGTTAGTTTATAAGTTGTTCTTGTGTTCACCTTTTAACTTCTTTTAATTGAACTTCTAAAATTTGTAATATTTCGACACTGAATTTGCAACGCAGTTGCGTGTGTGTTTCACTTCATTGTTTTTTTTCCTGCCTTGATCTAGTTACCTCGTGGAAGTTAGAGATTGTATATATAGCCGTTATTTATTTATTTTTTTTGTACAAGTACTGGAAATACGCTGTTGAATCTGAGAACTAATTTTAATAAACTGTTTGTTAAGTTGAATGAGTGTGTATTGGTCTTATTTACTTATCACTTGGGGGTTTTATATTGGATCTGGTCCGGGGTCTGAATATCTGTTGGGCTCAGCACATTATTACGGATAGGCGCCCTGACATCATAACCTTCGACTTAGTACGGTGTTCGAACTCGCCCTCCCCGACTGTAGCTGGAGGCAGTGCTGACTCCCATATTTAACATCGACCTTTGGGGAAGTAAGAGGTAAGACTGGGTGGTATAAGTTGGTGATTAATTAATAGACAAGCGTCCTTTGAAATTTTAAAAAGAAGGTTAGTTACCGTGGTGGTGCTTAATTCACTACCTTCTTGAATTTAATTACAAGAGGGTAGCAACATATACACATACATCTAGTTATTTCCAAAATAGTGATTATATTTTGGCACTAAATACACTACGTTTGATTCAGTAATAGTATGTGGCTGATGCAAGTCATATGGTTCTCTATATTCTAATTGTTTTAGAGCAACAATATTTTCTTTTTTATCATTTGCTTTTAGTTTATGTGAATGTAATGATATACTAAATTCTACAGTGTGCCATGAACGCGTAACACAGAAAGGACTACTTTCAATGACTACAATATCAACTATTTCTTCAAACTGAGGCAAATTGACACCGTCTATTTCGCCAGGACACGCTGTCCACCCTCTTTTGTAAAGAAACGCACAAGTCCTTCAAGAATATCATGCATTATATCTACAGACATTGAGTCACATAATTTAAAATAGTAAAGATCGTTAAGTATACCTCTTTTTTTAATTCCATAAACTGGATTATTTTCTGATGCCTGTAAACAATGTTGTTCGTAATAAGTAACGCAAATTTCGAAGAGGCCAAAGTTTGTAAAGTATTTTTATGTTCTAAGAAAAATGTGCAGTAATAATTTGCTTGGAAAGATTCTGCCATTCCGTGTAAACAATTTGGAGTAAGATTATCATGGCAGAGAGATACTAAAGTACCATACAACGGTTCGTCAAAGCCTTCAACTACTATACCCTCACTTTCCAATATTTTGATTTCATCTACTTATGGTTTTAAAATTGTGTTTATGGAAACATTAGGTTCTTTTAAATCTTGCACTAAAAACAAAGCGACTAAATTAATATTGTTTAAGCTGCTATTCAAAGCATAATGTATATTTTTTTTGGTAAAATATAATGCACCCTTTTTTGTGGCTTCCTACTTTACTTCCCAGTGGGCTTGCTGTTTCAAAATCATCATAGTACAGTTGCAGTTGTATAAAATACCGCTTCCTTAAAAATTAATGGTTACTGGCAAGGTATGAGCCATGATTCGTACGACTTACATTTTGTTCGAACATATCTTTACATCTCGGATTTTTTTGGATATAGATATTTTGTTTTAAGTCAAATTTATTGTCTGATCGCATACCAATAACAATTTCAATTGGATGAACGTATTTGAAAGTTATGCTTGTTTCTTTTATAAATGGAACATATTTTACTATATTCCTGCTTGTATTTGGATTGAACAGATTTCAAGTAACTTTTACATGACTCATTCATTTATTGTGTTACTTGTTAAGTATTCGAACATATTGCCAATGAAATCATCACAGTAATTAAATAAAATATTTTGCGTGACAACTGCATAAGTGACATACAGAACATATTAAATGTATCCAATATTTCAATGGAACTTGACGATTCATAGCTATCTTTGTCGATATTTTTACCAAGAGAAGTTGTGCTATGGTAGCTGTCTACTATGGATTCTTCTGTACAAAAATAAAACTCAATATTTTTACAGTCATCTGTAGCGGTATCATTACACGACTTACAGTCTTTTTTAAGTGCTTTCTGTAGCCATTGAAAGTAGTAAATTGCATAAAACAATTTCTTGCGCCACAAGATATGTTTAACTTAGAGTGGTCAAACAAAAAATGCACTAAACGCAAATGTTTAATCTGATCATTTATAGTCAAAGTGTGGTTTGAACATTTGTAACACGTAAACATTTTTAAAAATACTTCAGTTACATCAAATCACTTCTTGCAAACTTAAATTGAACACTTAATATGGCAAGCTAACAGCTAGATAGTTTAAAATATCATGATTACTAAAAATACAATTCAAAAACAGAACTATTCAGACATATTTTGCATTCAATCATTTTTTGCAGTATATACAACATTTTCTTCAAAAATTTTAATATAATATGTTTGAACAATTGCAAACTTAATTTGAACACTTAATATGGCAAGCTAACAGCTAGATAGACTAAAATAACATGATTAATAAAAATACAATTCAAAACCAGAACTATTCAGACATATTCTGCATTCTAGTTTGTAATCCAATTATTTTTGCAGAATATACATTTTTTTTTAAACTTTTAAAATAGTATGTTTGAACAAACTCCCAGAAGTAGGGGAAGATGGGGCACATTGATACACTTTTCCTTTTTTACGTCATAACACTCGAAATTTTCCAATTGGTGTTTTGGCATTTTGCAGTTCAGTACCTTAATAGTTCCTGTTTCTGTTTGTCGTAACCTCTTTTGATAATAGTACACAATAACAATTTTGGATTGACATTTTCAGATGCAACTCATTTGTATCAAACTGCCCCATACATGGGGCAGAATGATTCACGTATTGGGGCACATTGATACATATTAGAAAAAATGACATACCTGAAAAACTTACGGTTCAGTAATTAATAAAATACGGTAAGTATAGCTCAAAATAGTTTATTCATTAAAATATGAAATGTAAAATGAAAAAATTAACCAGAACATGTATCAAAAACAAAGAAAACTGAGATTGAACGTACCTATAATAAAACATTATTATAAATTATAACACATTGTACACCATAAAATCAACAGGAAATGAATAAAATGATGAAGTACGACTTGTTCCCCCTGTCTCTATTGGCACAGGTAACTTTAATATAACATCAGTTAAATCAGCTGTTGCCACATCCGCAATAGTTGGAAATACAAAAGTCCAAGACGTCGATTTTTTCCTTAAATATGAAACTTGATACTCCGTAGGGCTATGTAATATTTGAACATTACATATATAATAAACTACATGTCTCTTTTTGGGAAATTGTATTAACAAGAAATCTCCTTCTTTTATTTCCTCTGGTATAGGTTTTTTCATATTTTCCACGCTTAGAATAGTGGTCTCTTCAATCTCCAGAAAGTCTGCATCTGAAGAACTATTGATAATGTCATACTCCATGTCTGAAACACTAGTAGTCCCATCAGAATCAGCATAAGTTGTATTTTTAGTTTTATTTATTTTTACAGCCTTTTCATCTGTTAATTGTTCTGAAATGCGCTTTTATGATTGTTTGTGTTTTCTGATATTTTCTCTCTCTATTTTCATTTCTCTTTTCTTTTGTTTAATTTCGTACAACTCTTGTAGTCTATCTTTTTCAGGTGTATCCGTATAAATTCGTGACTTCCCTTTTTCAGCTCCTTTTCTTTTGGTTTGTTTTGGTTCTGCTTTCGGATAAGGTCTAACTACATCAGGTGTAATTATAGTGCCTGGAGGAGTAAGGTGTTTTGAACTAGATGCATCTACGTCACGTGGAGGAGTAAATTGTCTTGAGGTAGACGGAATCAACTCTATTGGAACTGCTTCTTTTATTTGATTTTTTTCTTGGGATAAATTATTTTCAACAGTAGCCAAATTGTTTTCTGTACTTGTGTGATAGATAGCAGAGGGTGCAAAATCCGCTTCACTGAACACCAATGAATTAAAGGGCCAGATTCCAGCCTTTGTAAAACCACTGATTATATTCTTTCCAGTAAACGACTCTAAATATGCTGTTTTCGTAATTTTAGGAATGTCGTAAATAGTTATACCTCTTCCTGTTATTTATGTGCCAGTTGTTGAAAGCTACTTTTAATTTACTCTTGAAAGGACCAAAAACTCCTACGTCAAGAGGTTGTAGTCGATGTGACGTGTGAGGTGGAAAAGTTAAATATACAATGCCATTTGCTCGAGAATATTCAATAGCTTCGATTGATATGTGTGCTTCGTGGTTGTCACATAGCATTAAAATTGGATTACTTTTACTACACGACTGGTGTTTCTGAACATGCTTCAGGACATCTAAAAAAAGGTCTGTAACAATCCAGCCACTTTTATTGGCTAGTCCCAAGCTACCTTCAGGTCCTTCGCTTAAAAAGTGATTCTTATAATGAACCCTGGGGAATACAAATATTGGAGGAATTGCGTTACCCACTGCAGAAATTATACCACCAAATGTTACGAGTTCACCTCTTTCGGCAGTAGCGATCTGTCCCACCTGTTTCTGACTTTTGGAAGCTAAAACTTTTGGCGTATTGAGAACTGTAGTTATTCCAGATTCGTCATAATTAATAATCCGATCTGCTGTAAATTGATATTTTTCCAAAACCTTTTTAAGATTGCTAAAGAAATGTTCAACTGCCGTTTTGTTAAATCCAGCTGATCGAGCTAAACTTGTATTCTCTGGTTTTCGTAAACTGATATTTATATGTCGTTTACGAAAACCCTGTGTCCAGTCTATACCTGCAAGTTTCGCAGTATCCCAGTTAGAAGGGTATTTACAGTTTAACTTTTTTGCATACTCATATGCTAAACTTTGTAAATGTCGCAGTGTAAGACCATAGTGCATTTTACTGCAAGTAATTATGTATTCTGACAATAATTCTTCTTGTTCTTTGGTGAAAACTTGTTGACTAGAAAATTTTGATGAATAAACGGCTGCATTTAATGGTTTACCAGTTAATTTTCTCTTTTCTATTCGATGTTGTAGAGTAGCAGGTTTAAGGTTATATTTGTTAGCGGCTTTTCTTATTGATAAGATTCCGTTAACGACGTCCTCTACAGCAGAATGTATAGCTAATTCATCTATGTTTACTCTATCAGACTTTTTTTTGTAAGTTCTCACCATATTGACTGAAATTATAAAAAAGATATTTTTATACTGTTTAGGATTTTAGAGGGGGCACATTGATACAGTGTATCAATCTGCCCCAAAATATTTGTATCAATGTGCCCCGTTAGCACCTTGTCAGCCATTTTGCTTTTTTTTCATCAACTATTAGTCAAACGTTATAACTTTTTTATAAAAATAACTTCATCAATGATGTTACTCACCTCTAAAACCAAATGTCTAAACCAATGAAACAATACTTTCTCAATAAATGACGGTAAACGATACATCAAATATTTACTTATGCTCCTCCCAAACACGTGGTGATACACATGGGAACAATTCAGAGCTGAAATAACGTCTAATCTTGTAAGCACATGTAAAGCCAGTGATGCCATCTTTTGATACGTAATAGAACATTTAAAAGTAGTTTACAATATGAAAAAGTTCACTGTATCAAGGTGCCCCGTGTATCAATCTGCCCCATCTTCCCCTACTCTAAACTTACGTCATAATCTACGTTAAATACATAATGAGACATAAATAAATATTCAAAGGCTTTCACTGGAGTACATCCAGTTAGGCGTGGAATATGCCTTCCATCAAGAACAATGTTACATTGACTAATGGCAGACTTATTAAAACCTCGGGCAACCAAAAACGGCTGATTCGTTTCTCTGTTCTGGATAATTTCATGTAATGGAGTATTTATCTAAAATGTATGTATTAGGAAAGAACATTTTATTGAGCATTGCATACTTCCTGGTTTAAATACAAAGATTTTTTTTCCAATGTCTAAGCAATTGTCCTTATTTCTGTGAGTTGCGGGGGCCGGTAACATGTGAACTGGCGCCAGTATTGCTTTAATATTTTTATTCCAGCCTGAAAAATAGGTATCGTTCTATGAAATTCTATAATACAATAACAGAAAAAAAAAACAAGTACTAGATCGACTTGCCAAGGTACGAAAGTTTATCTGAATTTATTAAAATACATGGAATTAATTTAGGGCCATTATATTATTTACGATTAGCACGACAACTTCTGTTATATACATTACTTTCTATAATTGTTTTGTCGTACCATACAGAGTCGTTCTAATAAGTGTTCTCTTTTAGGAGGTGTGTTTGTTAGAGCACTATTATTTATTAGATTTTGCAAGTAACTGAACTAAAAGATAAAACATTATTACAAATTTAGCAGATTAAAATAATGATAAATTTGAAAAAGCTTTAAGGGTCCAATTACATAAAGAATCTTAAAATACAATTTTCATTATCTACATACATACATAAATATGTATAACGCTATAGTGATCAGACGTGGGATTTCCAGCTCAAATAACGAACTATTGACATTCAGACTATACTAAATTCGCCGAAGAGATTCAGTAATAAAAGTGCGTGATCACAACGTGATCAAGGCATCGTATGCATAAAAACGTTCGGCGGCCAGGATCGTTTACATTAGACGATTAGGTAAACTGTAATAGTATCAGAGACCGTGGTTATTTACTTTTACGTTTTTGTTTACGTTAAATCTGTTTTGTTTGCATTTATTCTATTTTCATTTAAATATGCACAATTTCTTATGTCAAGTACTACGGCGATAACTATTTTACATCCATTGTTCCTTGAATGATATTATGTGCCTGTGCGCATACGAATCACGTGAGCCCAACGTGATCACTGAATCTGTTCAGCGATTTGAGTCGAGTTCTACGCGTCTACTTTTTTGAAAGTATTACAAATTTATTAGACAACTTATTTATGGTTGATATCCCAATTATTGTTCTCGGTGACTTTAATATAGATCCTGTCAGAGATCATACTCAATATCAGATATTGAGAAACATTTTGCAGACCTATAACCTTTACAATATTGTAAGTACACCAACTCGTGGGAATTACATCCTTGATCATTTTTTCATCAATCATAATAGGGATCATGCAAAAATATTAGTTGTAGACAATCATATATCAGATCACAGAACAGTGCTAGTAAACGTTCCTCAACTATTTAGTGCTCCTAATGGGTGTCCCGTAGTTTACAAAAGAAAATTTAACAAGGAAAATGTGGATCGCTTTGCATCTGACTTGATGTGTGAAGACTGGAGCGGAGTGTATGATCATTCCAATTTTCAAGAATGTTTTGATAGATTCATTAGAATTTTTCTGTATTATTTTAATCTGCACTTCCCAATACAAAGATCGCGGGCCGTGCACGCAAATAAACGCTGGGTCAATAGTGAAGTGATTACATCATCAAGCGAACTAAAGTCTTTATATTACCTTCGGTTAAAATATCCGGTTCTAGATGATTACTATAAAAAAGCTAAGATTGAACACCAATATTTAGTAGATCATACAAAGCGGACATATTATCAGAACAAAATATTTAGCTCAGAAAACCCACACAAAACAGCCTGGTCTGTTATTAAAGAATTATCAAATGCTGTACCAGATGGATCCAACTATGAAATAAAAATAAACAACAAATTACTTTTCAACCCCAACATAATAGCTCAGCATTTCAATGAATTCTTCTTATGTGCCCCATTAAATAATATCTTATTCCAGTCAACGAGCAACACTACTAACAATAATTCTACTCCCCAAAGAGTAAACAAAACCATTTTCTTAGAGCCAATATCATTCTACGAACTTTCCTATATCATATTAAATAAATTAAAAAATTCACATTCATCTGGTCCGGACGAAATTCCATCATTTGTAATCAGGGCGATTTATACCTCTATTATACCTGTTCTATCATACCTCATTAATATGTGTCTCCAGCAAGGGAAATTCCCACATATTCTGAAAACTACTAAAGTAGTTCCTATACATAAGGGTGGAGACAAATCATCTATGGGAAACTACAGGCCGATTGCACTTACATCCTGTTTTTCAAAAATATTTGAATATTGCTTCTTAGATAGATTAAATAACTTTTTGGTAAAAAATAATATACTGAGCAATTACCAACATGGTTTCAGGAAAGGCCGGTCAACTACTACTGCCCTTAATACTTTCTATAATTTTATTGTCACTGCCATTGATGATGGTACTTACCCTGTTGCAATGTTTCTTGATTTAAGTAAGGCTTTCGACTGTGTGGACCACAGTCTTTTGATAAACAAGTTAGAGATCTTGGGGATCAGAGGTGTTGCTCTTGATTGGATAAAATCTTTCCTTATGGGTAGGAGGCAATATGTTAATATTACCTATCGCAGTTCAAACAGAATTAGTAGCCATAACTCTGAGATGATGACGAGTGGCAGAGGTGTGCCCCAGGGTTCAGTGCTGGGACCAGT
The DNA here is from genome assembly GCA_963170755.1 of Amphimallon solstitiale. Lineage (NCBI taxonomy): Eukaryota > Metazoa > Arthropoda > Insecta > Coleoptera > Scarabaeidae > Amphimallon > Amphimallon solstitiale. The sequence continues at coordinate 36,496,909 of OY720677.1, forward strand.
GCTATTTCTGCTCTTTATTAATGACCTACCGCAAATTGTTTCAGACACCTTCATCACAATTTATGCTGACGATATTGCGCTGGTTACTGCTGCTTCGGATGACCAAATTCTTACTAAAAAATGCAACAGGATATTGAACACTGTTTCTGAATGGTTTATGGAAAACAAGCTCATTCTTAACAATTCCAAAACCACCTATATAAGATTCCATCCTTATCAATTTCAGGCGGATAAGGAGTTTTATTTGAACCTCAATCTTAACGGTAATAGGATGGGGAGAAGTGAAAATTACAAGTTTTTGGGGGTGTGGATGGATGAATTGTTAAGTTGGAAACATCACTGTGAGACACTATTAGTAAAACTGAACTCATTTTGTTTCTTGTTCAGATCCTTACGGGCGGTTTTGACTGAGCAGCAGCTGATGAGCTTGTATCATACATACATTGCAAGCAGATTGAGGTATGGTATTGGGTTTTGGGGTACTTCGGCATTGGCTGCTGATATTTTTATATGTCAAAAGAAGATTGTGCGAATTATAGCTGGTGTCGGGCCCTCTCGCTCTGCCAAACCCTCTTTTATTGACCTGAACATCTTGACTCTGCCATGTATATTAATAGAAGACCTGGCAAACCACGTACATAATAATAAACATGATTATACATTAAATCGTGATTTGCATGGTCTCAGTACGAGATCTGGGGATAATTTCGTAATACCTAAATCAAGACTAAAATTACATCAGTACTCTCCCCAGGTACTCGCATTAAGAGTATATAATAAGTTACCATCAGTTATTAGGCATCTACGACCCAAACAGTTTAAGAACCGATTGCATCAGGTTTTGTCGGTGAAAGCTTATTACTCCCTACAGGAGTTTTTGGATTGTAATTTTAGAGTATAATCTTAAATACATGTACCTAGTTTTAAGTTCTACACTAGCAGCAATAATAAGGCTAAATCCTTTGTATTGAGTGATCTGTGTATTTGTATTTTTTACTTTTTAGTTTCTTTTTGTTACATGACTTGTCCAACATACCAATGTATAACTTGGATTAATAAACTATACTATACTATACTATACTATACTAAAAGGCTGAGGATTTGGTATCGTGAGGATTCCTTACCTTCTTGAAAATTGTTTTCTATTAAAATATCTTTATTAAACTTAAATTCTTACCTTCAACGCTAATTATACGCAAGAGATGTTTAACTGTACTTAGATATATGCTTATTATTTTATCTATATCAGCATTAAAAGTGGATTCGAAATGCGCATTATCGTATCCTGCTAATCTGAAATCGTATTCCACCTAAAATTATACAAATTGTAAAATATGCTAACAACAAAAAAAGGGTTATGTTTACCATAAATGGTATATCCTGATACCTTGGAAATTCATTCCAAAAATCTTGTTCATCTATAAATTTTCTATACTCATACGTTATTTTCATTTTTTCTTTTATTCCTTCAATGTCGTTGGGATTTGCATTTTTTATGTACTCAAAGTTTTTGTAACTTTGATACTTCTTCGGCTGTTGTAGGTCTTCTCTTTCTTTTCAATTTGCCTTTATTCAAATTTCTTGCAACCATTCTTAGTCTCCAGGATATATATCCCTCTCCTCCATTTCTATTTGTGAAAAACGCTTCCTAAAATACAATATGTATACAAACAAAAAATTGTGAAAGTAAATGAAAATACTAACATAGCCTGTTTTCCCAGGGGGTCTTTCAAGTTTGGTAATAAAGCCACTATAAGACCCGCTATACGTTCTTTCTCGTGAACTGGTATTTTTACACCATATTTTTCAATCAATATACTACACATAATGTTCACAATTTTTGTTCTCGTTCGATTTGATTACATTCCTTTTTCATCATACTCGCCAAATATCTCCTCACCTCCTCGACTTATTACAATACTTTTCCAATTCTGTAATTTGAATGTTTATCATAAATGATCTAAAAGACATAGATAACTAACAGGTAAAGATACATTCTGAAGATCGAATGACTTCTCGCGAAATGCCTCATTTAAATCTAGATTTTCTACATTGAGTCAAAATGTACAAAAAAAAATCAGAATCTTCTTCCAAATTTTCTTTAATCTCATTCAGTTCCAAAATATCTTCAGAAATGAAACTTATTGTATCAGAGACTGGGATTATGGGAGGGGGGGGGATTATGAGGTACAATATGCATAGCCTTAACATAAGGTGACCAGACGTCCCGCTTTTGGCGAAACAGTCCCATGTTTTAACCATTTGTCCCGCGTCCTGCGGCGTTTTAAAAAAGTCTCGATTTTTGGAAAGAATGCACGGCAAATTAGGGAATGGTGGGAGAACGGGAAGGGTCTATACGATTTTCCGCAGCCATGTGGGTATTTCGCCAGGATATGAGTTTTATATTATTTTTGTTAATTTTATAATGTTAAACTTTAATAATAACAAATAATTGTTGAGAACTGATTATCGAGAATTGCTTATCAAAGTTCGCGTTATTGATCATAATATTTTTAATGTATTATATTTGTAATTTTACTTATGTTGAAATTAAAAAAAACATGCAATACTATTTTTGTGTTCTATGAAAATGTTTGTTGCTCCATATAGGTTGACCAAATTTTTAATCAAGAACCCCGTCAATGGTGTCCTGCTTTACCAATGTCAAAATCTAGTCACCTTACCTTGGGCCTTGACATATACAAAAATTATAACAATCTTGTACTAAAGGATACTGAACAATAAAGGAGAATACTCTTTTTTTAATAATGTCTTTTTGGTTTCCTGTTTGAGTCATACACTACTGATATTAAGTGAATTTATTTCATGGAATATATCTACTAACAGATTTTATTTAGTAATAGTAAATTCATCTGTATTTAGCAAAACAAGGGACATCACATTATAAACAAGACTGATTTAATAGAAAATGCATGGTCTTACATTTTTAATTTTTTAGTGGTAGATAATATTCCAAAATACCAATCGACGAAAAATTTATCATAACTTAACAGATTTTTTCAATAATACATTGGGACAGATATTGCATTGAAAATTTCTAGAATTTTGTACCAAAAGACAATTGCAATTACAGTAGAGTCCGGTTATAACGAGCACGCACAGGAGTGCGGGATTATCTCGTTATAAGCGGACTTCGTTAAAAACGGTTACTTGAAAAAATACGTTTTATTGAAAAGGTAACTACATGGTGATTATATAATGTATTAGAAAATAATATTATGATATAAATTAACCAAAATAATCTGTGATTTTCAATTGCTTCTGATTTAACACTGACACATCAATTAAATTTTCCAATTTTGATAAGTAGTTGAAAGATTGTTCAGCACTGTCTAAAGTAGCTTCGGATTCGAAAAAACTTCGCAAGTTCGACAGACACCTCCTAGCATCTAGACGTGAGATTTTTTTCTGCAGATTCAGCAGTGTCAAGTGCACGTTGATTGTGCTTTTTATAAGCATCATCAACTAGCTCATCATCGGTAGGAATTCCACAGGTCCATACAGAATTATCAACCTGAACAAACTCTTGAAAGTTTATTTGTTCAGTGTTTAATGAGACACAAAGTTCACTTAGGGGTACTTCGTCATCCCATTGCCATCCTTCTTCAGATGCCGTAACTTCCCCTACGAAACCAGCGTGCTTAAAACAATTTTTTATTGTAGCTTGCGTAACATTATGCCAGGCTCGGTCCACAAAGCGAATGGCGTCTAAGAGTGTTATACTGCTTTTTGTCTCTGTTTCAATGACATCTATCAAGTGTAGCACAAGTGTTTTTCGGAAATGAAATTTTAAGGAGTTTATTACTCCTTGGTCCATCGGTTGTAGCACTGAAGTTGTGTTTGGACGTAAAAATGCCAATTTTATATTCTTCAAATTAGGTACGTTTGGGTGTGCTGCACAGTTGTCGACAACGAGGAGGATTTTTCTATTTTTCTTAATGAGTTGTGAGTCCCAGTCAAATAGTTCCTCAGTAAAAATGTCGGATGTCATCCACGCATTTTTATTTGCACGATATTTCACAGGTAAAGACTTTATGTGTTTAAAACAACGTGGTTTCTTGGCCTTACCAATTATCAGTAGCTTTCGTTTCTCGGAACCATCTGCATTTGCACAAATTAAGACTGTTACCCGTTCTTTCGATAGTTTACCCCCAGAGCACTTTTCATCTTTGAATTTAAGAGTCTTATCGGGTGTTAATTTATAAAAAAGGCCGGTTTCATCGGCATTAAAAATGTCAGAATCAGCATAACCATGTTTTAGGTGAGGCCATGTGTTAGATAACCATTCTTCAGTAACAGTGCGGTCCACAGATTTTGCTTCCCCAACAACTCTGCCTGCATTTATGTTGTGTCTTTGTTTAAATCGGTTTATCCAACACATCGAACATTCAAAATCGGCTCCATAACCTAACGAAATGCCAAATTGGGTTGCCTTTTGTTTCAAAATAGGCCCACTAAGTGGAATGTTTGCACTTCTTTGAATGCGGAACCAATTCAGAAGGGCTTCATCTAGGTCCATTTTCTCCGTTGTTCTCTGTTTTTTTCTGTTGATGTTTTGAATAGAAGAATGATTTAACTTTGCTTCATTGTTTAAAAAGGTTGACAAGGTCGAACTGGACAAATCATACTCTCTACACACTTGTGCTTTGGTAACACCATCATGAACTTTTTGTAAACTTTCTTTTTTTTGGCTAACGGTAAATTGCTTCCGTTTTAATTTACTGGAAGAGACGACATGCTTCGTCAGGAGTTCTAAAGCGACTGATATTTTTCCGATTACTCCCTCCTGACCTCCTGTTCCGATTTCTCAACGAGCGCGATCGATATCCTCGTTATAACAGGTTTTTTCTAAAATATCCATATCTTATAACCGGAATCTCGTTATATCCGGTCTCGCCATATACGGAAATTTTTATACAGGGGCTTGCATTCAAAACCAAATTTTATGCCCATGTGCTCGTTACAACCGGTATCTCGCTATATCCAGTATTCGTTAAAAGCGGATTATACTGTATTACAAAAACTTAAAAAAATCTGAAAGAATCTTACCAATATTTTCATAGTCAATATTTTCATAGTATACTGTATTACAAAAACTTAAAAAAATCTGAAAGAATCTTACCAATATTTTCATAGTCTTGGTAGCTCCAATTTCCAAAAACCTTTGTTATCTTGGTGGAGTGAATGTGTCTTAATTTAAGAAACTGCATATTCTAGATTATTAAAACTAATGCAATTAGTACTTTACATAAACTATCCATAAGAAATATACATACATATATATGTAGGTATATACGTTTCTATCCTGAAGTTTTCGACAACTATTTAACGACGTTTGTCCGTAATAATTTAAAAATACTGGGAACACTGGTTCATACATACGGCATAAAATTATTGTGTTATGTCTCTATAGCAGGTATCAAACAATAACATTCGTTGTAGGAAGTAAGGATACGTAAAAAAAGATATTAGGAACGAATGCGATATACTTAAATATACCTATCCTTTGCCAAAACAAATGCACATTTTAATTTTTAGGCCCATAAGAAATCCAAATAAAAAATTCGAATGTATTAATTTTATATTAGATATGAACTTAATAATAATGATTAATACAAAATGACTTAGGTATGCAGTTTCTACTTAATACCTTCCTAATTGTGATGAGTTACGTAGTAAATCTTAGTATGTTCAAAGTAAAGTAAAAAATTGGGATATACATGAACACATATGTCCATTGTTGTACATATTGCTGTGACTCTTACAAATTGAGGTTTATATAAAATAAATTTAAATTATTCAATCAATGAGTAGTTAAGAATCAAGCACGCATCCTAGTGCTAGGCCTTATGCTAGACTAAGATACAACAAATTTTCTGCTAAATAGTAGGTTAAGCAATTTTTACATTCAACTAGCTCAGTTTTAAATGGTTAAAAATAAATAATTCTCTCAGGGGCAGAAAATATAAATAGATTCTCCAATCGATTTTGAATGCTCTTTAATTATTTCCAGGTCAGGTAAAGAAAGTAAAATGCAAAATAAATCTTATCATCTAATTTATTAAAATAAATATTAATGAATTAAAAATTTCAAATTACACAGATATATATATATATTTACAAACAAAAATTAATATTTCAAACATCTTCCAAATCTATACATATCATAATCAACAAATCAATATAATAAAGAAATTAAAATAAGTAAAAGCATAACGTCGAGAAAATCTTATGTTTTTAAAATGTGAACGTGATTATCATGATTTATATTTGCCATAGATACATGTAAACAATCAACATCTTTAATAAAATAAAATTTTATTGCATATGATGGATTGTACTGGAATATGAATAACCAAAAATTTACACGATTTATTATTTATGAACAAAATATAAACATTAAGGGAATGGCTTTGCCCTAATTAGTCCTGCCTGGCGCCTTTTCTCGCTCCCAACACAGTACCATCAGAAAGCAAATTCACACAGATGGGTACCCCAAAGTTCCACCCTACGAGTATGTTTTTTTAACTCGTCGGACACAACCCGAACATACACCACAATGTGCTCACCCCTTAAGGTATATATATAAATTTTAAAATTAAATAAATAAAAATGAAATAAAATAAAAGTCTTTGTGTATTCAATTAATTAACTCAGCCCTGATTAGTTCTGCCTGGCGCCTTTTCTCGCTCCCAACACAGTACCACCAAGACTAATTCGTGTCTTAGGGATTCACCAGGACTCCATGCTATGAATTAAATAACAACTTAATTCATTTCACACATCCCTGATGTATTACCCAACACGTTAACATTGAACACACAAGTACTACAAAATATACTTGATAAACTTCTTCTTCTTCTTCTTCTTCTTGTTATAGACCTATTGGTCTGTTAATTACTGACTTTGTAGCTATGGTTTTTCCTGTGATGTTGATTTCCAGCTGTCTTTCCATCGCTTATGTGGCCTTCCCGGTGCTCGATACCCTGCCGGCTTTCCCTCTAGTGCTACGCGTGGCAATCTGCTCTCGTCCATTCTCCTAACGTGATCGTACCATCCTCTTCTTCTCTGTCTCCCCCATCTCACCACGTCCACTATCCCGCACTGTTCTCTGATGTCGGTGTTTCTTATACGGTCTTTTCTGGTTTTGCCAAGGATAGTTCGTAGTGTTTTCATTTCAGCAACTCGTAGCATGTTCTTGGTTTTGCTTGTTTCTTCGCGCGTTTCTATACCATAAGTCATGACGGGCCTTATACAGGTTTTGTAGATTCTTATCTTGCTGTCTGTTCGCATGTATTGATTCGACCAAACTATCTCTCTTAAACATCCTGATAGCGATGTCGCTTTATTAATCTGGTTCCTTAGGTCTTTGGTTGGGTCATGACCACTGGAGATGTCAAGGCCGAGGTACCTGAACTGGTTGACTTGCTCGATGGGTTTATCTTCCACCACGAGTTTACATCTAATTGGTTCTTTAGCGATTGTCATGGCTTTTGTTTTGTCGGTGGATATATTCAAGTTCAGCTGTTGGCTTGTTTGATAAAATTTAAAGAGCTGTTTCTGTAGATCGTCTTCTGTTTCCGCTAGGATTGCTGCATCGTCCGCGTAGCACACCATACTGACTCTGTTCCTGCTCATTCTATAGCCCAAATTCAGCGACGCGACCTCCCGTATGATTTCGTCCATTAATAGGTTAAACAAGAATGGGCTCAGGCTGTCCCCCTGTCTGATTCCGCCCGGCGCGGCGTTGGGATATTGGCAGTTGTGTGCTCGCCTGCTTTAATTTTTGTTGTGTTGCCCGTGTTTAGTAATCGGATTATTTTTACGATATTGGATGGGGTTCTCTTGTTAATTAGTAGTCTAACTATATCTTCCAGGCGTACTTTGTCAAAGGCTTTTGTCAAGTCGACGAAGCAGATGTAGAGGGGTTTGTTGAATTCCATTGACTTTTCTTTTAGCTGCTTGATGATGAATAGCGCGTCAGTCGTTGATCTATTTTTTCTAAATCCTTGTTGTTCTTCTCGGGTTTCGATCTGCGCTTCTAGTTTCTGCTTGAGGACGCTTGTGAATAATTTCATTGTTGTATTTAGGAGCGTTATTCCCCTATAGTTTCCGGGGCAGGTCTTTTGTCCCTTTTTAAAAATAGGTATTGTAATGCTACTGTGCCATTCCTCTGGTATTTGTTGTGAGCTCAGGACTAGGTTGAAGAAGATTGTAAGTTTTGCGAGGAATGTCCTGCCTCCGTATTTCAATAACTCGTTAGGGATGTTGTCGCCACCCGCTGCTTTTCTGTTTTTTAGTTTCTTCAGTTTTGCCTCCAGCTCTTTTTCGCTGATTGTGCTCTCCTCCGTTGTTTCATATACCTCCAATTCCAATGCTTCCTCCGCTCTGTATAATTGTCGGAAGTATTCCTCCCATGTTTCTGGTGGGATGCCTTTTGTTTGCACGTATTCATTTACGGGCTTTTTCCTGTTTTTAAGCATTTTCCATATTTTTCTTTGATAAACATACAAGAAAAATATATACATTAAAATAAAACTTTACCTTCTGTGAGATTCCAATACAAAACACCACCAAAAAAAATTGTTACAACACTATACAAACATTTATAACAAACATTATCAAATCACCTTAATTCTTCATACATTATTTCGAATTCTTCCATCTTTCAAATACAGATCACTGTTCAATTATTCTGTATATACATAAAACAAAATTATTAATCGCAAATCCTTTAATCTGATAAATAAAGTAGTAAAGAATTTTTTTTTTACACTAAAATAAAATTATTATGCTATCCAACTTAATCATTACAATCACTAGAATGTTTTATCATAATGTATGGCGTAGTACCCCTACATACAAAACAAAACATTCCAGAAAAATAAATAAAATTAAATAAATTCAAAGTCCGAATTAAAATAAAATTGTCCCATACATAAATAATTATTTCTAAAGTAATTACAAATCTCAATGTAAATTGTGCAGCATGACTATTACGAAAAAGGTATTACAAGTTTTAAATCTTGTTGAAAATTTTTATAAGTATCGAAAAATCTCAAAAATATTCTAAGTTCAGATTCAAGAATAATCTTTTAAAAGAACACTTAAGAGGAAGAAGAGGTTTCCACCTTCTCCTTTTCTCTTTTGAGTGCGGTTTACACCAAGCAACTCTCTCGTTTTCTGATGGTCCCAGTCTTATATAGATATTTTTCATCACAAAAACGTACGGTCATCCTCGGTATATACGATTCCACCTCCAGAAATACATGGCCGCAGTGCTGCACCACTCGGGAAAGCAGCGTATTAACAATCTTTGAAAAAGGTAAACAAACATGTAAATATCAAGTTGTTTACACGTTCATGATTCATCTATGCATCTAGCGCAGGATATTGTTTTCGCCGGCCATACGGTCGATCTCTCCCGGTCACAGTATTCTTCGTGCGGGAAACACTTTCTCGTTATTTTTCACGTAACATTTTATGCTTGTTTTAATATTATGACTTTTATAAAATTTATACTAACATTCTTTTATTATTTTACTTAAAAAAAAGTAAATTTTGGCAAATTATTGACATAGTGAATATTTATATACACATGATAAAAATAAATAAAATAAAAATTAATTAAAATAAATCTTGAAGTGATCTTGATTATACTTATTTATAATCTACCACCAAACTCAAGGTCACTGCAATATGTATGTATGTATAAAAACTGCTCAAGCAAGAGAAATGTTAGAAGTATTACAATTTACACAAACTAGGTACCTACTACAGCACCAACTATATTACATATTTTATAATACAACTGAATTTTTATATCCTGTACTAATAATATAGATGAAGCAAATGTTTAAAATGGCGTTTATATCGAAATTTCTTGTTTTTGTTGTGATTGCGTTGATATCTAGATAGATTGTACGACATACATGTAACAAATACAAATTAAATACTCACCTGCATATATTATTATACGATATGTGTATGTAAATAAACCACTAGATCACAAAATAAAATTATCCATATATGAAACACAACACTGTCGATAGTCAAGCCGACATATTGCAAAATGCAAAAGATTGCTGGAGGGGTTGAAGTTTACTCTAAATTTACACTATTTCCAAAACATTGACTTCATTGACATTAGCGCATGCGTTCATTTCTTCTAGAGTAAATTCATAGTTCTCTAACGGCTAGAGTAGATCTGATTTTAAAATGTACACTGCATTTTTAACTCTAAACTTTTTACCATTAACACTAACTCTTTTACACCAGCAAATTTTGAACTGTATATACTCAAAGATATACTACTAGCCTTGGGCTATTGCTGCTGGTGCTTCGATTTTATATGCCGTTGCAGGTGACAATTTTTATATGTGCGATACTCGCACTTCGCGCATATAAAATCGTGCAAATTTAAATGAATGTTTTTTTAATGTTACTGTAGAGCGTCATTCCTACCGGTTTTATATTCGCACTGATCGCATTTGAAGTTTAGCTGCTTAACATGTACACATTTAATGTGCCTCTCCAAATGCTGTTTATTGTCTGTCGCATATTCGCAGTGCTCGCATGACATTTTTTTTTACGTTTGGGCGGATTTTCACTAATGGTGTTCTCGTTATCAGCATCGGTTTGAGATGACATATTCTTTTCGGGCTGAGGCGTTTTACTTTTACTATCGTTACTGTCTTCCGTCTGTGTTGAAACGTTTTCTTTTGTATACCGAGCCGTTTCACTTTCAGTATCATTATTTTCCTCGGTTTGGGTTGAGACGTTTTTTTTTGGCAGGCTGAGTCGTTTTTCTTTTAGTACCGCCATTCAGCCTGCTTTTTAGCAGGCTGAACGGCCTGGGGATCTTGTTCTGGTGACAAAGTCTCTATATCATTTATGGGTTTAATTGGTGTATTCGAAACAAGTGTCACAATGTTTTTTAAAACCACAGACGGTCTTAATCTAATCATACTCGTCTCTCCTGTGAAAATATTTTTTCTCGTAGTAGGTTCTTCTGTCTGTTAAAAAAAAACACAATTATGAATAGCTATTAGATAAAATTTATATTTAAATGATCACTGAATAACCCAAATAAATGGCACCATACTTTTTCTAAAACACGTACAGTTCAACAAGAACAGCAACACTACGTAAGTGCCTCAAACAGGTAGTTTATGCAGTAAAAATAATGCATCTCCAACGAAAAAGCTACTATTCTCGACGAACTGGTACTTAAAAATGACAATCTTCTCAACTCAATTAAAGCTCCGGCCTACTAAAGACGAAACCGCAAAGTCAAGTAAATATACTACCTATACTGTAGTAATTTAGTACAAGCATGTGTGAAACAAGAGTTTCGTGCCAAGTTTATTTCATGACTGGATATTAACGAGTGTTGAAAATAGACAACCAGTCTCATCCCTGCAACTCTAGCATACCGCGTAAGTGGCGTTATATGTATTAAGTATGTATGTATGAATGGAAGAAATGTCAAGTTGAAAATATGGGTTAAAATGTATAAAGTTTGTAGAGCTGTTAAAATGCAGTAATAGACAGAATAAACTAATTAGTAGAAGTGTTGTGTTTTATTATTAAGAAATATTATTTTATCATGGTTATGGACTCAGACACGTTTTAGTTAAAAATATCTGGTTAAGACGGGCGTTTACCAACAAATAGAAACTTATACAACTGAAATTACTCGCGGGACGGGTAGACGCAAGCGGGTGTGAGTAAGTGAAGCTACACGATATTCGGTTTCCTTCACGGCGCTTCGGTTTTATTCATAGATTAAGGAATGCTATAGATGGGAAACATATTGCTGTGACTCTTGCAATTTGAGATTTATATAAAAATAATTTAAATTATTCAATCAATAAGTAAGTAAGAATCAAGCATGCATCCTAGTGCTAAGCCTTATGCTAGACTAAGACTTCATAAATTTTCTGCAAAAATAGTAGGTTAGGCAAACTTACATCTAACTAGCTCAGTTTAGTATGACTAAAGAAAATTTTCTCTCAGGGGCAGAAAATATAAATAAATTCTCCAATCAATTTGAATGCTCTTTAATTATCACCAGGTCAGGTAAAGAAAATAAAATGCAAAATAAATCTTATCATCTAATTTATTAAAAGAAAGTGTTAAAGAAAGAGAAATTTTAAATTACACAAATATATATATTTACAAAAATTTAATATTCCAAAACATCATATAAAACCACACATATCATAATCAACTAGTCAATATAATAAAGAAATTATAATTAGTGAAAGCATAACATCGAGAAAAATTTATATTTTTAAAAATAAACGTGATTATCATGATTTATATTCGTCAAGGATACATGTAAACAATCAACATCTTTAATAAAATAAAGTTTATTGCATATTGTGAATTGTACTGGAATATGAATAACCAAAAATTACGCGATTTATTATTTACAAAAATATAAACATTAAGCAAATGTTTAAAATGGCATTTATATCGAAATTTCTTGTTTTTGTTGTGATTGCGTCGATATCTAGATAGATTGTACGACATACATGTAACAAATACAAATTAAATACTCACCTGCATATATTATTATACGATATGTGTATGTAAATAAACCACTAGATCACAAAATAAAATTATCCATATATAAAACACAACACTGTCGATAGTCAAGCCGACATATTGCAATATGCAAAAGATTGCTGGAGGGGTTGAAGTTCACTCTAAATTTACACTATTTCCAAAACATTGACATTAGCGCATGCGTTCATTTCTTCTAGAGTAAATTCATAGTTCTCTAACGGCTAGAGTAGATCTGATTTTAAAATTTACACTGCATTTTTAACTCTAAAATTTTTACCATTAACACTAACTCTTTTACACCAGCAAATTTTGAACTGTGTATACTCAAAGATATACTACTAGCCTTGGGCTATTGCTGCTGGTGCTTCGATTTTATATGCCGTTGCAGGTGACAATTTTTATATGTGCGATACTCGCACTTCGCGCATATAAAATCGTGCAACTTTAAATGAATGTTTTTTTAATGTTGCTGTAGAGCGTCATTCCTACCGGTTTTATATTCGCACTGATCGCATTTGAAGTTTAGCTGCTTAACATGTACACATTTAATGTGCCTCTCCAAATGCTGTTTATTGTCTGTCGCATATTCGCAGTGCTCGCATGACATTTTTTTTTTTACGTTTGGGCGGATTTTCAGTAATGGTGTTCTCGTTATCAGCATCGGTTTGAGATGATATATTCTTTTCGGTCTGAGGCGTTTTACTTTTACTATCGTTACTGTCTTCCTTCTGTGTTGAAACGTTTTCTTTTGTATACCGAGCCGTTTCACTTTCAGTATCATTATTTTCCTCGGTTTGGGTTGAGACGTTTTTTTTTGGCAGGCTGAGTCGTTTTTCTTTTAGTATCGCCGTTCAGCCTGCTTTTTAGCAGGCTGAGCGGCCTGGGGATCTTGTTCTGGTGACAAAGTCTCTATATCATTTATGGGTTTAATAGGTGTATTCGAAACAACTGTCACAATGTTTTTTAAAACCACAGACGGTCTTAATCTAATCATACTCGTCTCTCCTGTGAAAATATTTTTTCTCGTAGTAGGTTCTTCTGTCTGTTAAAAAAAAACACAATTATGAATAGCTATTAGATAAAATTTATATTTAAATGATCACTGAATAACCCAAATAAATTGCACCATACTTTTTCTAAAACACGTACACTTCAACAAGAACAGCAACACTACGTAAGTGCCTCAAACAGGTAGTTTATGCAGTTAAAATAATGCATCTCCAACGAAAAAGCTACTATTCTCGACGAACTGGTACTTAAAAATTACAATCTTCTCAACTCAATTAAAGCTCCGGCCTACTAAAGACGAAACCGCAAAGTCAAGTAAATATACTACCTATACTGTAGTAATTTAGTACAAGCATGTGTGAAACAAGAGTTTCGTGCCAAGTTTATTTCATGACTATATATTAACGAATGTTGAAAATAGACAACCAGTCTCATCCCTGCAACTCTAGCATACCGCCGTAAGTGGCGTTATATGTATTAAGTATGTATGTATGAATGGAAGAAGTGTCAAGTTGAAAATATGGGTTAAAATGTATAAAGTTTGTAGAGCTGTTAAAATGCAGTAATAGACAAAATAAACTAATTAGTACAAGTGTTGTGTTTTATTATTAAGAAATATTATTTTATCATGGTTATGGACTCAGACACGTTTTAGTTAAAAATATCTGGTTAAGACGGGCGTTTACCAACAAATAGAAACTTATACAACTGAAATTACTCGTGGGACGGGTAGACGCAAGGGGGCGTGAGTAAGTGAAGCTACACGATATTCGGTTTCCTTCACAGCGCTTCGGTTTTATTCATAGATTAAGGAATGCTATAGATGGGAAACATATTGCTGTGACTCTTGCAATTTGAGATTTATATAAAAATAATTTAAATTATTCAATCAATAAGTAAGTAAGAATCAAGCATGCATCCTAGTGCTAAGCCTTATGCTAGACTAAGACTTAATAAATTTTCTGCAAAAATAGTAGGTTAGGCAAACTTACATCTAACTAGCTCAGTTTAGTAGGACTAAAGAAAATTTTCTCTCAGGGGCAGAAAATATAAATAAATTCTCCAATCAATTTGAATGCTCTTTAATTATCACCAGGTCAGGTAAAGAAAATAAAATGCAAAATAAATCTTATCATCTAATTTATTAAAAGAAAGTGTTAAAGAAAGAGAAATTTTAAATTACACAAATATATATATTTACAAAAATTTAATATTCCAAAACATCATATAAAACCACACATATCATAATCAACTAGTCAATATAATAAAGAAATTATAATTAATGAAAGCATAACATCGAGAAAAATTTATATTTTTAAAAATAAACGTGATTATCATGATTTATATTCGTCAAGGATACATGTAAACAATCAACATCTTTAATAAAATAAAGTTTATTGCATATTGTGAATTGTACTGGAATATGAATAACCAAAAATTACGCGATTTATTATTTACAAAAATATAAACATTAAGCAAATGTTTAAAATGGCGTTTATATCGAAATTTCTTGTTTTTGTTGTGATTGCGTTGATATCTAGATAGATTGTACGACATACATGTAACAAATACAAATTAAATACTCACCTGCATATATTATTATACGATATGTGTATGTAAATAAACCACTAGATCACAAAATAAAATTATCCATATATAAAACACAACACTGTCGATAGTCAAGCCGACATATTGCAAAATGCAAAACATTGCTGGAGGGGTTGAAGTTCACTCTAAATTTACACTATTTCCAAAACATTGACATTAGCGCATGCGTTCATTTCTTCTAGAGTAAATTCATAGTTCTCTAACGGCTAGAGTAGATCTGATTTTAAAATGTACACTGCATTTTTAACTCTAAAATTTTTACCATTAACACTAACTCTTTTACACCAGCAAATTTTGAACTGTGTATACTCAAAGATATACTACTAGCCTTGGGCTATTGCTGCTGGTGCTTCGATTTTATATGCCGTTGCAGGTGACAATTTTTATATGTGCGATACTCGCACTTCGCGCATATAAAATCGTGCAACTTTAAATGAATGTTTTTTTAATGTTGCTGTAGAGCGTCATTCCTACTGGTTTTATATTCGCACTGATCGCATTTGAAGTTTAGCTGCTTAACATGTACACATTTAATGTGCCTCTCCAAATGCTGTTTATTGTCTGTCGCATATTCGCAGTGCTCGCATGACATTTTTTTTTACGTTTGAGCGGATTTTCACTAATGGTGTTCTCGTTATCAGCATCGGTTTGAGATGACATATTCTTTTCGGGCTGAGGCGTTTTACTTTTACTATCGTTACTGTCTTCCTTCTGTGTTGAAACGTTTTCTTTTGTATACCGAGCCGTTTCACTTTCAGTATCATTATTTTCCTCGGTTTGGGTTGAGACGTTTTTTTTGGCAGGCTGAGTCGTTTTTCTTTTAGTATCGCCGTTCAGCCTGCTTTTTAGCAGGCTGAACGGCCTGGGGATCTTGTTCTGGTGACAAAGTCTCTATATCATTTATGGGTTTAATAGGTGTATTCGAAACAACTGTCACAATGTTTTTTAAAACCACAGACGGTCTTAATCTAATCATACTCGTCCCTCCTGTGAAAATATTTTTTCTCGTAGTAGGTTCTTGTGTCTGTTAAAAAAAGAACACAATTATGAATAGCTATTAGATAAAATTTATATTTAAATGATCAGTGAATAACCCAAATAAATGGCACCATACTTTTTCTAAAACACATACAGTTCAACAAGAACAGCAACACTACGTAAGTGCCTCAAACAGGTAGTTTATGCAGTAAAAATAATGCATCTCCAACGAAAAAGCTACTATTCTCGACGAACTGGTACTTAAAAATACCAATCTTCTCAACTAAATTAAAGCTCCGGCCTACTAAAGACGAAACCGCAAAGTCAAGTAAATATACTACCTATACTGTAGTAATTTAGAACAAGCATGTGTGAAACAAGAGTTTCGTGCGAAGTTTATTTCATGACTGGATATTAACGAGTGTTGAAAATAGACAACCAGTCTCATCCCTGCAACTCTAGCATACCGCGTAAGTGGCGTTATATGTATTAAGTATGTATGTATGAATGGAAGAAGTGTCAAGTTGAAAATATGGGTTAAAATGTATAAAGTTTCTGCAAAAATAGTAGGTTAGGCAAACTTACATCTAACTAGCTCAGTTTAGTATGACTAAAGAAAATTTTCTCTCAGGGGCAGAAAATATAAATAAATTCTCCAATCAATTTGAATGCTCTTTAATTATCACCAGGTCAGGTAAAGAAAATAAAATGCAAAATAAATCTTATCATCTAATTTATTAAAAGAAAGTGTTAAAGAAAGAGAAATTTTAAATTACACAAATATATATATTTACAAAAATTTAATATTCCAAAACATCATATAAAACCATACATATCATAATCAACTAGTCAATATAATAAAGAAATTATAATTAATGAAAGCATAACATCGAGAAAAATTTATATTTTTAAAAATAAACGTGATTATCATGATTTATATTCGTCAAGGATACATGTAAACAATCAACATCTTTAATAAAATAAAGTTTATTGCATATTGTGAATTGTACTGGAATATGAATAACCAAAAATTACGCGATTTATTATTTACAAAAATATAAACATTAAGCAAATGTTTAAAATGGCGTTTATATCGAAATTTCTTGTTTTTGTTGTGATTGCGTCGATATCCTGTGGAAGTGTGTTTATGTACGCGGAGGACACCTGTATTGTTGTATCGGATAGGGACTCAAGCATTTTGAAATTAAAAGTTGAACTTGCCGTTGTTGACTTTATTGAATATTGCCGAGCTAACGCGCTCATGGTGAATGTCGGGAAAACGGTGTTGATGGAGGTACATAACATCCGGAGAGCGTCAATGAATATGAATATTAATGTTGGCGGGAATACTCTTGAAACCACCCCATCACTGATGTTTTTAGGTGCTATTATTGATAGAAACCTGATATGGAAAAATCATATAGATCATGTCTGCGAGAAATTAAATAGGAGCTGCTACGTAATCTTCTCCTTGAAAAACATGTTAACAGCTGAGTCCCTATTAGGAATTTATTATGCACTAGTGTACTCTGCAATTTCATTTAATATTATAGTTTGGGGACAGGCATCCGAAATAAAAAGGGTCTTTATTGCTCAAAAGCGTATCCTTCGGATAATTTTTAATGTATCACGCGAAACATCCTGCAGAGATTTATTCTCCAAAAATAAGATCTTAACGGTCTCATCAATATATATTTATAGATTGTTGTCTTATATTTACAAAAATCGGGACCATTATCAGAAAAATGGCGGATATCATAATTACGAGACGCGAAAAAGGGATGACATAAGGGCTCGTAAACCAACTCACTCTTACTTTAAGAAATCTCCATTCTATGCAGGTTGTCACCTGTTCAATCTTTTACAAGAAAGAGTGAAAGGCTCGCCTACAATGAAAATATTTAAGAGGGAGTTAAAGGGGCTGTTACTTGAGGGTGTTTTTTACAGCATCGAGGAGTTCGAGAGTCACATTCGGACGAGTAGTCTGGGTGTTTGACATATATATCTGTGAGCGTTTGTTTACAACTTGATTTGATTTTAATTTTAATGTTACTTATTTTGTAATTGACATGTATTTTTTAATATTGACATATCCAATCGTTGTGTACCAAGGCCAATGGACCAATAAATATTATTATTATTATTATTATATAACTGAAATTACTCGCGGGACGGGTAGACGCAAGGGGGTGTGAGTAAGTGAAGCTACACGATATTCGGTTTCCTTCACAGCGCTTCGGTTTTATTCATAGATTAAGGAATGCTATAGATGGGAAACATATTGCTGTGACTCTTGCAATTTGAGATTTATATAAAAATAATTTAAATTATTCAATCAATAAGTAAGTAAGAATCAAGCATGCATCCTAGTGCTAAGCCTTATGCTAGACTAAGACTTAATAAATTTTCTGCAAAAATAGTAGGTTAGGCAAACTTACATCTAACTAGCTCAGTTTAGTAGGACTAAAGAAAATTTTCTCTCAGGGGCAGAAAATATAAATAAATTCTCCAATCAATTTGAATGCTCTTTAATTATCACCAGGTCAGGTAAAGAAAATAAAATGCAAAATAAATCTTATCATCTAATTTATTAAAAGAAAGTGTTAAAGAAAGAGAAATTTTAAATTACACAAATATATATCTGTACCTCAGAGCCAGACTACGTTAAGTCCAAGTTAGTAGTTTTCGAGGAGAGGCAAATGAAAAATACAATTCTTACAGTTTTTGAAGTTACATTGGTAGTTATTAATAAATTTTGTTAAAATTTTGAATACGGTTTCGTGTTGGAATTAAGAAAAATGTAATATAATAAAATTATGGTTTTGGCTTTTATTTTTCCCAAAAGTGGACTTAACATAGTCTGGTGTGCAAAAAAAGTTTAGTTGTAGCACTTAATATATGTTTTAAGTCCAGGTTGATTGACTTACCATCATGTTGCGTGACTTGACATGCATGATAAGTTAACATAATTCAACTGAAATGAAACAGTGCAATGCAAAAATTGCAATTTTATTTCATAAGTACAAAATTGGGAAAAGTCTACACTAGGGCCAATAAATATTATTATATGTAAGAACATTAAAAATCAGTGTAACAATAAAACTTACGAGTATTACAGACTTTCTCCATCATCACCATCATTGTTTCCATGAATTAATGTATTATAGTAAGGGTGAAACCTTTTTGGTACCCATTTCAGTATGTTTTGCAAATTGTTGTACTTTTTAGTCGACATCGGTTTAGGGCCGTCCCTGATGGGAGATATGGTAATTTGACGAACGCTTTCACTGCGTCTTGTTTTCCTATTAAAGTCTATTTCTAGAAACTCTTCGTTGCAAACTGTTTTATAGTAAAGAATGCCCGGGTTGTCTTGTCTGACTTGCAAATGTCGTACCTGCGATATAAGAAAATCTTCTCCTTTGGTATTCTTCTTTTTGTTAATGTAAGGTGCTCTTTGCCCGTCAAAAAGTTGTTTAAAATCCTTAAAATCCGATGTTTCCATATTCATTACTGTAAATTGTTTCTTAGCTCCAGATACTCTGGCAATTTGCTGCCAGTCCCATGGTGTCATAATTTGAAATTAAGGAACTTTTTTTCTTTCACGCTCTATGACGGAATGGACGGCATCAGCTTCTTGATGGGTATGACCTCTTGCTAGGAACTTATGGTTGACAACTTTAAGAGTGTGTTTGAGATGGAGTATCCAAAAATGGCACATTACCATTAAAATATTTCAGTTCTGACTCGGACAGTTGTCAGACCATATCGTTAATTTTTGTACGCTGTCGGAAACGAAATGTTCTACCCATTTTATGAAGCACGATGCCACCTCATTCCCACCCCTACCTGCCACACTTTCGTCCCACATCATGCAATAGCTTTTTTCAAGCGTCGAATCGTGAATAGTGAGGTTAAATGTCCATAGCTTGAGCGAATAAAAGCTCTGAGAATTGTGTAGATCTGGAGTGGGCAGACATTTCTGCAGATCAATCATGACCACTTTCTCTTCTAATAACTAGTCAATATAATAAAGAAATTATAATTAATGAAAGCATAACATCGAGAAAAATTTATATTTTTAAAAATAAACGTGATTATCATGATTTATATTCGTCAAGGATACATGTAAACAATCAACATCTTTAATAAAATAAAGTTTATTGCATATTGTGAATTGTACTGGAATATGAATAACCAAAAATTACGCGATTTATTATTTACAAAAATATAAACATTAAGCAAATGTTTAAAATGGCGTTTATATCGAAATTTCTTGTTTTTGTTGTGATTGCGTCGATATCCTGTGGAAGTGTGTTTATGTACGCGGAGGACACCTGTATTGTTGTATCGGATAGGGACTCAAGCATTTTGAAATTAAAAGTTGAACTTGCCGTTGTTGACTTTATTGAATATTGCCGAGCTAACGCGCTCATGGTGAATGTCGGGAAAACGGTGTTGATGGAGGTACATAACATCCGGAGAGCGTCAATGAATATGAATATTAATGTTGGCGGGAATACTCTTGAAACCACCCCATCACTGATGTTTTTAGGTGCTATTATTGATAGAAACCTGATATGGAAAAATCATATAGATCATGTCTGCGAGAAATTAAATAGGAGCTGCTACGTAATCTTCTCCTTGAAAAACATGTTAACAGCTGAGTCCCTATTAGGAATTTATTATGCACTAGTGTACTCTGCAATTTCATTTAATATTATAGTTTGGGGACAGGCATCCGAAATAAAAAGGGTCTTTATTGCTCAAAAGCGTATCCTTCGGATAATTTTTAATGTATCACGCGAAACATCCTGCAGAGATTTATTCTCCAAAAATAAGATCTTAACGGTCTCATCAATATATATTTATAGATTGTTGTCTTATATTTACAAAAATCGGGACCATTATCAGAAAAATGGCGGATATCATAATTACGAGACGCGAAAAAGGGATGACATAAGGGCTCGTAAACCAACTCACTCTTACTTTAAGAAATCTCCATTCTATGCAGGTTGTCACCTGTTCAATCTTTTACAAGAAAGAGTGAAAGGCTCGCCTACAATGAAAATATTTAAGAGGGAGTTAAAGGGGCTGTTACTTGAGGGTGTTTTTTACAGCATCGAGGAGTTCGAGAGTCACATTCGGACGAGTAGTCTGGGTGTTTGACATATATATCTGTGAGCGTTTGTTTACAACTTGATTTGATTTTAATTTTAATGTTACTTATTTTGTAATTGACATGTATTTTTTAATATTGACATATCCAATCGTTGTGTACCAAGGCCAATGGACCAATAAATATTATTATTATTATTATTATATAACTGAAATTACTCGCGGGACGGGTAGACGCAAGGGGGTGTGAGTAAGTGAAGCTACACGATATTCGGTTTCCTTCACAGCGCTTCGGTTTTATTCATAGATTAAGGAATGCTATAGATGGGAAACATATTGCTGTGACTCTTGCAATTTGAGATTTATATAAAAATAATTTAAATTATTCAATCAATAAGTAAGTAAGAATCAAGCATGCATCCTAGTGCTAAGCCTTATGCTAGACTAAGACTTAATAAATTTTCTGCAAAAATAGTAGGTTAGGCAAACTTACATCTAACTAGCTCAGTTTAGTAGGACTAAAGAAAATTTTCTCTCAGGGGCAGAAAATATAAATAAATTCTCCAATCAATTTGAATGCTCTTTAATTATCACCAGGTCAGGTAAAGAAAATAAAATGCAAAATAAATCTTATCATCTAATTTATTAAAAGAAAGTGTTAAAGAAAGAGAAATTTTAAATTACACAAATATATATCTGTACCTCAGAGCCAGACTACGTTAAGTCCAAGTTAGTAGTTTTCGAGGAGAGGCAAATGAAAAATACAATTCTTACAGTTTTTGAAGTTACATTGGTAGTTATTAATAAATTTTGTTAAAATTTTGAATACGGTTTCGTGTTGGAATTAAGAAAAATGTAATATAATAAAATTATGGTTTTGGCTTTTATTTTTCCCAAAAGTGGACTTAACATAGTCTGGTGTGCAAAAAAAGTTTAGTTGTAGCACTTAATATATGTTTTAAGTCCAGGTTGATTGACTTACCATCATGTTGCGTGACTTGACATGCATGATAAGTTAACATAATTCAACTGAAATGAAACAGTGCAATGCAAAAATTGCAATTTTATTTCATAAGTACAAAATTGGGAAAAGTCTACACTAGGGCCAATAAATATTATTATATGTAAGAACATTAAAAATCAGTGTAACAATAAAACTTACGAGTATTACAGACTTTCTCCATCATCACCATCATTGTTTCCATGAATTAATGTATTATAGTAAGGGTGAAACCTTTTTGGTACCCATTTCAGTATGTTTTGCAAATGGTTGTACTTTTTAGTCGACATCGGTTTAGGGCCGTCCCTGATGGGAGATATGGTAATTTGACGAACGCTTTCACTGCGTCTTGTTTTCCTATTAAAGTCTATTTCTAGAAACTCTTCGTTGCAAACTGTTTTATAGTAAAGAATGCCCGGGTTGTCTTGTCTGACTTGCAAATGTCGTACCTGCGATATAAGAAAATCTTCTCCTTTGGTATTCTTCTTTTTGTTAATGTAAGGTGCTCTTTGCCCGTCAAAAAGTTGTTTAAAATCCTTAAAATCCGATGTTTCCATATTCATTACTGTAAATTGTTTCTTAGCTCCAGATACTCTGGCAACTTGCTGCCAGTCCCATGGTGTCATAATTTGAAATTGAGGAACTTTTTTTCTTTCACGCTCTATGACGGAATGGACGGCATCAGCTTCTTGATGGGTATGACCTCTTGCTAGGAACTTATGGT
The DNA here is from genome assembly GCA_963170755.1 of Amphimallon solstitiale. Taxonomy (NCBI): domain Eukaryota; kingdom Metazoa; phylum Arthropoda; class Insecta; order Coleoptera; family Scarabaeidae; genus Amphimallon; species Amphimallon solstitiale. Next base: position 36,519,936 of record OY720677.1, read on the forward strand.
TGACAACTTTAAGAGTGTGTTTGAGATGGAGTATCCAAAAATGGCACATTACCATTAAAATATTTCAGTTCTGACTCGGACAGTTGTCAGACCATATCGTTAATTTTTGTACGCTGTCGGAAACGAAATGTTCTACCCATTTTATGAAGCACGATGCCACCTCATTCCCACCCCTACCTGCCACACGTTCGTCCCACATCATGCAATAGCTTTTTTCAAGCGTCGAATCGTGAATAGTGAGGTTAAATGTCCATAGCTTGAGCGAATAAAAGCTCTGAGAATTGTGTAGATCTGGAGTGGGCAGACATTTCTGCAGATCAATCATGACCACTTTCTCTTCTAATAACTTTGCCCTTGCTTTCATTTTGTCATTGGATTTATCTCTGTATCTATTCTCTGCATCCAAAAGGTGTTCGTCATATTGTTTCTGCACATTTGTCCTGGACTCTGCTGATTCTGCTTCCTGTAATTGGAGTTTAAACGCATCGCACAAGTCGCAGGTGTCATTGTCCGGACTTTTAAAGGAATAATTATACTCATAATTAAATATCTCTGAGTACAACCACTCTTTTCCAATATTTACGGCTTCTACACCATGTTCCTTACACTCTTCCAAATAGAGAGCGTACATTTTGCTAATATTTAAATGATTTCCTAAATACCTTTTCTTAGACCTTTCCCGAGAGTAATGCGACTCGTATGTTGGGAATTTTGAAATATGATTGCGAATGCTGTTGCGTACCTCTTCTGAAATTTTGTTAATAGGTTCATTGATTGCAGTCTCCACTGTTTGCTGTGAGATGCTTAGGGTGTTGAGAAAAAAACTTCTACATACTGTTTGTTTAATGCCACCTGTTTCAAAACTGTAACTATTGCTAAAGGTTCTTTTGCCGCTTCTCTTTCCTGTTATTGGTATTTGTTCAACTCGAGATGCAATAAACTGTCTTCTCACATTAATTGATTTAGTAGGATTCCAAAAATTATCATGTATGACTTGACGAGTTACTTCAGAAATTTTAGTTTTGAATAATAACTTGCAGGTGTCGTTGCAGGGTTCTTTCATTTTTCGTGGCTCTATTATGCGACTACCACTGTCCGTTGTGTATTCTACTCCTGAGTATCTTTTCGTCTTTGTTAAGTTTTTTTTCCACATTTTTGGATTAGATTGTCTTTTTCTGCTTCGTTTCTTCACTTGTCCTGTATTTTTACGTGAATTGTCATTTTGCTGTACATCCTCTTCATCACTGTTATTTTCTTCTACATCATCTTGATCATCGTCGTTATTGCCTAAATAATCTGGATCTGCAACTTCGTCATCGTTATCAAAATCTGAAAATTCTTCTTCCCTCTCAGGAGTCCTATGTAAGAATTCTGTACTATCAGCAGTAATATGCAAAACTGATTCACTGTTGAAATCAGGATTATCAATTCTGTTAATAGTTTCTTCGATTGAGTGAGTCTGTTGCTCCTGGACTCGTTCATAAGAAAAAGAGGGAACATCATGTTCATTAGACTCTGGCATATCCATTTCGTTAGTACCTAATAATTAAAAATAATACATAGGTAATGAGCATACAAAATGTTAGCGTATATTATTATTATTTTGTGTTTGAATATAATATGCCACTTTATCTTTACATGCCCCAAGCAAGCATAAACAAAGTCGCTTCCGGCACTAAAATCATTTTTAAAGACATGACAATAAAGTATTTTCGATAACAGCAAAGAAGCAGACTCTTCAATTTAAGTATCTGTGAATTTTTGAAAATGTACGATAATATTAAGTCACAATGTGTGCATAAAAAGGTAAAGGCAAACAATGTTAAGTCCTGTCGGCGAGCAGACTACACTATTTTATAATCTAATCTGCTAGCATACATTACAGGAGTGATAATTATTAGAAAAAACAAAAGACTAGCATTAAATTCTGTATACTATTAGACATAATAATTCACCTACCTGTTTCCTTATCGGCACTTTTTACTGAATTGCAAAGGTCCTCTTTATTTTCGTTTATTAGCTTAACTAATTGTAATATTCTTTGTGTTCTGGAAGCCATTATAACACAAAAGTGCACAAATTAATTTCTAGTAGGTGCAGTAGTATTCTTTAAAAACAACAACAATAATAACAAAAATAATGCAACAAGACGTGTGTATAGTTGGACTTAACCTAGTACACTGACGGCACATTCAGCTGCAGACTACGATATGGTGACTTAACTTGATTTGCTTCTGAGGAACCATTGGACTTAACATACTTTAAAACACGCTATGTTCTGTACTTTTAGAGATACACTTAAAATAGCACCAGAAAATAAAAGTACATATAAAGTTATGTCACTTAGCATGTTTAGTCCAAAAACTCAAAATTTGGACTTAACATACTCTGGCTCTGAGGTACAGATATATTTACAAAAATTTAATATTCCAAAACATCATATAAAACCACACATATCATAATCAACTAGTCAATATAATAAAGAAATTATAATTAATGAAAGCATAACATCGAGAAAAATTTATATTTTTAAAAATAAACGTGATTATCATGATTTATATTCGTCAAGGATACATGTAAACAATCAACATCTTTAATAAAATAAAGTTTATTGCATATTGTGAATTGTACTGGAATATGAATAACCAAAAATTACGCGATTTATTATTTACAAAAATATAAACATTAAGCAAATGTTTAAAATGGCGTTTATATCGAAATTTCTTGTTTTTGTTGTGATTGCGTCGATATCTAGATAGATTGTACATGTAACAAATACAAATTAAATACTCACCTGCATATATTATTATACGATATGTGTATGTAAATAAACCACTAGATCACAAAATAAAATTATCCATATATAAAACACAACACTGTCGATAGTCAAGCCGACATATTGCAAAATGCAAAAGATTGCTGGAGGGGTTGAAGTTCACTCTAAATTTACACTATTTCCAAAACATTGACATTAGCGCATGCGTTCATTTCTTCTAGAGTAAATTCATAGTTCTCTAACGGCTAGAGTAGATCTGATTTTAAAATGTACACTGCATTTTTAACTCTAAAATTTTTACCATTAACACTAACTCTTTTACACCAGCAAATTTTGAACTGTGTATACTCAAAGATATACTACTAGCCTTGCGCTATTGCTGCTGGTGCTTCGATTTTATATGCCGTTGCAGGTGACAATTTTTATATGTGCGATACTCGCACTTCGCGCATATAAAATCGTGCAACTTTAAATGAATGTTTTTTTAATGTTGCTGTAGAGCGTCATTCCTACCGGTTTTATATTCGCACTGATCGCATTTGAAGTTTAGCTGCTTAACATGTACACATTTAATGTGCCTCTCCAAATGCTGTTTATTGTCTGTCGCATATTCGCAGTGCTCGCATGACATTTTTTTTTTACGTTTGGGCGGATTTTCACTAATGGTGTTCTCGTTATCAGCATCGGTTTGAGATGACATATTCTTTTCGGGCTGAGGCGTTTTACTTTTACTATCGTTACTGTCTTCCGTCTGTGTTGAAGCGTTTTCTTTTGTATCCCGAGCCGTTTCACTTTCAGTATCATTATTTTCCTCGGTTTGGGTTGAGACGTTTTTTTGGCAGGCTGAGTCGTTTTTCTTTTAGTATCGCCGTTCAGCCTGCTTTTTAGCAGGCTGAACGGCCTGGGGATCTTGTTCTGGTGACAAAGTCTCTATATCATTTATGGGTTTAATAGGTGTATTCGAAACAACTGTCACAATGTTTTTTAAAACCACAGACGGTCTTAATCTAATCATACTCGTCTCTCCTGTGAAAATATTTTTTCTCGTAGTAGGTTCTTCTGCCTGTTAAAAAAAGAACACAATTATGAATAGCTATTAGATAAAATTTATATTTAAATGATCACTGAATAACCCAAATAAATGGCACCATACTTTTTCTAAAACACGTACAGTTCAACAAGAACAGCAACACTACGTAAGTGCCTCAAACAGGTAGTTTATGCAGTAAAAATAATGCATCTCCAACGAAAAAGCTACTATTCTCGACGAACTGGTACTTAAAAATTACAATCTTCTCAACTCAATTAAAGCTCCGGCCTACTAAAGACGAAACCGCAAAGTCAAGTAAATACACTACCTATACTGTAGTAATTTAGTACAAGCATGTGTGAAACAAGAGGTTCGTGCCAAGTTTATTTCATGACTGGATATTAACGAGTGTTGAAAATAGACAACCAGTCTCATCCCTGCAACTCTAGCATACCGCGTAAGTGGCGTTATATGTATTAAGTATGTATGTATGAATGGAAGAAGTGTCAAGTTGAAAATATGGGTTAAAATGTATAAAGTTTGTAGAGCTGTTAAAATGCAGTAATAGACAGAATAAACTAATTAGTACAAGTGTTGTGTTTTATTATTAAGAAATATTATTTTATCATGGTTATGGACTCAGACACGTTTTAGTTAAAAATATCTGGTTAAGACGGGCGTTTACCAACAAATAGAAACTTATACAACTGAAATTACTCGCGGGACGGGTAGACGCAAGGGGGTGTGAGTAAGTGAAGCTACACGATATTCGGTTTCCTTCACGGCGCTTCGGTTTTATTCATAGATTAAGGAATGCTATAGATGGGAAACATATTGCTGTGACTCTTGCAATTTGAGATTTATATAAAAATAATTTAAATTATTCAATCAATAAGTAAGTAAGAATCAAGCATGCATCCTAGTGCTAAGCCTTATGCTAGACTAAGACTTCATAAATTTTCTGCAAAAATAGTAGGTTAGGCAAACTTACATCTAACTAGCTCAGTTTAGTATGACTAAAGAAAATTTTCTCTCAGGGGCAGAAAATATAAATAAATTCTCCAATCAATTTGAATGCTCTTTAATTATCACCAGGTCAGGTAAAGAAAATAAAATGCAAAATAAATCTTATCATCTAATTTATTAAAAGAAAGTGTTAAAGAAAGAGAAATTTTAAATTACACAAATATATATATTTACAAAAATTTAATATTCCAAAACATCATATAAAACCACACATATCATAATCAACTAGTCAATATAATAAAGAAATTATAATTAATGAAAGCATAACATCGAGAAAAATTTATATTTTTAAAAGTAAACGTGATTATCATGATTTATATTCGTCAAGGATACATGTAAACAATCAACATCTTTAATAAAATAAAGTTTATTGCATATTGTGAATTGTACTGGAATATGAATAACCAAAAATTACGCGATTTATTATTTACAAAAATATAAACATTAAGCAAATGTTTAAAATGGCGTTTATATCGAAATTTCTTGTTTTTGTTGTGATTGCGTCGATATCTAGATAGATTGTACATGTAACAAATAGGGTAAACTACCCAGTGATTGGCCTCCCATTCTAATAACTAGATTTAAAGGCTCATTATATTTCACCAACCTACATAATGAGAACGGCGCCTAACGTTTTTGATAGGTAATAGATCAACATTTTTCAAAAACATGTTACTTTTACTTATTTGTTAGTAAATTTTGCAGTATTAATTAATCTGGTCTGTGAAAACCAAAAGCTAGTCATTGGCCGCACTTACTCATTGACTGGCCCCCTGATTTTCCAATTATTGGCCACTGAATGCAAGCAAGCAAGAAAAAAATAAATTGGTGTTTTTTTAGTTTAGAATAAACTTTATTTTGCTATAATACAAAAATAATATATAGGCAGATAAGTATCTTCTATATAATATATTAGGACTTCCAAATAAAACGCAACTTAATAACATTTTCGAAAGTAGTTTCTAAACTAAACTACTTTTTTTTCATTTATATTATTTGTAGGTACTTAGGTATTTTTGATTGGTTAAACAAGTTGGACACGTAAATATATTAGAGTTTGATTTGTGCAAGTTTAACCGTTCAATGCATAAGTAATGGTAAACACGTCTGCATGAATTACATTTTACTCCATGGTTAAGATATTTCAAATTTTTAGTGCAAGAGTAACACAACCCGCTGAATAACTTCTGGTTTGTGAAAATCAAAGCAGATGTTACTTCTGAATCGTTCTCGCAAAAGAGCCATTTCTTCACCTTTTCAATGTTTCTTTTCTCCGTGTCTAGCCCTTCTTGACTTGCTTCCTTTTCATAATTGCACACAATCTTTTCAGATGAGTATTCTTGCATGTCATCTTCTGATAAAATCGTACTCCTTTTTACATAACTGTTCTTGTAGTCTAGAAGGTTATTTTGATTTTTTTTTTCACAATGTACATAATTTTTTTCAATTATTTTTTCATTAACTTCTGCTAGGATCCTCATCTGATCTTCTATTCTGTTATATTTTTCAATGACGTTTGATCCATCGTTTTTATTATCATTTATTACACAGTCTGTCAAACTCTTGTCTAAATTGTTCTGAATAATTTCAGCTTCAACATTTTCTTTTCCTATTTTCTCAGTACTCTTTTGTTCCACTGGTTTTTCACATGTGGGTTTGGAGACCCCCGTCTGTATTTTAAGTTTTTTTTGGCAGACATTAGAAGCTATATGCTTTTTGACATTCTTGCCTTTTTTAGTATCTTTAGCCTTATTTTTCTCATTTTGTTTTTCAAGTCTCAACTTCTTTCTCTCTTCCTTTTCAAGTAGTTTCCGTTTTTTTGTTTCCTCTTCTTCTGCTTTTTTCTTAAGCCATTGGGTAGACGTAATCGCAAAAGGTATTTTTTCAGTTGCTCTTTTACCTTTCCTAATAGGTGTTTTAGCGTACCATAATGTTTTATCTAGAGAAATTGAAGAATCTTGAACAGTTTCGTTGCCTTTTACGCCTGTTTCAAAATCGATGTTTAAACATTCTTGGTTTTCTGTTCTCAACATCGTGGCTTGTGTATCGGTTTCACATATTCGAGGGTCTACATTATCAAGCTGATTTAAAGTAGTTTCATCTGTCAGAAACAGAATGGGAATATCATTTATATTAAGCGAATTCCAGTTACTTTCTTCGTTAGTCGGAATTTCTTTTAACTCCTCGATTATAACATTTTCTGTTAACGGTTGATTCGACTCAGAATATTTAACAACCTCATTACGTTCCTCTTCGAATGGCGCAAATTTTTTCCATAGCTTATAAAGAAGACATTGCTCGTTTGGATCATTTTCATACTCCTGTTTATGCATGGTAAACTCATCCAATAACTCAGAACCAACAATATTTGCGAAATCTTTGTAGCTCAAATATGTACCATCACTGTTTTCACTAGTCGGATCAGGCGCTTTATTTTGACCTCCGAGACATTTAGAAAAATCTATGGCATCTGGATTCCAAGGGTAAAGTCCGGAAGCTCGAAATCCGTTTTTAATTGTTTCAATTTTAGCAGAGCCTTCTACAACAACTTTGAGAACAGGAGCGAAATGCTCCTTGGTCAGAGTTTCCAACGGATGGGTTCTTCTCCACTCAACAACCGCTTTTTTCCACCCATTTTTTATCGGCTTGAATGCTGCAACGTCCGCGGGTTGCATAATTCGTGTAGCATTCGGGTACAGACAAACTAAAATTATTTGAAGTTTTACACATAAAGAACTAAGTTTGTATGAGAGATGTGTACAGTGACCGTCTACGAAGAGAATTACGGGGAAACTCGTACCTATTTTCTTTAAATAAGGATATAAAATGTTTTCTATGTAGTCACTCATAACGTCTATTTTCATCCACCCTGTATCTGAAAGACCGATTCCCCATCCTGGAGGCACGGACTTTGCGATATTTGTGGGGAGCCTTTTATATGGATATACGATCATTGGTGGCGTTACCTGACCAGAAGCCGTAAAAGTAAACATTACTGTTAATGTGGCTTTAGAAGAAGCATGCTCCACCTCATAAACATTTCGTGCTCCTCTTGGAGCGAGTACTTTATTGTTCTTAGGGCATAGGTGGAAAGACGTTTCATCGGCGTTCATTACTCTGTTTGGATCGTCCAATATTTCTGTAAATCCTTTTGATATCATGTAGTCTTCTATTTCCGCAAACCATTTTTTAATATTTGACTCTGATACGTTTGCACTTGCTGCTGTCACAGCTTCTGATGTACGCTCCGAAACTTCTGGATTCCTTCGAAGAAAAGCTCGATACCATGTCTCGCCAGGGCGATTGTTAACAAATGGGTTTTTTCTTGGACTTTGCTCCAGAAATTCTCTTACCGATTCTAGGACATCTTCTTCACGGCGGGGAAATCCACGTTTGTGATTTTCAAAGATCCAATGGACCAAAATTTGCTCTTCTTCATTGGAGAGGATTGGGTTAGGGCCAAAAGCTGGCTTTACATAGTTATGACTTTTTCTAAACTGCAAAGTAGCTCTCGGAATTTTGTATATTCTTGAAACCACTCTTAAGGGTTTTCCATTTTTAATTTCTTCTAGGGCATTTTGTACATCGCCTTCTGTGTATTTCTTAAAATATTTTTCACCCGGAACAATTTTTGGCATTGTCTTCAACTAAAAATACGTAAGTTTTAGTGATTGTCCTGTAATGAAATTTAGTTATTGGCCCCGGCCAGTAACTAAATGTGATGCAATTATTTGCCAGATTTTCTAACAATGGCATTATACTACATTAGGCAATTGAACGCAAACCGTAACATTAATTAAATGCAATCAGTAAAAAAATTCAGATATTGGCCATGCGTCCAATCACTAAATAAAACGTGCAACATAATGTTCAGTGGTTGGCCTCCAGATTTTATAGAGGATTTTAGGTTATAATGCACCATCGTATAAGAATTGCATCAAATATATTATTAGAAGGGCACCAAATTCATTTCCTTAATAATAAACTTGTAAATATTTAGAAAAATAACTTACAAGTGGCAGCACACTCTTGTCGGAACACACAATGTTTCCAGTAAACACAGCTTCTTCGAGTCACTACCTCCTACAACATTACCTATTTGTGAAAATGGCGGAAGAATTCCTAGACCGTTTGGCACCCGATGTAAGTAGTGTTGCCGGATTGTGCGGATCTTCACAGATACAAGATTAATATAACAAATTTCTACTTATTTTGTGTTTTAGTGGAACGGCCAATAACTGGACGCTAAATAGGAAAAGGCCAATCACTGGGTGGTTTACCCTACAAATTAAATACTCACCTGCATATATTATTATACGATATGTGTATGTAAATAAACCACTAGATCACAAAATAAAATTATCCATATATAAAACACAACACTGTCGATAGTCAAGCCGACATATTGCAAAATGCAAAAGATTGCTGGAGGGGTTGAAGTTCACTCTAAATTTACACTATTTCCAAAACATTGACATTAGCGCATGCGTTCATTTCTTCTAGAGTAAATTCATAGTTCTCTAACGGCTAGAGTAGATCTGATTTTAAAATGTACACTGCATTTTTAACTCTAAAATTTTTACCATTAACACTAACTCTTTTACACCAGCAAATTTTGAACTGTGTATACTCAAAGATATACTACTAGCCTTGCGCTATTGCTGCTGGTGCTTCGATTTTATATGCCGTTGCAGGTGACAATTTTTATATGTGCGATACTCGCACTTCGCGCATATAAAATCGTGCAACTTTAAATGAATGTTTTTTTAATGTTGCTGTAGAGCGTCATTCCTACCGGTTTTATATTCGCACTGATCGCATTTGAAGTTTAGCTGCTTAACATGTACACATTTAATGTGCCTCTCCAAATGCTGTTTATTGTCTGTCGCATATTCGCAGTGCTCGCATGACATTTTTTTTTACGTTTGGGCGGATTTTCACTAATGGTGTTCTCGTTATCAGCATCGGTTTGAGATGACATATTCTATTCGGGCTGAGGCGTTTTACTTTTACTATCGTTACTGTCTTCCGTCTGTGTTGAAGCGTTTTCTTTTGTATCCCGAGCCGTTTCACTTTCAGTATCATTATTTTCCTCGGTTTGGGTTGAGACGTTTTTTTGGCAGGCTGAGTCGTTTTTCTTTTAGTATCGCCGTTCAGCCTGCTTTTTAGCAGGCTGAACGGCCTGGGGATCTTGTTCTGGTGACAAAGTCTCTATATCATTTATGGGTTTAATAGGTGTATTCGAAACAACTGTCACAATGTTTTTTAAAACCACAGACGGTCTTAATCTAATCATACTCGTCTCTCCTGTGAAAATATTTTTTCTCGTAGTAGGTTCTTCTGCCTGTTAAAAAAAGAACACAATTATGAATAGCTATTAGATAAAATTTATATTTAAATGATCACTGAATAACCCAAATAAATGGCACCATACTTTTTCTAAAACACGTACAGTTCAACAAGAACAGCAACACTACGTAAGTGCCTCAAACAGGTAGTTCATGCAGTAAAAATAATGCATCTCCAACGAAAAAGCTACTATTCTCGACGAACTGGTACTTAAAAATTACAATCTTCTCAACTCAATTAAAGCTCCGGCCTACTAAAGACGAAACCGCAAAGTCAAGTAAATATACTACCTATACTGTAGTAATTTAGTACAAGCATGTGTGAAACAAGAGTTTCGTGCCAAGTTTATTTCATGACTGGATATTAACGAGTGTTGAAAATAGACAACCAGTCTCATCCCTGCAACTCTAGCATACCGCGTAAGTGGCGTTATATGTATTAAGTATGTATGTATGAATGGAAGAAGTGTCAAGTTGAAAATATGGGTTAAAATGTATAAAGTTTGTAGAGCTGTTAAAATGCAGTAATAGACAGAATAAACTAATTAGTACAAGTGTTGTGTTTTATTATTAAGAAATATTATTTTATCATGGTTATGGACTCAGACACGTTTTAGTTAAAAATATCTGGTTAAGACGGGCGTTTATCAACAAATAGAAACTTATACAACTGAAATTACTCGCGGGACGGGTAGACGCAAGCGGGTGTGAGTAAGTGAAGCTACACGATATTCGGTTTCCTTCACGGCGCTTCGGTTTTATTCATAGATTAAGGAATGCTATAGATGGGAAACATATTGCTGTGACTCTTGCAATTTGAGATTTATATAAAAATAATTTAAATTATTCAATCAATAAGTAAGTAAGAATCAAGCATGCATCCTAGTGCTAAGCCTTATGCTAGACTAAGACTTCATAAATTTTCTGCAAAAATAGTAGGTTAGGCAAACTTACATCTAACTAGCTCAGTTTAGTATGACTAAAGAAAATTTTCTCTCAGGGGCAGAAAATATAAATAAATTCTCCAATCAATTTGAATGCTCTTTAATTATCACCAGGTCAGGTAAAGAAAATAAAATGCAAAATAAATCTTATCATCTAATTTATTAAAAGAAAGTGTTAAAGAAAGAGAAATTTTAAATTACACAAATATATATATTTACAAAAATTTAATATTCCAAAACATCATATAAAACCACACATATCATAATCAACTAGTCAATATAATAAAGAAATTATAATTAATGAAAGCATAACATCGAGAAAAATTTATAATTTTTAAAGTAAACGTGATTATCATGATTTATATTCGTCAAGGATACATGTAAACAATCAACATCTTTAATAAAATAAAGTTTATTGCATATTGTGAATTGTACTGGAATATGAATAACCAAAAATTACGCGATTTATTATTTACAAAAATATAAACATTAAGCAAATGTTTAAAATGGCGTTTATATCGAAATTTCTTGTTTTTGTTGTGATTGCGTCGATATCTAGATAGATTGTACATGTAACAAATACAAATTAAATACTCACCTGCATATATTATTATACGATATGTGTATGTAAATAAACCACTAGATCACAAAATAAAATTATCCATATATAAAACACAACACTGTCGATAGTCAAGCCGACATATTGCAAAATGCAAAAGATTGCTGGAGGGGTTGAAGTTCACTCTAAATTTACACTATTTCCAAAACATTGACATTAGCGCATGCGTTCATTTCTTCTAGAGTAAATTCATAGTTCTCTAACGGCTAGAGTAGATCTGATTTTAAAATGTACACTGCATTTTTAACTCTAAAATTTTTACCATTAACACTAACTCTTTTACACCAGCAAATTTTGAACTGTGTATACTCAAAGATATACTACTAGCCTTGGGCTATTGCTGCTGGTGCTTCGATTTTATATGCCGTTGCAGGTGACAATTTTTATATGTGCGATACTCGCACTTCGCGCATATAAAATCGTGCAACTTTAAATGAATGTTTTTTTAATGTTGCTGTAGAGCGTCATTCCTACCGGTTTTATATTCGCACTGATCGCATTTGAAGTTTAGCTGCTTAACATGTACACATTTAATGTGCCTCTCCAAATGCTGTTTATTGTCTGTCGCATATTCGCAGTGCTCGCATGACATTTTTTTTTACGTTTGGGCGGATTTTCACTAATGGTGTTCTCGTTATCAGCATCGGTTTGAGATGACATATTCTTTTCGGGCTGAGGCGTTTTACTTTTACTATCGTTACTGTCTTCCTTCTGTGTTGAAACGTTTTCTTTTGTATACCGAGCCGTTTCACTTTCAGTATCATTATTTTCCTCGGTTTGGGTTGAGACGTTTTTTTTGGCAGGCTGAGTCGTTTTTCTTTTAGTATCGCCGTTCAGCCTGCTTTTTAGCAGGCTGAACGGCCTGGGGATCTTGTTCTGGTGACAAAGTCTCTATATCATTTATGGGTTTAATAGGTGTATTCGAAACAACTGTCACAATGTTTTTTAAAACCACAGACGGTCTTAATCTAATCATACTCGTCTCTCCTGTGAAAATATTTTTCTCGTAGTAGGTTCTTGTGTCTGTTAAAAAAAGAACACAATTATGAATAGCTATTAGATAAAATTTATATTTAAATGATCACTGAATAACCCAAATAAATGGCACCATACTTTTTCTAAAACACGTACAGTTCAACAAGAACAGCAACACTACGTAAGTGCCTCAAACAGGTAGTTTATGCAGTAAAAATAATGCATCTCCAGCGAAAAAGCTACTATTCTCGACGAACTGGTACTTAAAAATACCAATCTTCTCAACTAAATTAAAGCTCCGGCCTACTAAAGACGAAACCGCAAAGTCAAGTAAATATACTACCTATACTGTAGTAATTTAGAACAAGCATGTGTGAAACAAGAGTTTCGTGCGAAGTTTATTTCATGACTGGATATTAACGAGTGTTGAAAATAGACAACCAGTCTCATCCCTGCAACTCTAGCATACCGCGTAAGTGGCGTTATATGTATTAAGTATGTATGTATGAATGGAAGAAGTGTCAAGTTGAAAATATGGGTTAAAATGTATAAAGTTTCTGCAAAAATAGTAGGTTAGGCAAACTTACATCTAACTAGCTCAGTTTAGTATGACTAAAGAAAATTTTCTCTCAGGGGCAGAAAATATAAATAAATTCTCCAATCAATTTGAATGCTCTTTAATTATCACCAGGTCAGGTAAAGAAAATAAAATGCAAAATAAATCTTATCATCTAATTTATTAAAAGAAAGTGTTAAAGAAAGAGAAATTTTAAATTACACAAATATATATATTTACAAAAATTTAATATTCCAAAACATCATATAAAACCACACATATCATAATCAACTAGTCAATATAATAAAGAAATTATAATTAATGAAAGCATAACATCGAGAAAAATTTATATTTTTAAAAATAAACGTGATTATCATGATTTATATTCGTCAAGGATACATGTAAACAATCAACATCTTTAATAAAATAAAGTTTATTGCATATTGTGAATTGTACTGGAATATGAATAACCAAAAATTACGCGATTTATTATTTACAAAAATATAAACATTAAGCAAATGTTTAAAATGGCGTTTATATCGAAATTTCTTGTTTTTGTTGTGATTGCGTCGATATCTCGATAGATTGTACATGTAACAAATACAAATTAAATACTCACCTGCATATATTATTATACGATATGTGTATGTAAATAAACCACTTGATCACAAAATAAAATTATCCATATATAAAACACAACAATGTCGATAGTCAAGCCGACATATTGCAAAATGCAAAAGATTGCTGGAGGGGTTGAAGTTCACTCTAAATTTACACTATTTCCAAAACATTGACATTAGCGCATGCGTTCATTTCTTCTAGAGTAAATTCATAGTTCTCTAACGGCTAGAGTAGATCTGATTTTAAAATGTACACTGCATTTTTAACTCTAAAATTTTTACCATTAACACTAACTCTTTTACACCAGCAAATTTTGAACTGTGTATACTCAAAGATATACTACTAGCCTTGGGCTATTGCTGCTGGTGCTTCGATTTTATATGCCGTTGCAGGTGACAATTTTTATATGTGCGATACTCGCACTTCGCGCATATAAAATCGTGCAACTTTAAATGAATGTTTTTTTAATGTTGCTGTAGAGCGTCATTCCTACCGGTTTTATATTCGCACTGATCGCATTTGAAGTTTAGCTGCTTAACATGTACACATTTAATGTGCCTCTCCAAATGCTGTTTATTGTCTGTCGCATATTCGCAGTGCTCGCATGACATTTTTTTTTACGTTTGGGCGGATTTTCACTAATGGTGTTCTCGTTATCAGCATCGGTTTGAGATGACATATTCTTTTCGGGCTGAGGCGTTTTACTTTTACTATCGTTACTGTCTTCCTTCTGTGTTGAAACGTTTTCTTTTGTATACCGAGCCGTTTCACTTTCAGTATCATTATTTTCCTCGGTTTGGGTTGAGACGTTTTTTTTGGCAGGCTGAGTCGTTTTTCTTTTAGTATCGCCGTTCAGCCTGCTTTTTAGCAGGCTGAACGGCCTGGGGATCTTGTTCTGGTGACAAAGTCTCTATATCATTTATGGGTTTAATAGGTGTATTCGAAACAACTGTCACAATGTTTTTTAAAACCACAGACGGTCTTAATCTAATCATACTCGTCTCTCCTGTGAAAATATTTTTTCTCGTAGTAGGTTCTTGTGTCTGTTAAAAAAAGAACACAATTATGAATAGCTATTAGATAAAATTTATATTTAAATGATCACTGAATAACCCAAATAAATGGCACCATACTTTTTCTAAAACACGTACAGTTCAACAAGAACAGCAACACTACGTAAGTGCCTCAAACAGGTAGTTTATGCAGTAAAAATAATGCATCTCCAACGAAAAAGCTACTATTCTCGACGAACTGGTACTTAAAAATACCAATCTTCTCAACTAAATTAAAGCTCCGGCCTACTAAAGACGAAACCGCAAAGTCAAGTAAATATACTACCTATACTGTAGTAATTTAGTACAAGCATGTGTGAAACAAGAGTTTCGTGCCAAGTTTATTTCATGACTGGATATTAACGAGTGTTGAAAATAGACAACCAGTCTCATCCCTGCAACTCTAGCATACCGCCGTAAGTGGCGTTATATGTATTAAGTATGTATGTATGAATGGAAGAAGTGTCAAGTTGAAAATATGGGTTAAAATGTATAAAGTTTGTAGAGCTGTTAAAATGCAGTAATAGACAGAATAAACTAATTAGTACAAGTGTTGTGTTTTATTATTAAGAAATATTATTTTATCATGGTTATGGACTCAGACACGTTTTAGTTAAAAATATCTGGTTAAGACGGGCGTTTACCAACAAATAGAAACTTATACAACTGAAATTACTCGCGGGACGGGTAGACGCAAGGGGGTGTGAGTAAGTGAAGCTACACGATATTCGGTTTCCTTCACAGCGCTTCGGTTTTATTCATAGATTAAGGAATGCTATAGATGGGAAACATATTGCTGTGACTCTTGCAATTTGAGATTTATATAAAAATAATTTAAATTATTCAATCAATAAGTAAGTAAGAATCAAGCATGCATCCTAGTGCTAAGCCTTATGCTAGACTAAGATTTCATAAATTTTCTGCAAAAATAGTAGGTTAGGCAAACTTACATCTAACTAGCTCAGTTTAGTATGACTAAAGAAAATTTTCTCTCAGGGGCAGAAAATATAAATAAATTCTCCATTCAATTTGAATGCTCTTTAATTATCACCAGGTCAGGTAAAGAAAATAAAATGCAAAATAAATCTTATCATCTAATTTATTAAAAGAAAGTGTTAAAGAAAGAGAAATTTTAAATTACACAAATATATATATTTACAAAAATTTAATATTCCAAAACATCATATAAAACCACACATATCATAATCAACTAGTCAATATAATAAAGAAATTATAATTAATGAAAGCATAACATCGGGAAAAATTTATATTTTTAAAAATAAACGTGATTATCATGATTTATATTCGTCAAGGATACATGTAAACAATCAACATCTTTAATAAAATAAAGTTTATTGCATATTGTGAATTGTACTGGAATATGAATAACCAAATATTACGCGATTTATTATTTACAAAAATATAAACATTAAGGGAATGGCTTTGCCCTAATTAGTTCTGCCTGGCGCCTTTGCTCGCTCCCAAGACAGTACCATCAGAAAACAAATTCACACTGGTAGGTACCCCAAAGTTCCACCCTACGAGTATGCTTTTCAACTCGTTGGACACAACCCGAACATACACTACTTGTGCTCACCCCTTAAGGTATATATATATATATATATATATATTCTTCTAGCGTACAAAGTGAGACACTTGTATATGGAAGTTACGTTTCTTGTGAGGACCATCGCAAAGTGAGGACCGTATATGGACCTCACTTTACAGCTTATCCGTTTTATGCAATTTTCGAATGATATGCAATTAGTAGAAGATAGCATCTAAGAATTAGCTAGACCTCACTTGGGTATTATAACGGCTAAATCCGTATAACTCAGTTCGGCACTTTTACGGTAGAGGCGCTTCTAACATTCGTATATTTTCTAACCGTGTATATCTGTTTTCACCTATATAACAATGCAACTGCAGTAGTGAGGTCCATAGGCTTCATAAATATGGCAACGTTACAAAATGTTACATTATATTTAATAAGTGTATCAGTAGATTTGAATTACTCAACGATGCAAGATACACAGTCTCTTAACCTTTAAGACGCCTATATGACTATATTATGTAATTTTTCTATAGTACTACTCTTATTATCAAAAAAAAAAAAAAAAACGAAAAGTAGAATATAATAATTTTTGCTGTGAACAATAATAGGATTTGATAACAATAGTTTTGGTGATTTCTGTAAATGAAGATATTTTTGAATGTCTAGAATAGTGGGTCCTACACACGAATCTAATAAATTTCAGTAATTACGAACTGGGTAAAGTCGGCAAAATAATATACTATTATCATTTGATTTTCAGCATTCCAACCCTTACATTGCATTTTCATATTCTATAATAAATAAGTTATATTACAAAGTGCTAAAATTTCATAGTTTGTTAATTTAAATTCATAAGAGTAGGGCACTTTTAATTGCAACTTAGGTCTACACTAATTCTTGCTTAAAAAATATTTTTAATGCATTACTCAAAGTTGTCTATCGATACGACAAAGATAATCACACTGTAGGCTTCATTATTTTATAAAAGATATGGTATTATTTGATAATGTAAAATTTCTTATACTGTTTTAAAATATGTACGACATTCAGAATACAATATATACAGGGTGAGTCATCTCCGCTGGTAAAACCGATTATGCCTTTATGACTAAAGATATCTCGAAACGGTTTTTTTCGTGTGATAGCTGCTCATTAGGAGCACATTTTAAAAATATTTTGTATTATACAAAGTGTTTCATAAGTTGGTGGCTGACCATAGTTATAGTTTTTTAAACGGAATACCCTATATATTATTACATTTTTGTTTTCCCTGTATAATTTTTAGTCAAAAAGTAAAAAGATAGTATAGGCCTAAAGTCTAAGGTTTTCGACTTATTCCCATTTTTCTGAAAAATTCAATCTTTGTATAACATTATATTTCTCGAAAACAACGTATCAGATGGACAAAAATATTTGCTGTGTTGTTTACAATAAGAAGTCCTAATAGAAGCATATTTTATTTTTTTTCAGTTACTAACTGCATGTGCACAAAACATGATTAAAATTACATGACACGCTTTTGTATACAAATCAATTTTTTCAAATAGAACAGGCTGTATATCAGTTCGTTTTTGAATTTCTTATTAAATTTCACATCAAAAACCTGTAAGACGCTAATACTTGAAAAATTACTATTAATGAGCTATTGTCGTTTTTGATATAATTTTGTCTGTTTCATGGTTTTATATTAATAATTGGATTTCCGGAAAGTTTTTGTCTGTTTCATGGTTTTATATTAATAAAGCATAGCATGGCGTGAAATTAGCTGTGATATTTATGGATGACGTTTAATAAGTTACTTTTTAGTACAGGTGTAATTTGTTGACGCTATTAATCTTAAAATAATGGAGTGATTTTATAATGGGGTTTTCTAAAGAAGAGCTTATAGATATGATTTTTGAACTGGAGTAAAGTCAAAGAAATTATTTATTAGCTCAGAGAGTTTACCCGCAGCGTTACCCTGGAAGAAGATATCCCAGAACATATGCCTTTAGAAGAGTAATGGTCACTTTCATTACTACTGGCAATGTTGTTAATGTTATTTTGTAGTTTCTCTTTCACCAATTACAGATCCGTTGATACCTCCTAATTCCTGTTTCTGCAGTTGCTATAATTAAGGTATTAATTTGTTTTGTTTTAAAATTTGTTTATTGTATCATATTCTATATATTTCATGAAATATATGCTGGCATAGAGTGTATTGTAAGTACAATATATTCAGTTTTTGTATAAATATGTAGATATAGAAATGAGACACTTATCAAGAATATAGAAGTAATAGAAAAATGAAGAGTAGTGATGTACTTTGTGTTACATATTTTTGGTATGCAGTTTTAACAACTAAAAATCTTAAGCTAGTAAAATTTTTTTTTGTCATTCCCCCAATACGTATAAAAATCATATCTCTAAGCTAATTTTCAGGAAAATGCATTATAAAATCATACTTCTCAACTGAGTGACAACTTATTAAATGGCATCCATTCAATTATCAATGTTGTAATAAATATCATGGCTTACTATATCGTATTTAAAGAAAAAACATGAAGTTGGCAAAATTATATCAAAAAACGACAATAGCTCTGTAATAGTCACTTTTAAAGTATTAACGTCTTATATGTTTTTGATGTGACGTGATAATATACAGGGTGTTCCATTTGAAAAAAAAATAGTTTTATATAAAAGCGTGTCATGTAATTTTAATCCAGTTTTCTGCACATGCAATTAGTAACTGAAAAAAAATGCTTCTATTAAGACGTATTATTATTAACAATACTACAAAAAATTGTGTCCATCTAATACGTCGTTTTCGAGAATAAAATGTTGTACAAACATTGAATTTTTCAGAAAAATGGGAATAAGTCGAAAACTTTAGACTTTAGACCTATTCTATCTTATAACTTTTTGACTAAAAATTATACGGGGAATACAAAAATGTAATAATATATAGGATGTTCCATTTAAAAAACTATAACTATGGTCAGCCACCAAGTTATGGAGCACTCTGTGTAATATAAAATATTTTTAGAATATGTTTCTAATGAGCAGCTATCACAAGGACTGCTTTGAAATATCTTTACTCGTAAAGGCACAATTTGCCTTACCTGCGGAGATGACTCCATCATGTATATATATTAAATTATTAATTTTTTCCCAGCTTACCGTTAAATCGCAAGCATGTTTATTCAGGTACGTTCCCAAAAAACTACTGGCGTTTCTGAGATTATCGTAGAGGTCACATTTTCTTAGACAATCTGTATACAATGTAAGATTTGAAGCAATGAAAATTTTACTTTCCATTTTAATAATTATGGCACAGCATTAGTAATCATGCATAACTGCTATATGTTTTCAAACATTTTTTTTTTATTTTGATTGAGTGCAAGAAAAAACATTTTGGTATAAACTACGTTTTATTTCTAATGAGGAACGAAAACATTTAATTTTAATTTTTATTATAGATATTCACCACAAATATTTTGATTTTTTCCCAGGATTTGTTACTAAATAGTTCGCCATTTTGATCCTTTAATTTTATACATTCGTTTTTTCTTGGTGGTGTTTTGGTTCTGATATGTTGTTTAAAAAACGCTAAAGTTATTTTCTTTTGCTTTACAGTCCATGGTTCTAAAATTCTTCTAACTTTGGTAGACTAAAATGAAACAAATAAGAATTCACTCATACACATAATTATGTCAAAAGACTTACCTCAGATGGTTTATTTTCTCCTGATGCATTACTTTCTTTATCATTTTTACCTGGTTCGCTAGGAGGTCCTTCACTAACATTTTCATTTTCATCATTGTCTTCTTCTATATCCAAATTTATGTCGATTTCGTCTAATGTTTTGCCTTTAAAGATAGAAGTTTGTCCTTTTTCAGAAAGCAAAAGTAATTTCGACACTTTAGCTGTCTGATAAATATCGTTTGGAAGTCTGTAATATGTTTTATGGATATCTGATGTGTGGCCCATAAACGTAGCCAGTTGTTCTAAATCTTGTTGGGATAAATTTAATACCTGAGACATAGTTGCAAGATGCTTTCGCAGTTTAGTAGAGGTAAGAGCTGTTGGGTTCTTTACTCCAGCGTCTCGTACAATCTTATAAATGACTTGTGATCCATTTATACTACTTAAAGAATTTAAATTTGCAAATAAATGTACATTTTCCTTTCTTATAAAATGTGCGCGGAGTTCTAATAATAAATCAGTACATTTTACCATATGTTCTGTAAATAAAACCGGAACTCCACGCCCCCTTTTCCCACGTATAGCAATCCTTTTGAATGCCTTCATTAATTGTTTTTCGCTCTCACTAATACATGCATCAAATTCTTCTGAGAATTGGTTGTTGACATTGTTTATATATGCTGTTACTGTCATTCTCTGAAGTTCGCCAACTCTTCGTCTGTTTAATAAGATCAGCTGAACATACGTTATCTCTTGTAATTTTTTAAAGGCTTGTTTATTTTCAGGGGATTCTTGTAATGCTTTAACAGATTTGTCACTTATAGTAGTTAGGTATGCCTTTAGTGTAACCAAATCATCTGCAAGGGGTATTAACGATGGCTTGTTCCATTGTTTTTGTTGTAAATCATTGTTCGCTATTGTGGACACTTCATATCGCCACTCACTAATAATTAAATTTTTTTAAAATTTTCAATTTTTCCAAATCATCCGATTTTGTGCCTGTTTTCTTCATCAGCATTAAGTAAGCGACATCTACACATTCTTTTAACAAGGTTCCCATATTTGCAGCTAGCGAAGGTGCACCATAAGTATGTGTTTCGGCATTGTACCTGGAAATAACTTTAGTGCCATGAACCAATTTATCAAAATTAGTAGGATCCAAAGCGTTAAGCATATTTTTAATTTTTCCCTCCTTTCGCAACTCGAACAAAAGCGAAGCTAATTGTCTCATCTTTCTCGATGCAACTAAATTAAATTGCTTACCTCGGTGATTCTTTAAGTACCTGCTAGCAACTTCACAAATAAGTCGATCTGCTTTTGCAACTAGTGAAATTGAATCAGGTTTCATTATGGGAAATATTTCATTACTTAGAATATCGTTGCGCTTGTACGCAGTCAGCAAAGATTGTCCGTCACTTTGTGCATTGCTTCTCAATCGTTTATCATCCATATTATGAGGACACACGTTAACATGTCGAAAAAGGTATTTCCTCTTATAGAATCCTCGACAATATTTACATGGTAAATATGATGAAGCAGTTGGATTTTCGTCACTTTCGTGTACAGGTTTTCTTACAGGAATTATATTTTCTTGCACACTACTTTTTAGAAAGTTGCCTTTGTTTCTTAATTTACTGAAGAGATTTTTTCTTTTTTTGTCACCTGGCCTTAATGACATAATTTCTTGGACTTCTATTTCTGATGAATGATGTCTAAGTATATGACGTGAAAATTTCATCACGTCTACTTCGCAGTAAAAACAAAAATCTTTTTTATTCCACATTCGCTTCTTCTTCTTCTTTGGAGAAGTATTACTGTTTGGAAGAATTTCTTGTAACGGTGACATTATGGATGAGTATTGGTATTCTGTTTTATTACTATAAGGTATCTAAAAAAATATTATTTTAACACTGAAAGAGAGTAATTTATGTTGCTTGTTTTAAATACATCCTAACTTTACCTCCTCTGATGATAAACTATTGACGTCACTATCTGTCTCGGGAATAAAATCAGAATCTTGCCCATCATCATCACTTTGGTCGCTAAATACATACTTGTTTCCACTTAATACATGTTTGTCTTCCTGAAAAATCAATTTTGTAATACATATTCTAAATTCATGGAAATATTGAAATTTAAAATTCAGCTCTATCATAATAAGCTGTTTCAATTAAAATCATTTTGTTACTTTCAAGAAAATAAAGTAGAGAAAACTAAACTTTACGAAAATAATAATTAAAACAAGTCTGTGGAAATGCAAAATTTTAATATTAAATATATGTATATAATATATTAAAATGCAAAATAGACTTTAAAGCAATTTTAATAAAAATATTAACTTGTAGACTCTATGAGTTGAATAGGAATTGGTGAAATACAAAAGAAAAATATTGATTATTAAATTGTATTACCTTCTTAAAACTTTGGATATTCTCCTTCGTTTCTTTGTCACTACTTGATGCTACAACGAGTACATATGTGAATTATTATTTCTTATTCCTAGTTAAATTACTTCTATTGCATTAGTTAACTATTTTCAATTTTTCGGAAGTCACCGTGTGGTCGTTGTTATAGCCAACTAATTTTATATCCTGACACCTTGATTAGCAAAATGTTTATTATTACAATGACCACACAGCAAAATCCGGAATACTCAAAATAATAAATACAAGAAATCAGTGTAAATTGAATGTTCTTAAATTCATTTTTATATAACAATGATTACTTACCTTTGGTTTCAATGGCTAATTTTAATATTCTTTTGCCGCGTGACTCCATTGCGAATATGCACCTACGACTAATACATAAAAGTCCCGAAAATGCAGAACATTAACACAGTCACCAATATTTACTTTTTTATTTCAATATGATAAGCACTAATAAATGTGACAACAATGTTAGTCCTCACAAGATGTGGTACACGAGACGAAAATATACGTATTGGACCTCATTACTCCAGCTATATGAAAAATATATACATTGTATCATTTTGTATGTGTCATATTAAGTTCTCACTTTGTTACATATACGATTGGCAAATAAATTCTTGGAATGCATCACTTTTTAAGCATATATTCACAAACAACATTATTTATAATAGACCAAGCGGCTTTATATCCACATACCAAGAGTGCATTGTTCATTTTTTGCTGGTCCTCACATTATCATATTTGTAGTAAGGCCTCACTTTAATATCTGGACGTATATATATATATATTGAACTGGTCTTGTATCTTAGCCACGACCAGTCAAATCTGTAAAATATGAATATTTAGATTTTCGTTCATGTTTTAAAAGATTCACTTTTGGACGAACCCTTGTACATTGTAGTTAAAATAATTATTATTGAATTGTTCATATAATTAAGGTCAAATGCGCATACAATGTGCGCAGACTCGCATCACACATAACAAAGATATAAAACATTTGTATCCTGCTCATTGGTTTACTTATAAAAATGTTTACTTTGGGTCGACCAATATGGCCATTGCAAAAGTATGATTTATAATAAAAATCGACTAAAATTGTTAAATTTGCAAATTAATAGGGATACTTCAGTATCAATACTTGATGTATCATAGGTTTTTGTAAGCAAATGGAAATGTAAAGACCGTGAAAAGATCAATAGCATCTTTTGATTTTTACATACGTCAAAAGTAAATGTCATTTATTATGTCAAAGATAACTTTAATTCAGTAAAGAAACGAACTTTTGGGTACACACATATTGAACCAAAAGCCCTTCACATATTCAAGTCCTGTACGAACAGGGCATGAGCATTATTAAGATTTCACCATATGTTTGAATATAGGTTGTAAAAAGTCACCCTTAAATAATTTTATTTTTTTATATAAATGAATTTTTGTCTGGTAAAAAGAAACGGAAATGAAAAAAAAGAAACGATGTAATTAAATGTTAAGAGAACCATTGTAAACGCCGTTGCATTAGAGATACACATATTGAGTATGTTGTTAGGCAAATCAAAAATTATAAAAAATGATATTTTTATGACCAGAACTGTACTAAGAAAATCAAACGCGCTACTATTAAAGTTTTCAACACGCGTTTAATTGTCAAAAACTAGAATTCTAAGATGGTATATAGTAGAAATAAATTTCAAAAGACTTTAAGAAGGCAATAAAATCGCGAAACAATAGGGTTTGCCTTTTGAAATGAACGAATGGTTGGTGACTTGATTGAATTTTGTTGGTTGTCTTGACAACCACCATACAAACATTGGATTCATATAAAAGGACAGTACCTTGATTTAAAAGGGATTCGTCTACAAAAACCAACCAAGTAAGGTTGTGTTTAATGATTCTTCTGCAATAACCAACCAGTAAGGTTGTGTTTAAATGAGTTCTTCTACAACAACCAAGCAGTAAGGTTGTTCTAAATATTCGTGAACATCCCACTTCTGTGAAACAAAGTGCGAGCTAGTGTAACTACACACATTGAAGTCAATCCTGTGTTTTCGATATTGGAAAAACCAAGGATGCAAATAACGTACTGGAAAGAAAGAAGGAATCAACAAGGATATTAACTTCAACTAACAGGGAGTTAACCAAACAACATTTCAAATATATTTGAAAAAAGAATACGAACCTGTGTCCAGTCATCTACAACGAGTCAACACATCTGAACAAGGTGCCGCCAAGAAGATACACCAGGGGTGCCTATCAAGAGAATCAACTCGGAGGGTCAAGACGTTCCATCAACTACGAGCATCTGTGGAGCCCCCTTCAAGAACGACAGCAGCACCTGCATTCTTTCCAGCCAGCCAACTTACAGTTAAACAAACAAGAACAGTATGTAAAGTGACAATTGTATAATTTCACGTTCATTAGAAGGAAACAAGATAAACTTGTAAATGACTAACAGTCAAGTCAGACTTAAGTGTAATCCGAGTTTTTTTACCAAGACTAAACGTTCATTTCTCACGTAGCCGGGTTTAAATAGTACATAATAGCCGGATATATTTAAATATTTAACCTATAATTCAATTACCGTTCATACATTTTGATTAGACTACATTCTAAGTTTAATACTTACGTTGCACATTAGTTTTTTTTGGGAGACGAAGAGTCAGATAATCATATTTAAAAATCCAAGGATGAATCCGATTGTTTACCATTAGTAAAGTAGACAGATTAAATATTGTTATGTGTATGCCTAATATGACTTGCGTAGAGCAGTTTGTTCATGATATTCCAAGTAAAGATTATGCCTAGAGCCATTCTTGATAAGGATGTTTTAAACTGTAAATATAAAGCTACACTCAATTCATTAATAATAAAAAACCATAATCTAATAAACACCTGTGTTTTCATTTGACCCAGTTATACTATCCATCAACCTTGACCGAACAGCTGTTTTAAAAAGCATGCTCGATCGTACTATTGTTTGTTAGGTTATCTACAAGACCATCAGGAATCGGCCCCTTTCTACGTGTTTGTAAGCTGTAATACAGAAGTAAGTCGTGTACTCTTCCTCAGGTCCAACAACCGAATCCCTTTTACGACCCATTAATGAGATTTAATTATATTTAACGTTCAATTTCAGAACGTCAAAACCAACAACAAACTGATTTTTTTCAGGTTCACAGAACCTAGCTATCATAGAGCGCGTACATTTTTTTGAATTTCTCTGCATCCACGTGGGTGTGACCCAGGTGCACCAACTGAGGGACTGAATTTGAACTGTTACAAATTCAGTCGCTTAAATAAATAATTCAAAGATTAGTTCTAATATACAGGGAGCAGTCAAATAAAATAAAACACCATTTTAATTTTATTAACAATAAACTAGCACATGGATAAATAACAGGGTCCATGCTATTTTAAATAAAACACGTTACCCATCTTATAGTTAGGCAACCAACATAGCTAGCCCGAGGCAATTAAATATTTGAAATAAAAATTCAATTGATAAAATAATTACAAGAAATTTTAAACGGTACTTACCGTGTCGTATGCAAGTGTTTTAAGGGCAATACGCATGTTATACACCATATCATCTGACGCCAGCAACGTGGTGGCATTTTTAAAAACCTATTGAGGAGTACATTGACTGCAGGTTTTTTTGTGTCAGTCTGTTTCAGAGAACCAGAAGAATATTACGAAGAGGAGAATACGTATAAATAATTGAATTACTTGTAGAATAAAAATATAAACAGTAAAGTGTGTATTTTATTTAATATACATATACAGGTTGATGGTGGATGGATAAATAAACACTGGGTATAATTAAAATCATTTATTCACTGTGGCACAAAAATTAGAAACAGGTCAAAATATAATTTACAATGTTATTGTACAGGGGTCGTATCTAAACGGCATATTGCACATATTATTTATTTGCGCCCATAGTTATTTTGAAAAAATTACAAAATGAATACGCGATCACGGACCGGTTCAATAACCCTACCGGAAGCATCGAGCGAAGACGAATCTCCTGCAGAACAAGGAACTATTCTGAGGCCAGAACAAAAGGAGTTCCTCGAACAAATCAGACTGATGATGGATGGATTCGAGAATAATAGGAAAAAGGATAGGCAAGAAGACAAAGAAGAAAATCAAAAGATGTGGGATAAATTACTAAACAGAAATGACACAGGCGAAAATAAAGCAGTTGAAGAATCAGAACATATGCTAACAGTAGCGAAACCAGAGGATGATATCCAGATAGAGAACCAGGAATTTCCTGCAGATCCAACACTAGAAATGGAAATGGTACCAATCAGTGAAGAAACTATCATAACGCCGACAACGGATGAAGGCCCGATCCAATCACAAACAGTACCAGAAGAAATAACAACAGACATACAAGAATGCGAAAAGAAAGAAAACACACAAGATCGAGAAGATACACAATTAATCTGTTACACAAGCGAAAATAAAGCAGCTGAAGAATCAAAACATATACAAACAATATCTGCAGAAACAACAAAAGAAGAGGAAGTAGAAGAAATAGCAACAGGAATAGAGGTCGAAGAAATCACAAAGAATATGCAAATCCGTGTAAAGGATGTACAAATGATATCTGCGGAAATAACTAAAGAAACTCAAATAGGCGAAAAGCACGAACAAGATACTGCTGAAGAAAAGGTAATAGAAAATTTTGAGAAGGACGTTCTAAACTGTCTCAGCAGTGAACAGGACACAGCAGAAATTAAGAAAAGTTATACAATTGTACCATTACCGAAAAGAACAAAATACATGGATTCTAGCAGGAGAATCTTGAGAACACGGTTGGACGCGCTTTTATCTGGAGAAGAAGAGGACAGGAATTTACTTGCATACACCTCAGGGCAGATGACAGGAATACCCATAGGTGCAGAAAAATATACAAATCCATGGAAACAAGTCCGTACAATACAAATTAGCAAACAACAAGAATTAGTACACTCCATTCGTCACATGAACATGGTACGCGAAGAAGTCAACGTACTGAGGGGCATTGAGGTAACCACATGGATGGACAAGCCAAGTCACACACATCTTGTAAAATCAATCACACATACACACAATTTACAAGATCTAAACTCGCAAACACAAACCTTAATACAATTAATTTGTTATACAAGCGAAATGCACCAAAAAGTTAACATAGTAAAGGGGATAGTAATAGCTGCAATCTTGTACAAAGACAATCAAGCTACACTGTTAAAATTCGCAAAAACACATACACATACATACACACAACCAGATATGGAACACAATATACAAACAATTTACACCGATGGCATACATAGGCATCAGAAGAATATTATTGACTTCCGCCTCAAGATATTAGGAGAATAAGGAGCCCAAAATTTAGGGGCATGGCGGTACTGAAGGGCCAGTAACCGATGGTACTTTGGCAAATACCACCCTAACCGGAGCCACAACAAATAGGATAAAGAGCCCAAAATTAAGGGGCATGGCGGTACTGAAGGGCCAGTAACCGATGGTACTTTGGCAATACCACCCTAACCGGAGCCACAACAAATATCTAAAAGCCCTCACAACACAAAAACCCCCGCTACAGGAAGCTATTCGGACGAACCCAACCCGAAGACATTGAAACTCTTCAGACGAGCCCAATCTGAACACAACCCCAAAAATCTCTTAGAATGTTGAAGATACATACAGGAATTACCTACAACTCCCATGAAAGTCACAGAGTCTTTAAAAAATTACAAAGAAGAAGTATGCCCGGAAATTAGGATATAAGAATATTAACAGTAGAAAATAGGAATTATAGAATAAGTACATTCACCTAGAATTTTAATACAAATAGAATTAGTTTGATTAGTTTTCCCCATTCCTACAAATAAGTATTTAGTAGCGCATCATGAGGTAATATAAGTTGCAAAATTTCTTTAACACCTAAACCAGAAGAGAAATTTTATTCACAAGAAAAAAAATTTTGTTAAGAGAAAATTCAACACTAGAAGGAAAAAGTTAGTAAATGCAAACGATTAGAGCACAGCGTACAAAACAAGAAATGACAGAAGTCAGAAAATATGAAATAGCCGCCTTTATGAAACAAATATGAAAACTACATGTACACAAGAATGTTCATGCCGAATAAGAAAAAAAGAAAAATTCAAGAAGTGATTATCGAGTGATTTAAAAAGACTAAATGTATGGAAGAATGGGCCTAGAAATAAAAATATACCACTTAGCAAAAGTATGCTTATGTAAGAAAAATTTAAACCATAAAGAAACCCATGAAAAGATATGGTATTATGGTAAAAGGAAAAATAGGTAATGTACAACCTAAAATATGTACAATAGCACGCAAATAGTGCAAAATGGAATGATGTATACTCCACAAATAGGAAAGAGAAAAATGACAAAATGTCGAATATAATTATTACAGTAATAATCTGTGAAATAGTAAAGATAATTTATGTGTATACATACACATTGGTATATTAGAGATAGGCCACCCTCATTACAAGAATGATATACACTCGATACATCGCAGGCAAATGCAGAACAAGAAAATAAAGAATTAAGGTACAGAATAAACAATTTTCTAAAGGCAAATATAAAATACACACACACACACACAAAGTAAAGAAAAACATATGTACGCTAAACAGACACTAACTAGTTTGCACAATTTAACAAATGCATAAAAATAATTAGATGCACGAAACAGAATATAAAAATTTCATCTTAACCCTAAACATACACTATACAGGTTTAAGTCAATAAATAAAAGTTTGAAAAATTGAACAAACACAGAACAGCTTATATTACAACATATGACCCACATATAATTTTAAAACTTAGATACTAAGGCCCTAATTATAATCAAAACTAGATATAACAGTTCATTAAGAAAAAAAAAAATTGTTACATAAAATAGATACATTAGTTGTTGCAATCTGTTACAATGGAAAAAATATTTTACAGACGTTTATAACGAAAGCATATTTTTAAAAATAAAAATCTACCTTCGTTAAGGGGCAGATGAACTGGTCTTGTATCTTAGCCACGACCAGTCAAATCTGTAAAATATGAATATTTAGATTTTCGTTCATGTTTTAAAAGATTCACTTTTGGACGAACCCTTGTACATTGTAGTTAAAATAATTATTATTGAATTGTTCATATAATTAAGGTCAAATGCGCATACAATGTGCGCAGACTCGCATCACACATAACAAAGATATAAAACATTTGTATCCTGCTCATTGGTTTACTTATAAAAATGTTTACTTTGGGTCGACCAATATGGCCATTGCAAAAGTATGATTTATAATAAAAATCGACTAAAATTGTTAAATTTGCAAATTAATAGGGATACTTCAGTATCAATACTTGATGTATCATAGGTTTTTGTAAGCAAATGGAAATGTAAAGACCGTGAAAAGATCAATAGCATCTTTTGATTTTTACATACGTCAAAAGTAAATGTCATTTATTATGTCAAAGATAACTTTAATTCAGTAAAGAAACGAACTTTTGGGTACACACATATTGAACCAAAAGCCCTTCACATATTCAAGTCCTGTACGAACAGGGCATGAGCATTATTAAGATTTCACCATATGTTTGAATATAGGTTGTAAAAAGTCACCCTTAAATAATTTTATTTTTTTATATAAATGAATTTTTGTCTGGTAAAAAGAAACGGAAATGAAAAAAAAGAAACGATGTAATTAAATGTTAAGAGAACCATTGTAAACGCCATTGCATTAGAGATACACATATTGAGTATGTTGTTAGGCAAATCAAAAATTATAAAAAATGATATTTTTATGACCAGAACTGTACTAAGAAAATCAAACGCGCTACTATTAAAGTTTTCAACACGCGTTTGATTGTCAAAAACTAGAATTCTAAGATGGTATATAGTAGAAATAAATTTCAAAAGACTTTAAGAAGGCAATAAAATCGCGAAACAATAGGGTTTGCCTTTTGAAATGAACGAATGGTTGGTGACTTGATTGAATTTTGTTGGTTGTCTTGACAACCACCATACAAACATTGGATTCATATAAAAGGACAGTACCTTGATTTAAAAGGGATTCGTCTACAAAAACCAACCAAGTAAGGTTGTGTTTAATGATTCTTCTGCAATAACCAACCAGTAAGGTTGTGTTTAAATGAGTTCTTCTACAACAACCAAGCAGTAAGGTTGTTCTAAATATTCGTGAACATCCCACTTCTGTGAAACAAAGTGCGAGCTAGTGTAACTACACACATTGAAGTCAATCCTGTGTTTTCGATATTGGAAAAACCAAGGATGCAAATAACGTACTGGAAAGAAAGAAGGAATCAACAAGGATATTAACTTCAACTAACAGGGAGTTAACCAAACAACATTTCAAATATATTTGAAAAAAGAATACGAACCTGTGTCCAGTCATCTACAACGAGTCAACACATCTGAACAAGGTGCCGCCAAGAAGATACACCAGGGGTGCCTATCAAGAGAATCAACTCGGAGGGTCAAGACGTTCCATCAACTACGAGCATCTGTGGAGCCCCCTTCAAGAACGACAGCAGCACCTGCATTCTTTCCAGCCAGCCAACTTACAGTTAAACAAACAAGAACAGTATGTAAAGTGACAATTGTATAATTTCACGTTCATTAGAAGGAAACAAGATAAACTTGTAAATGACTAACAGTCAAGTCAGACTTAAGTGTAATCCGAGTTTTTTTACCAAGACTAAACGTTCATTTCTCACGTAGCCGGGTTTAAATAGTACATAATAGCCGGATATATTTAAATATTTAACCTATAATTCAATTACCGTTCATACATTTTGATTAGACTACATTCTAAGTTTAATACTTACGTTGCACATTAGTTTTTTTTGGGAGACGAAGAGTCAGATAATCATATTTAAAAATCCAAGGATGAATCCGATTGTTTACCATTAGTAAAGTAGACAGATTAAATATTGTTATGTGTATGCCTAATATGACTTGCGTAGAGCAGTTTGTTCATGATATTCCAAGTAAAGATTATGCCTAGAGCCATTCTTGATAAGGATGTTTTAAACTGTAAATATAAAGCTACACTCAATTCATTAATAATAAAAAACCATAATCTAATAAACACCTGTGTTTTCATTTGACCCAGTTATACTATCCATCAACCTTGACCGAACAGCTGTTTTAAAAAGCATGCTCGATCGTACTATTGTTTGTTAGGTTATCTACAAGACCATCAGGAATCGGCCCCTTTCTACGTGTTTGTAAGCTGTAATACAGAAGTAAGTCGTGTACTCTTCCTCAGGTCCAACAACCGAATCCCTTTTACGACCCATTAATGAGATTTAATTATATTTAACGTTCAATTTCAGAACGTCAAAACCAACAACAAACTGATTTTTTTCAGGTTCACAGAACCTAGCTATCATAGAGCGCGTACATTTTTTTGAATTTCTCTGCATCCACGTGGGTGTGACCCAGGTGCACCAACTGAGGGACTGAATTTGAACTGTTACAAATTCAGTCGCTTAAATAAATAATTCAAAGATTAGTTCTAATATACAGGGAGCAGTCAAATAAAATAAAACACCATTTTAATTTTATTAACAATAAACTAGCACATGGATAAATAACAGGGTCCATGCTATTTTAAATAAAACACGTTACCCATCTTATAGTTAGGCAACCAACATAGCTAGCCCGAGGCAATTAAATATTTGAAATAAAAATTCAATTGATAAAATAATTACAAGAAATTTTAAACGGTACTTACCGTGTCGTATGCAAGTGTTTTAAGGGCAATACGCATGTTATGCACCATATCAATATATATATATAAATTTTAAATTTAATAAAATAATAATAAAAAAAAATGTCTTTGTGCATTTAATTAATTAACTCAGCCCTGAGTAGTTCTGCCTGGCGCCTTTTCTCGCTCCCAAAACAGTACCACCAAGACTAATTCGTGTTTTAAGGATTCACCAGGACTCCATGCTATGAATTAAACAACTACTTAATTCATCGCATACATCCCTGATCTATTACCCAACACGTTAATATCAAATACACAAGCACTATAAAATATACTTGATATACATTTAAAAAAAAAATATATATAATAAAATAAAACTTTACCTCCCTCTGAGATTCCAAAACAAAACACCACTCAAGAAAAATTTGTACAACACTATACACACATTTATAACAAACATTATTAAATCACCTTAATTCTTCGTACATAGCTTCAAACTCATCCATCATATATAAATAAATCAAAGAAAATCTTGATCACCGTTCAAATATTCTATATATACATAAAATAAAATTATTAACCACAAATCTTCTAATATGGTAAATAAAATAGTAAAGAAATTGTTTATAAAAAAAAAATTATTATGCTATTCAACTTGATCGTTACAGTCACTAAAATGCTTTATCATAATGCACGGTGTAATAACCCTACATATAAAACAAAACATTCTAGAAAAATAAAAAAAAAACAAAGCTCTAATTAAATAAAACTGTTCCGTACATAAATAATTATTTCCAAAATAATTACAAGTCTCAATGTAAATTAAACTCCAAATAAAAAAAAACGATATCTAATTCATAAAATTATTCTAAGTTCCACTTCGGTTAGAAAATTCTATAAGTACAGTAAAATTATTACGGAAAATATTACAAGTTTTAATTATTATTGAAAATTTTATAAGTATCGAAAAATCTCTTTGAAAATATTCTAAGTTCAAATTCATGAATAAACTTCTGAAAAGAAGA
Organism: Amphimallon solstitiale; assembly: GCA_963170755.1. Taxonomy (NCBI): domain Eukaryota; kingdom Metazoa; phylum Arthropoda; class Insecta; order Coleoptera; family Scarabaeidae; genus Amphimallon; species Amphimallon solstitiale. The sequence continues at coordinate 36,553,337 of OY720677.1, forward strand.
AGAGGTTTCCACCTACTTCAGACTCTTCCGGTTAGCGGTTTACACCAGCTGGGAAGTGACCTGACTTTCTGTCCATTCACCCTTATATGCATATTTTTCTTTACAAAAACGTACGGTTATCTTCGGCAGATACCGATACCACTTCCAAAAATGCATATCGATAGTGCTGCTCCTATCGGTCACTCGATATACTTTTCATTTGACAGATGTAAATAAACATCAATTCTGCTAGTGACATGTTTACATTCATTATATTGCACAAAATTCAAACTAACATTAATGTGAGAAATAGTGAAATATATAAGTAACGCACAGGATGTTATTTACTAAACATTTACTTGGTAAGTGAGTAATACTATTTACATCCTTCTTATACAATCTAATGTTTATTGCCACATTCTTATCATTTCATAAACTTCTTGATTGCTGTTTATATTGTTTTTAATCCACCTTTTCGTATTGTTAGGAAGTTTCATTCGTATTTTCTTAGTCTTGCGATTGCTCGGAAATAATGGGAAAATGTTCATAATCGTCGGTATCCGTTTGTTGAATTTGTCACGAACTTTTTTAACCTCTTCATTTTCTAACGATGATGTATTGTTGACAGGTGGATTATCATGTGCGTTCACCCAGCTTATTGTTCCTGGTGATTGGCATCTCAAACTAAAGTATAAATACTCTATCAGTTATTTAATCATTATGCAGATTATATGAAGACAACCAAGAAACACACATATACACAAATACAGATATAGATATCTATACAGTACGAAGTCAAATTAAATGAAACATTACTTATTCTCTCAACTGTGTTCATCGCGCTCCCTTCTTCGGCCTCGACGGACGCCTCTCAACATCGCCTCGTAGGCCGGGTCACGCCATCCGCGGCCATCCTACATGCGGTCTCATTAGACACACGGACGACGGACCCATCCAACATCATCACACGCTGCCTCCGTCGAGCCTTACGACAACGTACCTCGGGCGTCAAATTATCCCTGCTTAAAATACAAAGAGCCCGACGCACCGAGGCACAGAAGTCAGGAGGATCTCTCATTTCTGGATATACGTCCATCTGTCCCTCTGGTCTACAACAAATTCCATTCCCTATATAACCTGGTTACCATTACATGTACTCCAAGTTATTTCTATTGATTGCTTATTCATGTATAATTCGTTTACTTTGTCACATATTACATTAATGATTTATTCATCATATCATGCTTACATTATCTCTTCTCTTACTAGTTGTAGGAAATTTATAAACTTAAATTAATAAATACTGATATATATAAATATATATATATATATATATATATATATATATATATATATATATATATATATATAAGAACAGTCGTATCCTTCAAAATTTTCTATTAATAGTACGCTGTCGTCGGTCTTAGGATAATTATAACAAAATAAAACTGACAATTACATGTGCAACGTTTCGTTTATTCAATTAATAAACTTCTTCATAGCTAAAACATAGAATAAAAATACATATAATTCTGCCTACAAATTCTCTTAAGTTATCATTTACCTCTGTAATTTCTTTCTTATTGTTAAATACATAATACTATTAACAATTACATGGCATCAACAAACAATTTTGCTATTCACACGTGTGTGCGTCAACTACGAAGTGTCTAATGGGTTAGACACACCTGTGTATTTTATACTTTTTTAAAAAACACATCACACACCAACAAAACCACAACGTTCCTTTTTATAGTGATAGGTACAGTACTGAATGTATACGCATATACATATACACATACACACACACATACATATATACATATACAGCGGCAGCCAAAACATGTAAAATGTACAAAAATTAAAAAACTAATACAAACTTAAGATGACTGGAAGAATACAATTACTATCTTATTATCCCTGCATATATGTTCAATATTTGTAATGCTGAATCGTCTTTGATATTAATAGCATTTTCAGACTTATATATATATATTTTTTCGAGAAACAATCTCTTAGTGAGATTATTTTCTCTATCTAAGATTCTGGGGTTTGCAAAATCAAACCCATGACCAAATTCAAAATGATGCCTTGATAAAGCTGTTTGTTCTCTTTTATTCTCATTCTTATCAAAACAATCCTGTTTATGATTTTGTACACGTCTGGACAGGTATTGTTTTGTTTGTCCCACATAAATTCCTTCACATTGTATGCAACTCATTTCATATACAACATTAGATCTATATAGTACTGGGACGGGATCCTTCAACCTTGTAAACAGATTCGCAATAGTTTTGGAGTTGTAAGTGACTAGTTGGGTGTCGTTATTTTTCAAGATTTTCATCAAACTAGGGGTCAAACCGCTTATGTATGGCAAACTAAAATATCTCTTATTTACATTTTTTACACACTGAACAACTTCATTCACTTCCCCACCCATAACAGCAAGAGCTTTTGAAAATCCATCATTATTACTGTATAACATGTTATTTATAAAATTTTTAGGATAACCATTCTTTTGGAGAATATCAGTAATCAAATCATAGTTTTTTCTGCGAAATCTTTCATGGCTTAACCTACTTACTCTATTTTTCAATTCCAAAATGGTATTACGTTTGTAATGGAAACTGTGTTGTGAGTTATAATTCAAGACTCTACCCGAGCTCATGTCCTTCATGTGCCAATCCGTCAGCAGACCACCCCCATTGTCTCTGATCACTGTAGTGTCCAAAAAATGTATTCTGTTATTCTCCTCCACCTCCAACGTGAACTGTATATGTTTATCTATATTATTAAACAAACCCAACATGTTATCAATCTCACTCGAAGGCACGGCCATAATTATGTCATCCACATAACAATAAAACAGTGGAGTGCTGAACGGTAACCGAATAGCAATTTTGCTTAAAATATTATTCATTACAAAGCTAGCTAATACCGGTGACGCCGGGTTACCCATAGCAGTACCAAAACCTTGTTTGTAAAACTTCCCACCATAACTAAAGTAACTGCTATCAAAAAGGAAATCTATTATTAATTTAAAATGTGTCTTATCTATTGCCGTAAATTCAGATATCCGTTCCCAATTAGCATCCATGGAACTCATTACTAAATATTTCGGAATGCTTGTGAACAACGACCGAACATCGAGTGAGACCAACATAAAACTCTCGGGTAATTTCATACCAGCAATCAACTCGACGAAAGTATATGAATTCGACAAATTGAACCGGAAACCCCGCACCACATTACACAGAATACTCGAGACAAACTTTGCTAAATTATAGGCAGGCGAACCTATACAAGATACTACCGGACGCAGTGGGTAATCTGCCTTATGGATTTTCGGCAAACCATACAGTCTGGGTGCCACCGAATTATTAACTATCAGAAATTTTAATGTGTTATCATCTATAAAACCAGCATTAAACAATGACTTGATTAAAATATTATGTTTCTCCTGAATTCTGGCAGTGGGATCCCTAGACAATTGCATATATGTGTCATTATCCCCCACCAACTCATCTAATTTATTTGTGTAATCTTTCCTGTTCATAACTACTGACACATTACCTTTATCCGCTTTAACCACAATAATATCATCATGTGCGTTTAAAAAATCTCTCGTATAGTTATATATTTTTAAATGAACGTCATCTTTTTTAAAATTACTACTAACATTAAGAAAATTAGTTATTCTATTAGTCACCTTTGTCCTAACTAAATTTTTATTTTCAATATCTAGTGACTCAATATAAAATTCGATATCAGTAATTAATTTATTAACCGGTATATCCTTCTTGTTATGTTTTATTGAAAAGGAAGGACCTAAAGCCAAACATTCTTCCACCATTTTCGGTAATTTCCTACTCGAAATATTGAGCAACCACTTATCTCTATCCCCAACCAAATCATGACATTGTTCCCTGATTAAATTATCTAATTTTTTCATTTGTCTGTGCTTGATCTTAACAAATTCTCTTTCGTAAACTTGTTCATTGTATCCTTCCAGTCTAACAAACATATTAACACCAACAATACTTTTAATATTTACAGTCAACTCGTTAATTGCTATATGTAATCTATTAATGTTCCAACAAGTTATATCTATTTCTACATTTAAAATTGATTTCCTAAACTTATATAATGTTCTATTAATTTTATTGTAAAAGGGGTGATCACAGTTTTGTAGTGAATAAATGCATGAAATATTATTAATAACATGTTTTGGGAAGATATCCTTAAATCTACACCTCACCAGGAAATTTCTTCTATTGATTGCCGATGCCAGCTTTTTACTTAAATTATTCCACTTCTTCATCAATTCCAAAACACCTGTGCCATATGTATTTTTAATATCTTTAAAAAAACCCATGATCTTAAAGTAGGGTATGTCCAACCGTATATGTAATGTATAAAAGAACAGTCGTATCCTTCAAAATTTTCTATTAATAGTACGCTGTCGTCGGTCTTAGGATAATTATAACAAAATAAAACTGACAATTACATGTGCAACGTTTCGTTTATTCAATTAATAAACTTCTTCATAGCTAAAACATAGAATAAAAATACATATAATTCTGCCTACAAATTCTCTTAAGTTATCATTTACCTCTGTAATTTCTTTCTTATTGTTAAATACATAATACTATTAACAATTACATGGCATCAACAAACAATTTTGCTATTCACACGTGTGTGCGTCAACTACGAAGTGTCTAATGGGTTAGACACACCTGTGTATTTTATACTTTTTTAAAAAACACATCACACACCAACAAAACCACAACGTTCCTTTTTATAGTGATAGGTACAGTACTGAATGTATACGCATATACATATACACATACACACACACATACATATATACATATACAGCGGCAGCCAAAACATGTAAAATGTACAAAAATTAAAAAACTAATACAAACTTAAGATGACTGGAAGAATACAATTACTATCTTATTATCCCTGCATATATGTTCAATATTTGTAATGCTGAATCGTCTTTGATATTAATAGCATTTTCAGACTTATATATATATATTTTTTCGAGAAACAATCTCTTAGTGAGATTATTTTCTCTATCTAAGATTCTGGGGTTTGCAAAATCAAACCCATGACCAAATTCAAAATGATGCCTTGATAAAGCTGTTTGTTCTCTTTTATTCTCATTCTTATCAAAACAATCCTGTTTATGATTTTGTACACGTCTGGACAGGTATTGTTTTGTTTGTCCCACATAAATTCCTTCACATTGTATGCAACTCATTTCATATACAACATTAGATCTATATAGTACTGGGACGGGATCCTTCAACCTTGTAAACAGATTCGCAATAGTTTTGGAGTTGTAAGTGACTAGTTGGGTGTCGTTATTTTTCAAGATTTTCATCAAACTAGGGGTCAAACCGCTTATGTATGGCAAACTAAAATATCTCTTATTTACATTTTTTACACACTGAACAACTTCATTCACTTCCCCACCCATAACAGCAAGAGCTTTTGAAAATCCATCATTATTACTGTATAACATGTTATTTATAAAATTTTTAGGATAACCATTCTTTTGGAGAATATCAGTAATCAAATCATAGTTTTTTCTGCCAGACGTGTACAAAATCATAAACAGGATTGTTTTGATAAGAATGAGAATAAAAGAGAACAAACAGCTTTATCAAGGCATCATTTTGAATTTGGTCATGGGTTTGATTTTGCAAACCCCAGAATCTTAGATAGAGAAAATAATCTCACTAAGAGATTGTTTCTCGAAAAAATATATATATATAAGTCTGAAAATGCTATTAATATCAAAGACGATTCAGCATTACAAATATTGAACATATATGCAGGGATAATAAGATAGTAATTGTATTCTTCCAGTCATCTTAAGTTTGTATTAGTTTTTTAATTTTTGTACATTTTACATGTTTTGGCTGCCGCTGTATATGTATATATGTATGTGTGTGTGTATGTGTATATGTATATGCGTATACATTCAGTACTGTACCTATCACTATAAAAAGGAACGTTGTGGTTTTGTTGGTGTGTGATGTGTTTTTTAAAAAAGTATAAAATACACAGGTGTGTCTAACCCATTAGACACTTCGTAGTTGACGCACACACGTGTGAATAGCAAAATTGTTTGTTGATGCCATGTAATTGTTAATAGTATTATGTATTTAACAATAAGAAAGAAATTACAGAGGTAAATGATAACTTAAGAGAATTTGTAGGCAGAATTATATGTATTTTTATTCTATGTTTTAGCTATGAAGAAGTTTATTAATTGAATAAACGAAACGTTGCACATGTAATTGTCAGTTTTATTTTGTTATAATTATCCTAAGACCGACGACAGCGTACTATTAATATATATATATATATATATATTGTAAATAAAATATTTTTTCTTGGTTGGTTAGGCCATTGTTAATGAATAAAATTTAAGGGAACTAAAACAACATTCTCATCGACGTTTCGGTTTTATTATAACATCAAAACCTTTTTCCAGATAAATTAAAAATAAAAGTAATTGCCTATATACAATTTTTTTAAGGGAAAAAACACATTTCCCTAAGTCATGTTCTAACTACATTTTTGATAATTGTAAAAATTAATTTATCTGATCGGCTAGTTTTATGAACTTATGTGATTTCACCAAGTGTAATACTTATGGTTTATAACATCGAACTAAATGTATATCTGTGATTAGTTCGATGTTATAAACCATAAGTATTACACTTGGTGAAATCACATAAGTTCATAAAACTAGCCGATCAGATAAATTAATTTTTACAATTATCAAAAATGTAGTTAGAACATGACTTTGGGAAATGTGTTTTTTCCCTTAAAAAAATTGTATATAGGCAATTACTTTTATTTTTAATTTATCTGGAAAAAGGTTTTGATGTTATAATAAAACCGAAACGTCGATGAGAATGTTGTTTTAGTTCCCTTAAATTTTATTCATTAACAATGGCCTAACAAACCAAGAAAAAATATTTTATTTATATATATGCATTAAGGCCAAGAAAAAAACGTTTATTTTTAAATATTATATATATTGTTATAGTATAAAGGCATACGTTAACAATATAATATGGAAAGTTATGAAAGTTACCAAATTTAATTAAATAAACGTAGAAAAATTTATTATGATGTGTCTAAAATAAGATTTATTAGGTTTATCGTATTTAACAAGTATTCGAATTTTATAATAAACCACCTGTATATGGAAAGGTTGACCATGTTCATTTTTCTTAGAAGTTCAAAATATTCTGGAAAGAAGAGAGTTGAATATTAGTTGTTATTTTGTAAAATGTATTATAAATTTGTAAAAACTTGGGTAATTGACGTTTATGAGGTGATAAAAATATTTAGAATCTTATTTTGAAAGGTGTATAGATTGTATTGTAGAACAGTTCCCGGGAATAATTTGAAATACAGGAACTGTCATTATTTGACATTTGTTCAGAAATATAGATGTAGAGAGGTATTGGGATATGAATAGGTAAAGAAGGGTTGATAAAATTATGAAAAGAATTTAGATAATCAGATAATACAATGTTAAGAAGTATTCTAGGTATATTAGAGAATTTGAAAGCTATGTTGTTGATGGTTATTGCTGTTGTAAAACTTTGATTGGAGAATACAAAATGAGAAAGGATTACTAGGGAAATGAATAAATAAACGAGAGAATTTTTCGAATTCTAAAAAGCGGTAGACGTGTTTTTGGAAAAGGGAATATCTTTTCTGATATTAACGCGATAATAGTTAATTATAAAAGAGAAAAGTGTGTCCTGAGTGAAATACGTTAACTACAAATAAATTAATATAAAAAAAGTAATTGTACTTACAAATTTGTACAAGATCCAGGTATATCCGAAATAGGGTTGTTGTCTCCGGGAACATAGAAGTTTTCAGGAGGTTATTGAGTACCAGAGTTTTGAAATTCCATAAAGGTTGAAGAAATTTTCAAGATCCGGTTATTATAAAAGGAAGTTGATTCCAGAAGTACTGGTGTTCAAAAGAGGCAGTTTATCACAAGAGATCCATAAAGGTTGGTGAATTTCACAAGTTCCGGGTGTAAAGGAGAATTTGCTGTGCACTAAGAGATTCGACATCCTAATAAGAGGACAATTTATTCCAAACATCGAGCAAGTTCCTGTACAGGATAATTGGTATTCTTTCTTCACGAGTTTGAACAAGATTGAAGTTTAACCACATCAAAGAAGTAGTATCCGTCCAAAAACGTCATAAGGAAGTGGATAGTTACTCATCTAAAAGAAGAAAGCAATTAAGTATTACCATTTTAGTATTTTATTTGTGTCAGTATTAAAGAAAGATAACATTTTGTGAATGTTGGAAAAGATTTAATTATTTGCAATATAATTCAGTATTGAAATAGACTGTTATAATAGTTATTACAACAAGTACATCTGTTATAAACAACATAAGTTATTTTAATTCTCTACTATCCAGTATTATGTCAAGATATGAATAATTTTCATTTATATACAAATTTATGGAGTTATCAAGCCATTAAATAGTTTTGAACACATTATAATAATAGTTTAAATTAATTTGAGAAAGTAAGTAATAGAAAGAATTACTTAATTTTTGAATATCAATAATAAATAAGATCAGAGTACGTACCTGAATTATTTAGTTGGATTTGGAACTATACACCTTGGAGTAAATATTTTCTAAACGTCAAATATTCAGTTTCCATATTAAAATATTGTTAACCATTGTCCCGTATAAAAAAAAAACACACGAAGTTTGAATATAAACATATTATTTATTAGTAGAATATCGCTTTATTTTATCATAGTCAAATTCTCATCTAAAGAAAATATTTTGGTTTATTTATAACCTCAAAGAAATAAATGTCATTTGATATATTGAAATGGAATGAGTAGTGGTGACATCTAGGTGTTTTATTGAACACTTGTTAGTAAACTGGATTATTTAAAGTATAGAATGTATAAAAAGAATACAGAAATCAGTAATTTATAAAATGTTAGTTTAGAGAAAAAAATAAGTAATTCAAAAAGGATTATTGAGATTTATAAAAGTATATAATTGTAGGCAGAGTTAAATACTGTAAATTAAATAATGAGTTAGGATAGAGTAAAATAATTTATATAAAGATAAAATATAAAGCTAGTCGGGCATAAAAATAAAACACCTTCGTATAATGAATAGAATATTAGGAAATATATAAAGAGAATATAAAACTAGCACATACGAGGGTTGTTCATTAAATAATAGTAATTTTACAAAACATGTCTAGAGTGTTATTTCATTTCATATACAGTTCAATTTATGACATTTAAACTGTAATAGGATTTAATAATTATTTCGAGGGTTGAACTGATATGTATGAGATATTACCTAGTACATTTTATGGCGCCCAACGTGGGGCTACGTAAAATAAGACTCGCTATATAGTTTTTTAAATATTTTATTTACATTATTATATGTGTGAATATAGATAAACATTTTACGAAGTGGATTACCATAGTAAAACCTATATTGATAATATTGGAAAGTATATTTGTATTGTTGTCACATAATAGTATTAAAAATGAATACTAGGTCTAAAAGTAGTGCAAGAATGAATAGAGTAGAATCATCTAGTGATGATGAGGTGGAGGTTAGTCAGGAAGGTACTTTACAAGAGGGAGGAGATATTACGTTACAGGTCCAGGAAGAAAATCAACAGTTGGAAGAGATACAGGACAAAGGAGATCAGGTGGAAATATTAGGAGAGACTTCGAAAATAGAAATGTCGACACCAGTAGTAGATTTGGGATCAATTGTACAAATATTAAAACATATGACTGAAGAGAGTAAGAAGAATTTAGTGAATTTAGAGGTAAAATTGAGTGGTAAATTTGATAAGGCTAGTGAAGAAAATAATAAGAAATTAATGGATAAATTTGACAAGGCTAGTGAAGAGATTAAGAAAAATAGGGATGAGGATAAAAAAGAATTAGGAGAAAAATTGGATAAGTTGGAAAAGGCGAGTATTGATACTAGAGAAGAATATAAAAGAGATATTGAAGAATTTAAAGAATCGTTAGTGAGTAATCTAGAAGAGATAATATCAGAAAAGCAAGTATGTGTGAAAGACAAACAAGATTCAGCAGAAGTTAATGGAATATTGAAGATGGAAGAAGGAGTAATTATTGGAAATCAGTTAGTAGAAATAGACATAAACGAGACTAAAGAAGTGTTAGGAAATATTGAGAAGGATGTTCTAAACGGTATTGATCATATACAAAACACAGCAGAAATTAAGAAATCTTATACAATCGTACTTTTAAAGAAGAAAACAAAATATTTAGATTCCGGCAGAAGAATTTTAAGATCAAAATTGGACACTCTTTTATTAGGAGAAGAAGATGGTAATATTTTAAATGTATATTTCTCAAGGTATACTATAGGGATAATAATAGAAGACGGAAAATATACTCGAAGGAATTTTAAAGTTGTACGTAATATGTTATCAACATATATGAGAAGTGTTTTAGGAAATGTATCATATGAAAGGCTTAGTCAACTGGAAGATACTGTTAATGGAAATGATCGGGTCGTGAATAGACGAGATTCTTTAGTAAGATATGTGAGAAGAAATATTTATCAGGAGACATTGATCTTGGATATAAATTGTAAAGTGTCATTAGAATGTGATATTGAATGTCAGAAAGTTTCAAATACATTTACATTAAATCATATTAATCTTGGGAGAGTATTTAATAAGATTAGGAAAATGAATAATAAGATCACTTATATAATGGAACGAGAGGATACATGTTATTTAGAAAATTTGGTACCAGTAGAAAAATTGGGTACATGGAAGAATAGAGTTAGATTAAAAATAGAATTATGAACAGAAAATAATAGTCAGGACAGAAGAAAAAAGAGGTCGTCTTCTGAAGGTATTTACGACACCTGCTTATCTCAGTATTAATTAGATCTCAAGTTATAGGCAGGACATTACATTAGATTTGATTGTGTTATATAGGTGGGTAACGTCACTTCCGTATCCAAATATTGTTAATTCATTCACATGTTGTTTTTGAAGAATCATCAAACCATATAGGAAATGTTTTTATATACAAGAGTTCAAATTTTTATATTGTATAGAAGTTAGGGGCATAGTAGGAGTATTTTTTATAACAAGAACATAATCGGATATAAAAAAAATGTTAACTTATTTTATTTGTTGAGAAAGGGGCATGTTAAAGTTCATAAGTAGGGTGAATAAAGCCTAGTATAAAAATGGATATATAGAAAGAGGTTCAGAATCGAAATATAGAATATAGAGTTTAGAATATTAGAAATATTTGAAGAATGTTGTTTTAAGAGTTGTATCAAATGTTACTCTCATTCCTACATATTTTATATATAAAAAAAAAAAATATACCAAAGTACTATAAGAAAATCTATTTGGAATTAAATGTGTAATAATATGCCCAAATATAAAACATAGAAGGAATGTATTTAGTAGTTGAGGAAAAGAAAGAATTATTCAAAGCCTTCAGATTTTAAAATAATTGAAGCAGTAAAAGAGATTTGCAGAATAATAAAGTAGGTGATGTTATAAAGCTAATTATAAAAAGATAGTAAAAGCCTTTAGGATATAATATTGTAATTGAAGGAAAAATGCTTGCAATAATAAATAAATATAAAATGTACCATTAAAATATGGAATTATAATATAAATGATAGAGAATGGGTTAAAAGTAACCTAATATGATGATTTATATAGGACTAAAATGTCTAATGAGAGATTAAGGTAACGTACGCCAATAAAACGTAAATATAAGTATAAACTTTCATAAGTAGAAAGTATGGGGAAGACGGATATGTCTATAGGAATATTATGGGATACATGCGCAAAGGGAATAGAAATAATAAATATAATATAAACGTATAAGTGAGCATAAGTAAAATATTTTATAGAGGCAATAATCTTTACGAGAAAGAGTTGAATAAAAAAAATTGAAACTATCACCTAAAGGAAATGTTAAAAGTAATACAGTTACTATGAGATTATAAAAATTGTATAGAGGCTAAATATTTATATGTAGAGAATACTTGCTAAAATATTAATAGAATGTACAGGGCATAGTTATTATGTATGTAAAATTTTCTTATGATGAATTAAAATAATTGGTACTTATATTACTTTGGATAAACTATATATAAAAAAAAAAATTTGCTTAAACATATTTGTTAATTGTTGAGAATTGTGAAATGTTTGTACTTTGGATTTGAATATTAATAGTTTAGTGTAATAACATTGTTTACAAAATAGGAATTACTGAAAATGTAATAATTGAAGTTATATTAGTTTAATAAATGAAAATTTGTTTATTTGAGGTTTAAATTTACATTTATTAAAAGGGGCATATGTTATAGTATAAAGGCATACGTTAACAATATAATATGGAAAGTTATGAAAGTTACCAAATTTAATTAAATAAACGTAGAAAAATTTATTATGATGTGTCTAAAATAAGATTTATTAGGTTTATCGTATTTAACAAGTATTCTAATTTTATAATAAACCACCTGTATATGGAAAGGTTGACCATGTTCATTTTTCTTAGAAGTTCAAAATATTCTGGAAAGAAGAGAGTTGAATATTAGTTGTTATTTTGTAAAATGTATTATAAATTTGTAAAAACTTGGGTAATTGACGTTTATGAGGTGATAAAAATATTTAGAATCTTATTTTGAAAGGTGTATAGATTGTATTGTAGAACAGTTCCCGGGAATAATTTGAAATACAGGAACTGTCATTATTTGACATTTGTTCAGAAATATAGATGTAGAGAGGTATTGGGATATGAATAGGTAAAGAAGGGTTGATAAAATTATGAAAAGAATTTAGATAATCAGATAATACAATGTTAAGAAGTATTCTAGGTATATTAGAGAATTTGAAAGCTATGTTGTTGATGGTTATTGCTGTTGTAAAACTTTGATTGGAGAATACAAAATGAGAAAGGATTACTAGGGAAATGAATAAATAAACGAGAGAATTTTTCGAATTCTAAAAAGCGGTAGACGTGTTTTTGGAAAAGGGAATATCTTTTCTGATATTAACGCGATAATAGTTAATTATAAAAGAGAAAAGTGTGTCCTGAGTGAAATACGTTAACTACAAATAAATTAATATAAAAAAAGTAATTGTACTTACAAATTTGTACAAGATCCAGGTATATCCGAAATAGGGTTGTTGTCTCCGGGATCATAGAAGTTTTCAGGAGGTTATTGAGTACCAGAGTTTTGAAATTCCATAAAGGTTGAAGAAATTTTCAAGATCCGGTTATTATAAAAGGAAGTTGATTCCAGAAGTACTGGTGTTCAAAAGAGGCAGTTTATCACAAGAGATCCATAAAGGTTGGTGAATTTCACAAGTTCCGGGTGTAAAGGAGAATTTGCTGTGCACTAAGAGATTCGACATCCTAATAAGAGGACAATTTATTCCAAACATCGAGCAAGTTCCTGTACAGGATAATTGGTATTCTTTCTTCACGAGTTTGAACAAGATTGAAGTTTAACCACATCAAAGAAGTAGTATCCGTCCAAAAACGTCATAAGGAAGTGGATAGTTACTCATCTAAAAGAAGAAAGCAATTAAGTATTACCATTTTAGTATTTTATTTGTGTCAGTATTAAAGAAAGATAACATTTTGTGAATGTTGGAAAAGATTTAATTATTTGCAATATAATTCAGTATTGAAATAGACTGTTATAATAGTTATTACAACAAGTACATCTGTTATAAACAACATAAGTTATTTTAATTCTCTACTATCCAGTATTATGTCAAGATATGAATAATTTTCATTTATATACAAATTTATGGAGTTATCAAGCCATTAAATAGTTTTGAACACATTATAATAATAGTTTAAATTAATTTGAGAAAGTAAGTAATAGAAAGAATTACTTAATTTTTGAATATCAATAATAAATAAGATCAGAGTACGTACCTGAATTATTTAGTTGGATTTGGAACTATACACCTTGGAGTAAATATTTTCTAAACGTCAAATATTCAGTTTCCATATTAAAATATTGTTAACCATTGTCCCGTATAAAAAAAAACACACGAAGTTTGAATATAAACATATTATTTATTAGTAGAATATCGTTTTATTTTATCATAGTCAAATTCTCATCTAAAGAAAATATTTTGGTTTATTTATAACCTCAAAGAAATAAATGTCATTTGATATATTGAAATGGAATGAGTAGTGGTGACATCTAGGTGTTTTATTGAACACTTGTTAGTAAACTGGATTATTTAAAGTATAGAATGTATAAAAAGAATACAGAAATCAGTAATTTATAAAATGTTAGTTTAGAGAAAAAAATAAGTAATTCAAAAAGGATTATTGAGATTTATAAAAGTATATAATTGTAGGCAGAGTTAAATACTGTAAATTAAATAAAGAGTTAGGATAGAGTAAAATAATTTATATAAAGATAAAATATAAAGCTAGTCGGGCATAAAAATAAAACACCTTCGTATAATGAATAGAATATTAGGAAATATATAAAGAGAATATAAAACTAGCACATACGAGGGTTGTTCATTAAATAATAGTAATTTTACAAAACATGTCTAGAGTGTTATTTCATTTCATATACAGTTCAATTTATGACATTTAAACTGTAATAGGATTTAATAATTATTTCGAGGGTTGAACTGATATGTATGAGATATTACCTAGTACAATATATATATATATATATAAATAAATAAAGAAAATTCTTACCTTTATTGAACACTTATATATACAAGGACGTACACAAAAATTCTTACTTAACCAGTTATAAAATTACAAGTGATCTGGAAACCATTTATTCACAAATTGTTACCAATTCAAGATCACTGCAATATGTATAAAGAATTAGTACTTACGGAACTGTTTATGTTGTTGATGTTTTATAATAAGCCAATTTTCGCTTGCCCATAACTGTTATATTATTATTCACTCGAATATTATAGGTATATATACTGGAGGCGCGTTAAGTTCCGTTGCACGTCATCGATGACGTTTGCATGTTGTCTATATGTTGTCATAACTGTATCAGAGAAACTAAAAAAGTTACTTTGTTAAATTATACTTGAGGGCATTTATTTCATTAGCTTAAATAGAAGATTTATAAATTGATCGTAATATACGCATTCATGGCAAATAAACACATAATTTCCTTTTCAATATTAAATTTCTCTCTTACATATTTTTAATAGACTAATAGTTCAATTCGGTGTTGACAGATGAAAAAGACGTGCGTT
This sequence comes from Amphimallon solstitiale, assembly GCA_963170755.1. Lineage (NCBI taxonomy): Eukaryota > Metazoa > Arthropoda > Insecta > Coleoptera > Scarabaeidae > Amphimallon > Amphimallon solstitiale. The sequence continues at coordinate 36,568,644 of OY720677.1, forward strand.
GTGTATATTCTTCCTGTCAAATTTTTCTTTTAAATTTTATTATGGATACGTTATGAAACATTTAAGGGTTTTCGACAATCTAAATCAATATAATAAACAAGAAGAATGAGTGTGCTTAAAACCACACGGCGGACGTGTATACTTCATCAAGGCGAGGTTAATAATACCGTAGATAATACGAAATACACGCATATAATATTCAGTAACGTATTAAATAATAGTTATTTATTATACAAGGGAAAAAAGTATTAGATTTTACCTCGAGGTTGGGTTTATCTCCCGGCGCGAAGCGGAGGGAGATAAACTACCGAGAGCTAAAATCTAATTTTTTTCCGTGTATATTACACAATTTTTTTCTGTGACGGGAAAAACGACGATTTAATATTGAAAAAGACACGTTAATACTTTATATTAAAGTCAGAAAATCAATCGATGTGACATTTCAAGTGACATTACACCTGCGTTGCTATGGAAACCTGCCAATTTAAGCGGGCAAAAAGTAGTACTTTTTTCCCATGGGCAAAAAGTAACACTTTACGCCCGGGTTGATAAAGTGACATTTTATTACCTGTCAAGAAAGATAAAATGTCAACTTTTTTTCCGTCACAGAAAAAACATATTCGCACATTTATTACATTTACGCGAGCGTCCGTTTTGTTTGGTCAGTTCGGACGTATGTGTATGTATAAATAGACGATATAAATATTTGCTTACTGTCCCGGTCTTGGTCTAATGGTAACGTATCGGCTTCATAACCGTGCGGTCAAGGGATCGAACCTGTTCTGGGACATGAATTTATTTATTCATTTAAATTTCAATGTAATTGAAATTAAATAATAATAAAATTGTTCCCTTAGTCGACCCGAGCCGACATTACCCGAACGAGCGTTACATATCCAAGCATTTCATATTCGAGCGTGACGGGTCAGTCTTGTTCACTGCCTACAATCAGCGCAACGCGCCTAAAGAAGTTTACACTTCAATAAGTTGAGAAAGACTGAAGTCTTAGAGCATTTCAATTACTACATATATTACGTTATAGTTATTGTATTGTGAATAATTTTTTTCTTTGGTTATATCAAATGTCACTGACAGAAATAAAAATAGATCCGGCAACATATACAAGGCGAGTCGTCATGGATCTAGTATGACGTGCAACGGAATGTAATGTAACGCGTTTCCACCATATGACATTTAAATGTCCGATAGATTTTCGTCTTCGGTGGGACCGGTAGAGATACCGTAAAGTGGGGATAGAGGACGCGTAAAACCTTGTGTGAAATGTGTGTGACAAGGTTTACTGTTACTGTAATGTTTTTTATCATTAAAAATAATTACATAAATTTTAATTTTCTTTATATCGTACATCAAATATGCAGCTAGCGCGTAGAGGTCGTTTTTTTCCGTTCGTGTACCAACCTTAGTTAGTAGACACTAATCAAATTCATGCATTTTTGTGGTTATTTATAAAACACATAACTTTCTTAAGAAAATAAATTAGTACAAAAACGGACCTTGACATTATAAATTGATGCCTTTTGCACCACTAACCCAAATTTGAGATTCTAAAATTACAAAATGAGTTTAAAAAACGCGAAACGGCGATGCCTTAATTTTCGATAGGTAAACGCCCCTCTTAAAAAAAACAACGATCCTCCATTTTTGATTCCGAAAAAAAAGGACACCGCGAATATAAGTATTGTGTAGAGTGTAAAATATAAGAAAATGATGTCTAGAGATAAATTTGCAATTGTACAATTTGCCGGAGAAAACTTTGATGCGTGATCGTTTCGTATGAAAGCAATATTAAGAGAGGCTGGAGCACTTAAGGCCGTAGAAGAAGAAACTTTCACAAACATAGATGCAAATGAATCATCAGAGGTAAAGGCCCAGGCTATTATAATTAGTGGAGTGGCAGGTAGTCATTTGGAATATTTAAAAGAAAAAACAGCATATGAGATGTTTAAAAAATTGAAAGATAATTTGAAGACAAAAGGAGTACGTAGCAGAATATATTTAAGAAGCAAATTAACAGAAGAGAAATATAGTGAAAGGAAACCGTTAATGGAGCATTTTGTTACAACGGAGGAAGTGTTTTCACAATTGAGGGATGCAGGAAACGAGTTAACTGAGGAAGAAAAAATAAATTAGATTTATTGTCAATGCCAAGAAGTTATGAAAGTGTCATTACTGCATTAGAAACAATAGAAGATTTAAAATTAGCTTTTGTAAAAAATAGACTACTAGGTGAAGAAGAAAAAAGACAGAAATTACTACGAACAGATACAGAAAAACTAGAAAGCTCATTTTTGTGTTATACATGTGGCAAAAGGGGGCACAAACTGTACCAGTGCACAAGGCATAATACTTCTACATGCAGTCAAGGATATGGCCGCGACTATGGACAGGGATCAGCTCGTGGAGAAGGATTAGATCGAGGAAGAGGATTTAATCGAGGAAGAAGGCCTGATCGAGGAAGAGCTTCCAGTAGAGGCAACCGCAGTCACAATAATAGAGGTTAGTGCAATATGGATGATCTAAATTTGGTATGGTATTTGGACTCTGGTTTTTCGGGCCATCTGGTAAATACCAAGGACTATTTTGATGAATACATAGAACTGGAATCCCAAAGAAGATAAATGTGGCCAAGAATGGAATTAATTTAGAAGCTGTGGGAGTGGGTAAATATTTAGTTTATAATAAATCCATTTTTGTAATAATAACAAATGTATATTATGTTCCCGAGTTAATAAAAAATTTAGTATCTGTATCGAAAATTAGTAGTTGTGGTTATAAAATTGTTTTCCATAAAAATAATGTAAACGTATATGATAAGTTTGGTAAATTAGTACTTTTAGGCTATAGATATGGATCTTTGTTTCTATAAATTCAATTATAAGAAATTTAGAAAGTAACTATGTATCTAAAAATGACAGGGAACTATTGCAGTTGTGGCATAGACGGTTTGGTCATTTGAATTATAACAACATAAAATTATTAGTGCAAAAGAATTTAGTTGATGGATTGAATGACATTAAAAACAGTAAAATAGAGCAAATAGTATGTAAAATTTGTATATTAGGTAAACTGACAAGACAGCCATTTAATAATAAAGGTCATAGAGCAACTAGGTAAACCATTAGAATTAGTACATACAGATGTTTGTGGACCAATAGGCCCATCTACTTGGAACAATTGTAACTATTTTGTGACATTCATAGATGACTATACCCATTTTGTAATGGTGTATTTAATAAAAGAAAAATCTGAAGTGTTTGAAAAATTCAAAGGGTATTATAATTATGCTACTAGACATTTTAACATGAATTTATTAAAGTTAAAGTCAGATAATGGTGGGGAATATGTTTCAAAGGAATTTAAACAGTTCTGTAGTTATAAGGGTGGGTATTCAGTTACAGAACACAGTGGCATACAACCCAGAAATGAATGGCATGGCTGAGAGGATGAATAGGACATTAATGGACAAGGCACGCACAATTTTAATAGAATCAAGGCTACCTAAAAGCTTCTGGGGAGAGGCTGTATATTATTGTAATGAAATAAGCTTCACAAAAAATGAAAGAAAGAAAAACAAATATTGGCGCGACGACGATAGAAACACACTCATAAATCATCGATATATGTATACTGGATAGGCGGCATTTCTCTCGAAGGCTCCCGGCCTATCCAGTATGAGTACGAAGTTTCTGGCAAATTCTAGCCCTTTTTCGATGCCGATATAAGAGCAGCTGGAGCCGGGATGATTCATTCATTGATTCAGTAGTATTCGTACGATACAAAATAAATATACCGTAAGCGTCAAATTTTAATTTCGGTTTGCACTTCTATCATATGCAGAAGATGATCTTATCATATACAGCGATGCCTGCTTGCTAACAGTGGAGGGAGAGCAACGGAGTGGCGGGCGACCCCCACGCCTTACAAATGTCCAGTGTGGCAGCCTCGCTTATGTCTATCTTTAGTTTAATTCGTCGCGCTCTTTTCCTCTTACCACTTTCCTATCAGAAATTAAAATATGTCGACCTCGGTATAGTAGTGCAGTAAAGATAAATATTACCGTGTCATATAAATAGAAGTGATATAAATATACGGACATATTAGTAGTAGTAAATATATACGTGTGTTAATTTTAATTTATTAATAGTAGTTTTAAATGCATTACATTTATTTCACATTTTTATATTTTGACTAGTTTTATATTTTTATAGTGTAATTAATTTTAAGTGTATGAATATACAGACTGTTTTAAATAAATAAACTGCACGAGTTGTTTATTTCGAACCCGAAAACGCAACATTATTCTGCGTATGTAACTAATAGAAGTCCAACAATATTGAAAGACAAAACACCTAGTGAATTATGGGAAGGACGGAAGCCGAATGTGAAAAATATGAGAGTTTTTGGCAGCATTGTATACAATCATCTACCTAAAGAATTAAGAAGAAAATATAAACTATGGGATGAAGACAAGCAAGAAGTTATAGTTGCGAGAAATGTTATATTTAACGAGGGACCAGAGGAAAAAGAAGAAAGAGTATTGGAGGGATTAGAAAATAGACAGGAGTTCCAATTGATTGGAGAAAACAATAAGGAAAAAGGAGAAACAAGAATTGAAAGAATTGATAAAGAAACTGACAATGATGTACACGAAAATAATCAGAACAAGAAAATAAGGTATTATACAAATAGAGTATGTTTGTGGTCAGGATCAGTTAGCAGATGTCTTAACAAAGCCGCTGGTTACGAAGCGTTTCAATATGTATGAAGGTATGTATAAAGTTTGTAGAGCTGTTAAAAAGCAGTAATAGACAGAATAAACTAATTAGTACAAGTGTTGTGTTTTATTATTAAGAAATATTATTTTATCAACGAGAGTAGGACAGAATGTAATTTATGATGTCTTGCAGCGAAACATGTAAACCAAATTTATTTCAAAAAAATAAAGAAATAGCTTTTGAAAACCTATTGCATGCAAAGCTGTCCCTATTGAAAATTTTGTATGCTAAATAACTCGATAATAGTTATTAGTAAAATTAAATAAAATAACACACAAGAGAGTTCAAAAAGATATATTAATTCCTTCGCTCTATGAAAGCATGGGAGGGGGGGGGGGATAAAAGTAATGGCGAAACAACTTTTAAATTTTTCGAAATTAAAAATGAAATATACAAACAGGACTAACATTTAAATCAAATAAAAGGGAATTAACATCCAAATGGCTATACAAAATTAGATCTAATTTATTAAAACTAATAATTTCAATTTTCTATAAGATTCAGTTTAATAATATTTTAAATGACCAATTAGAAGTCAATAATTTCCCTTTACTCAATTTAAATGTTACTCATGTAGGTAGTAGTTAATTTCATCATTTAATAGTTATTAATCAAAATTATAACATTGACATATCTGAAACCTATCTGTGCGTTCGATTTCTTATACACATACATATTATGTTAATATGTAGGTCTTTACAGATTAAATAATTTCAGACTGTTGGAAGCAAGGCATACTCGTACTATTAAAAATGCTCATAATTATAATTGTGTTGGGTGGAGATATGGTTTTCTGTCTACATTTCAGAGTATCTTGGAAAATATGTTATTGTATCTCGGTACCAACAATCTCCCTTATACACCGTGTCTAAAGTTAAGTGTTCACCATTGCTAACTTTGTTATTATTGAAGCTACGAAGTCGGTTAAATTAGGCTTGTTGCCGAGATATTCACAAAAGCAACAAACTTTTAAATGGAACAACCTGTATATTTCGACATTTTTTGAAAGAGACTTAAATTCTAAACAAAAAGTGTGTAATACACTATCGTCATAAATTGAAGAATAGGCGAATAAAAAGCGCGATTTCGATTTTGACTATTATTGCTTTAACATGTACACCGAGAGAACAGTTTATTCGCATGTAAAAAATGCATTTATTTGAGCTCAGTTTCTTTGTATTTAACATGAAAAACTACGTGCTATTGAATTCGTTACACACCATATAATGATATTTCTTGGTTGGAAATATCTGGTTTACTTGTGGATTCCATATAAAGAAATATATTACTATGTAATTTGTCTTAAAATTACTTATTTCCCCCCAATAAAGGAATGTATTTTCGTTTATCATTCAATGTTTACATTTCGCAATAAATTCACACATGTTTTAGGCTCGGTTCACATGACAAGCGCTTAACGCGCGTTTTGGTAACGCGCGTTAACAACTACTTGCATTTTAATTGAACGCGTACACATGCTAACGCGCGATTTTATGAAGCGCGCGGTCAACGCTGCGCTAACGCCTTGTAGTTGTCAACGCGCGTTGACGCGCGCTTTAAGATCATTGGTTTGCCATACTACTGTTCAGTTGAATGCGCGCTTTTGGCACCGATAGACCGCACTTTTGGGATTCTTTCAGTCAGTTGGTCATAAACCGTGCAAAATGGAAGAATATTTTAATACCGAATTATTCATAGACGAAGTAGAAAAACGTCCGGCGATATGGGACATGACAAGTACTAATTATTCAGATAAGATCTTAAGGAGACGGGCTTGGGAAGAACTCGTCCTCATATTCTGTGAAGGAGATGACAATGAAGAAAAGAAGAAATTATTATGTAAGTGTATATTTCAATTTTTATTCAATAATATTTTTATAAGAAATTATATTTTGTGATATTGCCAATCAATTTTTCCTTCGTTTATGAAATAATTTGTTAAATGTACTCGAACATTGTCCGCTATTCGCCCAGCACGCCCGGTATAATGTGAGCTGAGATTTCCCAATGGTGTGGTATGAAGTATGTCTTCATAATTGTAACCATCCCTCATTCTGACATAGTTGTGTAATGTACATATTGCTTTTACGATATTTTCAGCAAAATCGATGTTAACATCTAACGGCCTATGTAAAATCCGCCATTTATTGCACATAATGCCAAAAGTACATTCGACATACCGGCGTGCTAATGTTAAGCGGTAATTAAATATTTTTTTAGCATAGGTTAATGACCTTCCCCCATAAGGCCGCATTAAATTCTCCATCATGCCAAAATCTTCATCAGCCACAATCACGTGAGGCAACACTGTTGATTTATTTTGTATTAGCAATGACTTTGGTTCAGGTAGATCTAAAGTCCTTTCTGTCAGCCTTTTATACAATGAAGAATTTATGAATATACCCGAGTCACTGTTTTTACCGTAGGCACCTACGTCAACCCAAACAAAACAGTAGTTAGCATCCGCTAGCGCCAATAAAACAAACGAAAAGTAATGTTTGTAGTTATAAAACATTGAACCCGTGTGTTCGGGCTGGATTAACCGTATATGTTTACCATCTAAGGCTCCCAAACAATTGGGAAAGTTCGAATTCTATTCAAATGTCATGGATATTTCATTCCATTTTTCTTTCGTTGGTTCATTCATTACAATGGCTCTCAATTTTCTACAAATAATTTCACATACGTAGGGTACTATAGTAGACGCAGTAGATTTTCCAATTCTATAATTGTAGCTTATTTCTCCAAGTGAACATCCGGTTGCCAAGTATCTGAAATAAAAACATAATAAGAATTACAGATATAGTTATTACTAAAAATAAATTGTGGAAGTTCGCCAAAGGCTACATAACGATCCTATGTTATTCAAAGACAGTCACCAACAGATAGTCATGCCGAAAACTGCAACATACACATTAAAATGTGTAAAGAATAATTATTATTAAATGGTTTTTTTTAGCTTCATCCATACAAAAGAAATGGAAGAGTTTACGGGATAATTATATGAGAGAGGTAAAGAAAATAAAAAGTATTAAGTCCGGTTCAGGAGCTTCAAAAACCCAACATATAGTCATTATAACAGGCTACAATTTCTACAAGCATCTGTAGACGGAAAAGATACAGAAAGTAGCTTCGATACAGACAATGCTGGTGGTCCAACAGAAGTAGCTAACGCAAAATTGAGTTCTGCCTTTAAGAGTCCCAAAAAAAACAAAGAATGAATCCTGCTGACGAAAGATTTGCGAATATATTAGAGCAAAGTATAACACAGAATATGAAGTCTACATCAAAAGAAGACGATGATGAAGACAGGCTATTTTGTTTGTCACTCGTTAAAGAAATTAAAAAAGTTCCGGAATCTCAACGGTTAAAAACAAAAATTGGATACAGACAATGCTGGTGGTCCAACAGAAGTAGCTAACTCAAAATTGAGTTCTGCCTTTAAGAGTCCCAAAAAAAAACAAAGAATGAATCCTGCTGACGAAAGATTTGCGAATATATTAGAGCAAAGTATAACACAGAATATGAAGTCTACATCAAAAGAAGACGATGATGAAGACAGGCTATTTTGTTTGTTACTCGTTAAAGAAATTAAAAAAGTTCCGGAATCTCAACGGTTAAAAACAAAAATTGGCATTTATAATTTAATCTTGCAAAACCAAACTTATCCTCAAGAGCCGCAACATCAACCATGTGAGTTTCAAAATTATCACAGCCCATTACCGCAACGAAGAAACTGTTTGTCACAAGAGCAGCGTAGTTAAATATCCACCGAAGGCTTTCAATACCATGATTATAGATCACAGCAATCTAGTATGCCAACACATTATGGTTATACTACACCAATAATACGCCATCCATCGCCAACAACTTCAACACATACTCCATCACCAGCACCAACCAATGCAAGCACTGAATCGGGGTTAGAACTTTTCTGTAATAATTGATTACTAATTAACAATTAGAACCTCTTAATTTTCCTTTTCAGTTGTTTTTCTTTCCGAAATAAGAATAGAATAGATCTTTTTATGTTTGGATTTTTTGTTAAAAATAGGTTAAAGTTGATGAATAAAAAACTTACCTCAATGTAATTATGAGTTTTTCTTCAGGTGAAATACAATATCACACAGCGTTTTCATCTGCCATGAGTTCATCTTTTATGAGAGCCAATAAGTCATCAAATGACTTTATTGACATTCTGAAGTAGTTGAAAAATTTGGGTTCATATAGCTTTAGTTTAGGATACAAAATTGTGTAGTGGCTTTCAGTAAGCCTGTGTGATAAAATTGGATGGACCCAACATGACCGCCTTCTGTTGCGTCGTTGTTTCTGTCGTCGATATAAAATCACCGCCAAAACGGTTGTAACGTCCATCTTCGGAAATGTAGAATTCGAACTGAACCGGGGCAGCGCGCTGTTAGCGCCTGACAAGCGCGCATCATGAGTACACCACACAAAACGTAGCGCGCGTTGAACGCGCGTTAAGCGCTTATCATGTGAACCTAGCCTTAGTATAGTATACCTACTTATTTACAGCACACAAATATTTTTTGTGACGTCAAGCATGAAACAAAACCCTTATTTGGTGTGGGGAATAATGGTAATTCGCATGACGTTTTCATTTCTCAGTTGTGATTCATTAACGCCTGTAAATTCATGTTCGCATGCGAGCAACTGAGTTTATCTAATGAGTACCTACCATAACAGAGTTGTTAAACCACTGGGGATTACCTGAACTATCTGAAAAGTTTGTAGGTATGTATCTGCACTATATTTATTTATACGTAGGAATAGACGTAGGTAATGGCTAATACCTTATTTTCACTTAGGTATATAGGTTACATTAGATATGAGTTATAGGTATGCATATATTCCTTATTTCCTGTATACCCTAGATTCCCACAAAGGATTTTGATTTTGAATAGGGCGCAATTTTACTTGTTTGATTTGTATAATATTATTTTACATCACAGGGATTCAAATATGAGAAATAGTTTTCTTTGGTGTATTTTTTTCGAATCACCCATTTGTTTCACTGAAAGAAAGTTTTCTTGCATCAATATAGGGTGCCTTCGCCAGTAATTGACCATTTAAGAAATTGTTCAGAAATAAAAATTTATAATTTTTTATGTTTTTAATTTTGAATAAAATAAAAAATACTATAATGTAAACTTATAATCTATGATTCTAAAATTAATTATTAACAAAAGAAAACGTATTTCTTGTAAGAAAAAAAAATATATTTAATAAAAAGTCAGAAATTTCTAGTAGTTGACCATTAACCATCCACTGTTGAACCACACCTTTTCCAGTAATTGACCAATTTTATGTCTAACAAAAAACACGAGTTTTATATTATAAGATCATGCAGGTACGTATTACAAAAATAAAAACGAACATTCTTAAAGATACAAAAACATTTTTCAAAAATATTTTTCCATGTTTTCACATTATTTCAGAAGAAAATTTATATCTCCGGCGGTTTCCAGTACCTATAATTTTTGGTTCTTCTAGCTTGTATAGAAGCTGTTCAATATCAACAGTACTAATATCATTTTCTATAATTTTATACGTTGATCTGTCCTCACCGGTGGCACAAAGGGCTTGGACCTCTACTTCATTTGAGCTAAATATTGTAATAGGGGGGTAGGTAATCTTATAGGGCCCTAATTTGCGCGGCTAAAATGTAATAGGGGTTCAAGGGGGTATTTTACCAAGCCCCAAGATATAATAATGAATGGAGAGCTAATGAGACTTAGAGCGCTTAATTTACTTTATCCTAAAAAAAACTGCTAAACACAATAATCTACTGAACCATTAACTTTTCTATTATGATTTGGCCGGCTAGCTAAAGGGGGTTGCATTCTATAAAAACGGAGAGAAATTATATGTTTAGTTTATGTATCATTTAGTCTCTCAAAAATTATCCTAATAGATAAATACAACGTTATTAATAATTCAAAAATTTCGCGGCATTCAACGTCAGACTGCGCAAGATCGGGATAGACTTTATCCAAGAGGTGGAACAAACACTGAATTACGCGCGAAATCGCTATGACTATTGTGTACGTGTGTATGTTGAAGTAACCAAAAAGAAATTTAAAAGTGATGTGATTATCTAAGTGGGTGATATCTAAGTGACTCTAATTGTGTTATCTACAGGGCGTTAAGGAGGTTCGAGATTTGATTTACCTTAGTCCGGGATACCATGCTTTCCAGTTGTCGTGTGACGATCTTGGAGAATCTAACCTGTAAGGTCTACTTGGAGAAACAGCTCTAATGCTGGGGCTCCAAACAGAATATGTGTACCTCTTATAAATGAAGAATGGGTTTTAACGGTGATGAAAACAAACACTTTATATATGAAAACAACAGATCTGAATTTATTTATAACATATCAACGAATTTCTACGACAATACAACAATGAAAAATTGTGAGAAATAAATAAACAAATCCCATAAACAGGATGACAATCAACAATGTCCATAAACTTTTTATATTAAACAATACACTTTTGTTGTGTACAAGAACAGCAGTTATTTAGGCAGAAGTTCTACAAAATTGATGTATTTAAATCAAAGCAAAGTATACGAGTTTGACCCTTATGTCCAAACTATTAAAATGGATTGCATAAAAATGAGATAAGGATAAAATTTAACTGTAAGTATATTCTGATATTTAAATAAGCATTATATTGTTTGAAATCTTCAAATTGATTTTCCAAGTTTTTGCATTAGCTATGTTTCAAGATTTGAATTTAATTAATTTATAGAAATGATCGAATTAAAAGACGTTACACAAATGTGACATAGATTTAGATTTGACCCACATTTGTGTCAAGAAAAAGGTGCATGTACTAATAACAGACTTGGTACCTTCTGTGTACTAATTCCTTGTATTGTTTAAGGACAGGTACTTCGTCCAAAGGGGTGTGATTCTCCGTCGTTGCCACTCGTGTCCTAGTTCTAAAAGGGCCTCCCAGTTTTCTGGTAAGTCGGCGTACGGTGTGTCCTTGACCTAGTTCGGTAACGTTTAAGGCTGGTCAGTAATATCTCCAATGTTTCTGGTTATGTTGCAGCTTGAGATTGATCCGTCTCACCCCACTGATGTCTAGCTCGAGCGTCTTCAATTGGTGACCTTCTAACTCGCACGTGGGAAATGACTCAGCAGAGAATTTATGGCTTAATTGAATTTATCACAATTGACGGCTACTGGATATCGATATGGATCGATAATGAATATTAATGCGTCTAACACTAATGAAAATTGAAATCGAATGCGAATATCGAATATGATTGACAATGAATCTTAATGAATTCAAAAAAAAACTGAATACAAGTGAATCGCTCACAATCAGCAATGAAAAAAAGTGAATCACAATGAATAACAATGAAAATAAAAGTGAATGCTCTTCTCGTCGGATGTGCCTTTTTATATCAATCTTCTGTTGTGGACGTCGTAACCATGGAAATTTATACAGTAATATTTTACAAAGTCTTTTTACGGGCAAGTTTATTTTTGAATATTTGTGGAATCATGTTTTATCTTAGTTAAATTAAATCGTCTTTCAATCGGTACAATAAAATTACTTTAATTCGTTTTCTTTTAGAAAAACACATTTTTTAAAAAATTAAAGGGCAAATTTAGCATTTCGACTGTCATATGTCGATGACGTCATAGACGCTAATAAAATAAATTTAGATATCAGAATTTTGGCTTAAAATGCCTTTTTAGTAGAACTTTACCTTTACAAATTAAACTTATAAATACATATAATATATTTTCATCTTTTAATCCTTCTTTATACAAAAAATTAGTGTGGTTAGTTTTTGAAGTGTAATAACTAAATGGTCTTTTAATTTATTTACGAATTACTGTTATAACATGAAACTATGACCTTTTCTTAATCTATACCACCTTTTTTAAATTATCTAAATAGCTTGTAATTAATATTATAAAACTTTTCTTTTACCTATGTTGACAACTGTCAAATTATTCAAAATGCTTATTTAAATATCTGTACTCAAATTGTAAATACGACATTGAAAAATATTCCAACGTAAATGCGTCTCGATAGACTTTGTAACTGCTAGAGTTTATTTATAATTACATTAATTATGCATATGAAATATTTGAAATTAATTATGCTTCTGACAATATGGCGCATCGAAATTTGAAAATTCAAATGATGCTTAACTTTAATGTGCGCATCTAAGAGTTTTATTGTTTGTTACCATGCTTGTAACTTGTTACCTAGTTTATGGTTTAAATGTTTTTTATGTTCACCATTAGTTTATTTTAGTTTTAAGCTATGCATTTTTAGATAACAATTTGTCATGTATGCGCTATACTTTTGCCAAAGTTTAGGATGATGCTTTCGATACTATCAACCTTGCTTTCACTTTGAACCTGTAACCTTTTGTGACATTTTACTCTTGAGAAATCACACTATAAAATGGTACTCATTTATATGCTCGTAGTGTGATGATAAATGTTGAAATTTGTAATTTAAAATTGGCCATTTGTACTGGCTGTCAGATTCATTTTATATTTTTACTTTGCCTATATAACACTTAACTAATTATTGTTGTATTGTGGAAATTTGCTCAATATAAGTATAAAACTAAGACTAATGTGTATTTTAAACTAATCAGGTATTTAATTCTACTATTTAGTATTTAATACGGGGGTTTCAGTTGGGGTTCCTGAAAAGAGTAGTCATTGGTTTGGTTTTCTAAATTTGGGGGTGAATTTCTTTCTAATATTTACAATTTGAAGGGGTTCTCAGAATTTACTAGATTTGTTAGTATAATCTGCATTAATTGTTAGGAATTTGTACCTGTACTCTTATACAAGGGTCCAATTTTAAGCATCGCCGATGTATATGTGGTTGCCTGTATTCAAGGGGTTTTAAGGGGTGACTGTATGTGTTTGTGGGTATTTGACTGGTGTTGTCACATAATCGACACCAGTTCAACTTGCCCCTTAACGAAGGTAGTTTTTTATGTATATAAAAAAATGCGTTCGTTATAAATAAACCTCATAACGTAATTGTAATAATTAACTAAATTATATATTTTAAGTGACAAAATCTTTCTTTAACAAACTGATATATTTATTTTGGATTATACTAAGGGCTTAATTATCTGAGTTTTTATATTTGTAGTTTTGTCATATGTCTGTAATATAATTTGTATGTGTGTATGGAAATTTTCCTAACAAAATTTAATTTTTAACAATATTTATTTAATGACTTGTCCCTGTATATGGGTATTAGTGTAAGATGCTATGTATATGTTATGTATTTGTGTACCTATATTTTTATTGATAAATATGAACACTAGTTCCTCTTTGTATGTGCGCGTATGGTTTTCCTTGTATTTTTCTATGGATGTTGCCTTTATAAAGTTTTATTATGTACCAATTATGCTTCTTTTCCCTATTGTGTCTCGGATTCAGATTCTATACTGCGATAATAGTGGCCTATTTTAATATACCTCGAGTGTATTTACACTTAAATTAACTTTGTTGCTTCAAATAATTATTCTTGTTACCTATTATATTTGACATTTTGTCATGTATTCATCTTCCTATTTGCGGAACATATTTTCAATTAATATCGCACTTTTTCGTGCTGATGTACCCATTTTAGGTTGTACATCACCTTTTGTCTTCCCATAACACCATATCTTCTCATGGGTTTACTTATGAGGTAAATTCTAATTATATTTATTTTTCTTCCACGATACCATATCTTTTCATGGATTTCTTCATGGATTCAATTCTTTATTTATAAAAGCGTTATATTCGCTCAGTGGTATATTTTAATTCTTAGGCCCTTTCTTCATATTTAAATATTTTCTTTTCCTTCATATTTTGGTCAATTATTCTTGAATCCTTTTTGTTCTGTATGTACATATGTTTCTTGATTTAATTTTTGACTTGTAACTTTATTTTTGTATTTTATATAAAGGCAGTTATGTAATTATTCTTTCTTCTAATGGTAGTGGTTTCATACGCTTTGTTATAAGTTTCCTTTCAAAGATTTGTTCTTCCTAGTGTTTCTTATTCCTTTTCCATAACATGTTTGCATCAACTTGCTGTGTATTTGTACCTTTTCTTTATTCTGACTGAAGTGTTCCAGACATTTTTCAACTTATATTACCTCCTTATGCATTGCTACTTGCTTGATATATGAATGGGAAAAACTAACAATTATTTACTATGTGTCTTAAAATTATTTATGAATGAACTTCTTATCTTCTATAGGCAAACTCTTATAATGTAGAATTCCGGGTGTATTTACATCTTTGGATATACAGATTGGGCTCGTCTGTATTGGTTGTGGGATGATTCCGCTATCCTCGGGTTGGGTTCGTCCGATGTAGAGAATCTTTTTTAAAATTCCTGGCTCCTTTTGGTTTGGACTCTACCAAATGACTCCTGGGGTGTCGGGACTCGTGGTGCCTGTATATTGTTCTATGGGGTGGATAGGCCTTTGTATCTTGGTAGTGCTCAGGTAAGAGGGGGGTCGCTTTAGTCCCATCGAAGGTCGCCTGTATATCCCTTCGCCTTGCTCCGCTATATTTAAGCTTTGTACTTTGGGGTTGCTCAGGTAGGAGTGGGGTCGCCTTATTCCCATCGAAGGTCGCCTGTATATCCCTTCGCCTTGCTCCGATATATTTCGGCTTTGTATCTTGATATCGCTCAGGTAGGAGTGGGGTCGCTATCCCATCGAAGGTCGCCTAGAATGTCCCTTCGCCTTGCTCCGATGTATGTAGGCTATGTATTTTTGGGGTTGCTCAGGTAGGAGTGGGGTCGCCTTATTCCCATCGAAGGTCGCCTGTATATCCCTTCGCCTTGCTCCGCTATATTTAGGCTTTTTGGTTCTTGGTGTTGCTCAGGTAGGAGTGGGGTCGCTATCCCATCGAAGGTCGCCTGTATATCCCTTCGCCTTGCTCCGATATATTTAGGCTATTTATTTTGGGGTTGATAGGCTTTTGATTCTTGATATTGCTCAGGTAGGAGTGGGGTCGCTATCCCATCGAAGGTCGCCTGTATATCCCTTCGCCTTGCTCCGTTATATTTAATTTACAAAATTTCTACTCGTCAACCATGTCTTCGGCTAAATAGTCGTGTAGCATGGAAACATGATAGGTGCCTTTGAGACTCCCAGTTTCCTCGTCTATTAATTCGTAAGTGTTCAATCCTAACTTCCTATGAATGAGAAACGGGCCAGTAAATGGGCGGGTTAGTTTTGCGATTATATTGTTTTTCCTATCGGTGACTTTGAGTGCACGTACGATGACCTTGTCGTTTAATTGATAATTTTTAAATCTTTTCTGCTGCTCTCTCTGTTTGGTTTCCCATTTGTTTTTCTTTTCTAGGAGTTTTCGTCTACTAATTCATATTGTTCTCCTAGATCTGCTATTTCATCGCTTATCCATGGTCTCTGCGGTGGTTGTCCGGTGAATATAGTGATGGGGCATGCTTCATGTACAGTGCTGGGAGGGAGTGTTGTTCATGACCAACTCTATACGTTTAATATGTTTGGCCCATTTATGGTGGCAGTCGACTAACAATATTCGGAGGTATTTTAGTACTTCTTTTATATATCTTTCAGAAGGGTTTGCTTGCGGGTGTCTGATTGAAGTGTGATATGATTTGATTTGTCGGTTGTCTAAAAATTCTTGATATCGCTGGTTCGTGAAGTATGTGGCGTGATCTGACAGTATGATGTTGGGAGTTCCGTATTCTGTGATATACTCTTGTAATGCCTGTAGTACGGTTTCAGTGTTGCATTTTTGAGTCGGAATTAACCGTACATGTTTGGAGAAAATGTCACATATGACAAGAATATTTCTATATCTTCTTGTGCTTGGAATAAGATTTGAAATGAAATCGATGGCTACTAATTGTAGTGGTTCGGTTGCGATTATGCTCTGGCTTATGTTTTGGTTTGTAAAGTTCTTCTCCTTGGCTATCTCACATGTCCGGCATTGTCGGATTAAATTTTTAATTATTTTCTCATCGTTTTTACAGTAGTAGGCCTCCCGGAATATCAACCAACATTTTCTGGCTCCTATGTGGGTATACGTTTCGTGTATATTTTGTATGATCTCGATTGTGTGTTTTTCGTCTGTAACGTATACTTCTGTTCTCCCTATCTTCTTGATTATAACGTGCTCTTGCATTTTCATCCCTTTATATTCCTGCTCTTCTTGTAATTTCTCTTTAATTTCTCTTAACATTGGTGTTTCTTGTGCTTCTTTTATTCGGTTTAGTGAAAAAGTACCTCCTTGAGCTAAAACTACTAGGTTTATTTGAACATTTGAAGTTTTGGTCTCTCCATGCTTACGACTCAGGATGTCTGCAGCGATCATCTCTTTCCCTGGCTTGTATCGAATCTCCATGTCGTATTGTTGTATGAGTAGTGTCCAGCGGTAGATACGGTTGTTGTTTAATTTGGTCGTCATAATGTTGAGTAGAGCTTTATGATCCGACTCGAGGATGAACTTCTTTCCTATTAGATAGTATCTGAGCTTGGTCAATGCGAAGATGACGGCTAACATTTCGAGCTCTGAGATGCCATATCGGGTCTCGCATGGCCTTAACGTCCGTGATGCGAAGTAAATCGGAATTTCCATGTTGTCTTTTATCTGTACCAGTTCTGCGGCGATAGCGTTGTAGGATGCGTCCGTTCTGACGATGAATTCTGAGCTGAAATCGGGGTGATATAATTTAAGGTTCTCGACAAAGTTGTTCTTCAAATTTTGAAAACATTCTTCGCATTCGGGTGTCCATCTCCATTTGGTTCCTTTCTTCAGTAGCGCTAATAAAGTGTTGGTCTTCTGGCTGTAGTTCGAAACGAATTTTCGGTAATAGTTCAACAAACCGAGAAATCCTCTCAACATTTTCAATTTGGTCGGACGTGGGTAGTTTTGGATCTCTTCAAGCCTTTGTGGATCTAACAAGATGTTCTGTTCATTTACGACGTATCCTAGGTAATTGACTTCTTTTCGGCAGAATTGGCATTTCGCGAGATTCAACTTCATTCCATTTGTTTGTAGAGTATGAATGATAGTTTCTATATGGTTCAAATGAGATTCGATGTCATCGGAGAAAATAATGATGTCGTCCAAATAATGTAATGCGAATTTCTCGTACTTATCCAGTGTCTGGTGTAGAAATCTGATTAAACCTGCGGGAGAACTGCGGACTCCGAAGGGACAAACAGTGAAATTGTAGGTGACCCCGTTCACGTTGAAGCCACAATATTTCCTTGAGGACTCTTCCAAACGTATCAGCCAAAAAGCATTCTTTAAATCTAGTTTTGTGTACCATCTTTTGTTACCGCATTTTGTGAGTAGGACGTCGATATTCTGGGGCATCTCGTACTCAGGTTTGATCCTCTGGTTAAGCAAGCGAGCGTCAATGCAGATGCGGATGGAGTCGTCTTTCTTCTTTACCAAAACCACTGGGTTTATAAAATAAGTGTTGGACCTCTCGATAATGTCAGCCTCCTCTAATTTAAGCAGTTCCTCATTAACTCTCTGTTGAAAATGATAAGGGATGGGGTAGTTCTTGCAGGGCAACGGTGTGTCATCGTCAATAAGTAATTTGTGCTCGTAATCTTTAGCGAATACTACCTCATCGTTAATTAACCGTATATTCTTAGAAAGTATGTCTAAAAGATTTTCTAATATCCAAGGTTCCTTTAGCTCTTGATCTGCTAGGATTTCCCGTATGTCGGCTTCATTTCTTATGATTTTGTTATTAGGTGAATCTTCTTTTATCCCCGTTTCTGCGTATGTTTTCTCCCTTCCTTCTTTTGGTAGTTCAAACATAGCCTCTTCTAAATCTTCTTGCGTATTACCATTATCTTCTCTATCTGCTATGATGACGTTATAAATATCGTAGTTAATCTCCTCCTTATATTGTAAGTACGCGTTTATTTCCTTGAGGTCTTCTAAGGTGTTCATTTGTACTTCATTTTTCCCAATTATTGCTTTTTCTCTCTCGAAATTCAAATTCATCTTTAGGTATCGCATATTGTCCACTCCCAAGATGCAATCATAGAATAAATTGCTTAACACGTAGAATTGCATTGTGTAAATATGTCCGTTAATGTCCACTTCCATGGATATTCGTTTATTTATTTGTCCCATTTTTCTTCTATTAGCCGACATCAAGTTTGTGCATTTGATTTTAATTATGTTTTGTAAATAATTCGGTAGTTGTTCTACCATGTTCTCTTTTATTAAAGAGATTTCTGCCCCGGAATCTAGTAAAGCCTTAAATGTTATGTTTCCTATAATTAATGTGATAAATGGTAACGTTTCTAAATTGGAGACTATTTTTCCTACGTCTTCAGTGTCTGATTGTTTCCCCAAACCTATATCTAAACTTAATTTATTAAAAAACTTACTACTAATGTGGGCATCCGGTGTAGTTAATTTAAGTCCCTGGATGAGCATGGTTTCGGATTTATTTTCGTCATTTGGGCTCCTGAATCCATCGAAGTTTTTTTTTTCAGCTCGCTGTTGTCAATAGGTGTGTCCCATTCTATATTATACCTGTTATCTCCAGCGATGGCGTTTATCTGCCTGTTATTCGAATTTCCGTAATATCTCTGGTTTTGATCCTGATAGCTATTTCTGGGCGCATTTGTATTATATGGACGCTGGTCCGGTCTCGCAGAGTTATTATTCCTCTGAGTGTTGTTCCCATTGCCGTTGGTTGTACCATTATTTCGCCACTGGTTTAGGTTCCTGTTTGGTGTAGACATATTCGGTCTTCCCTGATCGTTACGGGGGTAAGTGTTGTAAGGACGAGGCTGGCTTTGATAATTAATGTTCGGAGGCTGATTAAAATTTCTGTTTGGTGGAGGTGATGTTCGTGGAGGGTTTCTATTCATTTCTGCTGTTGGTCTGTCAGGATAAACATTTCGACGGGCTTCTGGCTGTGTATTATCGTTTCGGGGATTGTTGCGGTACTCTCTGTTCATGTTGGTGCTGTCTGAATAGTCGTCTAACCTTCTGAGAATGTCCACCAGACTATCCACGTTAGTCACGTTCTGGCAGATGATCGCGTGCGTATCAGTGTGTATAAAATGCCGCAACAACTGTTGTGAAATGGTTAACTCGTCCATGTTGTCTATGTGTTTGCTGTAGTTGTATATCTTCAGGGCATACGCTTCGCGAGATAGCTTACCTGGTCGAAATTTCCCTGTAAGTAAACGAATACGAGCTCGGTTTTGTTGTGTTTCGCTCCAGAAGTTTCTTCTGAACATCTCTGCGAATTGTCCTAAGTCCTCACAACTGTCCTCCACTCTTTCGAACCAATCCGCCGCTCCATTGGTGAGTGTCGCTCTGATGATGTTAAATTGCTGTTTAAAATCAGGAACGTCTTCGGTATATTTGAGGACATTGTTTAAATATGCCATCGGGTGCATAGACATGTTGTCGCCGTTGAAATGTGCTACATTCTCAATGCGTAATCCTGCATTAAAACATGTTGGTGTAGGCATTTGGATATTGTTAGTCCTGATATTTTGTACCTTCAGCGTCAACCTTTTCAGTTCTTCTTTGTTTCTTTCAAGTTCTTGCAGCGCATTCCTGACGTCTTTATCCTGTTCTTTGTTCACCTGTTTAACTCTCGTGATTTCTTTCAAACAGTTTTCTTCGGTTGAAACTATTTGTCCAGTAAGTTTGGTTTCTATGCGAACTTCCATTTCTGACGTGCCCCTATTTACTTGATCAAACTCCGTCCTGATTCTCTCGGCCAACTCTTTGTGTTCCTTTTCATTTTTGTTTTTCAATTTTTCGAGATCTCCTTCTATTTCCACGACTTTCTTGTCCACAACTTTTATTGCAGAATCAATATTTGATACAACCTCTGTCCTAAGTTGTTGAACTTTTACATACACCTCTTCTAATATTAATTTATGGTTAGCCTCTGTTCTAAACGCTAGTCTCTCCTCGAGATCTTTCTTCAAATCTTCCAAGTTCTGCCTGTTTTCTATTCTGTCCTCCACTCTATCTCGAATTCTGTTCGTTTCCAGCTCTTCTTTAAGTTCTTGCATATTCTTTTTGTTATCTTCCTTTAGTTCTTGCAAGTCCCTTTTATTTTCTTGTTTAGACTCATCCATTTTGTTCTCTAATCCTTTCATCATTAATCTAATCTGTTTGAGCATCTCACTCTGTTCCTCTGGCTTCGAACCGACTCCTTGTTCTGTGGGCGTCGCTGTAATTTGGGTGTTATCACCTTGATTTTGTGGAGATACATCTTCGCCTTTGCTGGATGATTCCTGATGGACATTAGAAACGCTTCTGGATCTCGTATTCATCTTGCAGGTTTATATTTTTACAAATACACACAATAATATTAAAAATTTGATAATACTTTATGATAAGACCCCTGTATAATGTATTGTACCTACTATGTGAATAATAAAAATACCTGTATTTGATTCTACTATTTTTTTAATGAAGACAAATAAATGATTTTACTTTTGTCAGTGTTTGTTTGTTTACCATCACTTTATAGAAGTACACATATATAAGAAATAAAGAAAAAAATTAAAGACACATGCTGCTTTTTATATTTTTATTGTACAAATTTTTTTTTTTTATTTATAAGAATCCTCTGCTTCTGGTGATCTTCTGGTCTTCTGGAGTAGGCTGAAAAATACAGTAAGTATCCGGCTAAAGTTTTATAATCGGCCCCAAATCGTTGGTGCGCCAAAATGTAATAGGGGGGTAGGTAATCTTATAGGGCCCTAATTTGCGCGGCTAAAATGTAATAGGGGTTCAAGGGGGTATTTTACCAAGCCCCAAGATATAATAATGAATGGAGAGCTAATGAGACTTAGAGCGCTTAATTTACTTTATCCTAAAAAAAACTGCTAAACACAATAATCTACTGAACCATTAACTTTTCTATTATGATTTGGCCGGCTAGCTAAAGGGGGTTGCATTCTATAAAAACTGAGAGAAATTATATGTTTAGTTTATGTATCATTTAGTCTCTCAAAAATTATCCTAATAGATAAATACAACGTTATTAATAATTCAAAAATTTCGCGGCATTCAACGTATGACTGCGCAAGATCGGGATAGACTTTATCCAAGAGGTGGAACAAACACTGAATTACGCGCGAAATCGCTATGACTATTGTGTACGTGTGTATGTTGAAGTAACCAAAAAGAAATTTAAAAGTGATGTGATTATCTAAGTGGGTGATATCTAAGTGACTCTAATTGTGTTATCTACAGGGCGTTAAGGAGGTTCGAGATTTGATTTACCTTAGTCCGGGATACCATGCTTTCCAGTTGTCGTGTGACGATCTTGGAGAATCTAACCTGTAAGGTCTACTTGGAGAAACAGCTCTAATGCTGGGGCTCCAAACAGAATATGTGTACCTCTTATAAATGAAGAATGGGTTTTAACGGTGATGAAAACAAACACTTTATATATGAAAACAACAGATCTGAATTTATTTATAACATATCAACGAATTTCTACGACAATACAACAATGAAAAATTGTGAGAAATAAATAAACAAATCCCATAAACAGGATGACAATCAACAATGTCCATAAACTTTTTATATTAAACAATACACTTTTGTTGTGTACAAGAACAGCAGTTATTTAGGCAGAAGTTCTACAAAATTGATGTATTTAAATCAAAGCAAAGTATACGAGTTTGACCCTTATGTCCAAACTATTAAAATGGATTGCATAAAAATGAGATAAGGATAAAATTTAACTGTAAGTATATTCTGATATTTAAATAAGCATTATATTGTTTGAAATTTTCAAATTGATTTTCCAAGTTTTTGCATTAGCTATGTTTCAAGATTTGAATTTAATTAATTTATAGAAATGATCGAATTAAAAGACGTTACACAAATGTGACATAGATTTAGATTTGACCCACATTTGTGTCAAGAAAAAGGTGCATGTACTAATAACAGACTTGGTACCTTCTGTGTACTAATTCCTTGTATTGTTTAAGGACAGGTACTTCGTCCAAAGGGGTGTGATTCTCCGTCGTTGCCACTCGTGTCCTAGTTCTAAAGGGGCCTCCCAGTTTTCTGGTAAGTCGGCGTACGGTGTGTCCTTGACCTAGTTCGGTAACGTTTAAGGCTGGTCAGTAATATCTCCAATGTTTCTGGTTATGTTGCAGCTTGAGATTGATCCGTCTCACCCCACTGATGTCTAGCTCGAGCGTCTTCAATTGGTGACCTTCTAACTCGCACGTGGGAAATGACTCAGCAGAGAATTTATGGCTTAATTGAATTTATCACAATTGACGGCTACTGGATATCGATATGGATCGATAATGAATATTAATGCGTCTAACACTAATGAAAATTGAAATCGAATGCGAATATCGAATATGATTGACAATGAATCTTAATGAATTCAAAAAAAACTGAATACAAGTGAATCGCTCACAATCAGCAATGAAAAAAAGTGAATCACAATGAATAACAATGAAAATAAAAGTGAATGCTCTTCTCGTCGGATGTGCCTTTTTATATCAATCTTCTGTTGTGGACGTCGTAACCATGGAAATTTATACAGTAATATTTTACAAAGTCTTTTTACGGGCAAGTTTATTTTTGAATATTTGTGGAATCATGTTTTATCTTAGTTAAATTAAATCGTCTTTCAATCGGTACAATAAAATTACTTTAATTCGTTTTCTTTTAGAAAAACACATTTTTTAAAAAATTAAAGGGCAAATTTAGCATTTCGACTGTCATATGTCGATGACGTCATAGACGCTAATAAAATAAATTTCGATATCAGAATTTTGGCTTAAAATGCCTTTTTAGTAGAACTTTACCTTTACAAATTAAACTTATAAATACATATAATATATTTTCATCTTTTAATCCTTTTTAAAATCTTTCTTTATACAAAAAATTAGTGTGGTTAGTTTTTGAAGTGTAATAACTAAATGGTCTTTTAATTTATTTACGAATTACTGTTATAACATGAAACTATGACCTTTTCTTAATCTATACCACCTTTTTTAAATTATCTAAATAGCTTGTAATTAATATTATAAAACTTTTCTTTTACCTATGTTGACAACTGTCAAATTATTCAAAATGCTTATTTAAATATCTGTACTCAAATTGTAAATACGACATTGAAAAATATTCCAACGTAAATGCGTCTCGATAGACTTTGTAACTGCTAGAGTTTATTTATAATTACATTAATTATGCATATGAAATATTTGAAATTAATTATGCTTCTGACAATATGGCGCATCGAAATTTGAAAATTCAAATGATGCTTAACTTTAATGTGCGCATCTAAGAGTTTTATTGTTTGTTACCATGCTTGTAACTTGTTACCTAGTTTATGGTTTAAATGTTTTTTATGTTCACCATTAGTTTATTTTAGTTTTAAGCTATGCATTTTTAGATAACAATTTGTCATGTATGCGCTATACTTTTGCCAAAGTTTAGGATGATGCTTTCTCGATACTATCAACCTTGCTTTCACTTTGAACCTGTAACCTTTTGTGACATTTTACTCTTGAGAAATCACACTATAAAATGGTACTCATTTATATGCTCGTAGTGTGATGATAAATGTTGAAATTTGTAATTTAAAATTGGCCATTTGTACTGGCTGTCAGATTCATTTTATATTTTTACTTTGCCTATATAACACTTAACTAATTATTGTTGTATTGTGGAAATTTGCTCAATATAAGTATAAAACTAAGACTAATGTGTATTTTAAACTAATCAGGTATTTAATTCTACTATTTAGTATTTAATACGGGGGTTTCAGTTGGGGTTCCTGAAAAGAGTAGTCATTGGTTTGGTTTTCTAAATTTGGGGGTGAATTTCTTTCTAATATTTACAATTTGAAGGGGTTCTCAGAATTTACTAGATTTGTTAGTATAATCTGCATTAATTGTTAGGAATTTGTACCTGTACTCTTATACAAGGGTCCAATTTTAAGCATCGCCGATGTATATGTGGTTGCCTGTATTCAAGGGGTTTTAAGGGGTGACTGTATGTGTTTGTGGGTATTTGACTGGTGTTGTCACATAATCGACACCAGTTCAATATATTCTGAATGCAGCAAACATAGTTATGGGACTTCTTTTTTCCAGGAAAACTAACTAATAAAAATCTCCTTTTAAACAGCGTTCGTCTGCTTTGACAATTTTAGCCAAACTCTCGTTTTCAGTGTGACTTGAACAAGGTTCTTCTCTTTTTGCAATTTTAGCCAACGTCTCATTATCACTGTCACTTGTAAAATGTTCGTCAGATATATCATCAATACTGGTTCCACTTTCTAACCAATCTTCATGCTCTTCACTTTCAGAATCGTCTCTTTGCTTTACTTTTCGCTTTCTGCATCCTTTCACTAATTTAGTTTCAGCTTTTTCTAGCTTCTCCTCTTTCTTTTTCTTTCTTAGCATTGCTTTTTCTCGTTTTGCTTCTTCCTTTTGCATTTTCAACTTTTCTTTGTCTTCATGATATTGTAGCCATCTGAGCGAAGTAGTGGCATGAGGGAGTCTTTCTTTCTTTCTACAGCTATCATTTTTTTGTGGCGACTCCTCTGGCCAAAAAATGTGGTCTATAAAAGAAGTACTAATTGTTTGCTTTTGATGTTTTTGGGGATTGTTGTTTGTTAACGTTGGTGTTGTCGGTCTAGTTTGAACAACATTACTATGGATAATGATACGCGATTCCTGATTTATTTCCTCTGTGGTACTTTCTTTACGTTGCTCTAAATTTTCACTGATTTCTTCATGTACTGTTGCCTGTTTTTCAGTCTCAACGATGATTGTCTGGTGATTCCCAGTCTCATAAATCTTGGTAGCATCTTTCCTCACATCTGTTTTATCAATATTAACTTCTTCTCTATTCTTGTTCACTTCGCTGATTTCGTGAGTAGGTATTACATTTGGATCATTTTCAGTACTCTCATATATTTCTGTGTTGCGATTTTCTACTGTCAACAGTTCTTGCTCCGTGTCTGTATCGCTTCTTTCTTCCTCTTCCTTGTTTTTCGTGCATCTCGATTTTAGTTTTTTCCACACTTCAAACAACTCTTTTGACGATTCATCACCTACCCATTCACCCATTTCTGTTTCTCTAAACTCCTTTCTTCTTTTTGACGGTATTACTGATTCAAAATAAAGAAAATGTGATATTTTAAATTCAGTTGGCTTTAGTTTCTCTTCTTCATTTTCTCCTAAAGTCCGTGAAGTGCCTTGCATACATTTAGTAAAATCTATTGCTTCTACATTATACGGATATATCCCACACTTTCTAAATCCGTTTTTAACAGTATCTGCAGTGACTTGTTGTACAGCATTTTCAAGCAAAACAGGGAAGGTAGCTTTGTTAACACACTTATTGTTATTCGCCTTTCTCCAATCGAAAACAATTTTTTTCCAGTTACATTTTAATGGTGCAAATAGAGAGACATCTGCTGGCTGTATGATGTGTGTGGCGTTTGGAAAAAGGGCATATAAAAAGATGCCATTTTCTGCACAAAACTTACTAAGATTGTAGGTTAGATGGGATTTATGGCCATCGAGTAAATATAGTATAGGTAACTTTACACCTTTTCCCTTTAAATGAGGTAAAAATGTATTACACACATAGCTATAAAATGTTTGGCTTGACATCCATCCTTTTTTAGACCTCCCTAAAAGAAACATCATATTAGGTTAACTTTAAAAATTGCTTAAGTGAATTTTTTTTTACCTATAACCCAATCGGGATTCGTGTTGCGCACTATTTCTGCTGGAATCCGTGCATAAGGGAAAACAATCATCGGGGGATAAATCTGTCCATCCGCCGAAATTGTAAACAAAGCTGTAATACATTCTTTTTCTGAACCTGATTTTATTTCATAGAAGTTTTTCATTCCTTTTGGTCCTAGCACCAGACCTGTTTTAGGATTTGTAGCAAAACCTGACTCATCAGAGTTAAATATTCTGGTCGGGTCTTCTAAAATATCTTCCGCGTTCTCACTGGCCAAATATTTGCGAATTTCCCCGTGCCAGTGTCTAAGGGAATTTTCAGAAACACATGCTCGTGCTGTATTTATTGACTCAGCGTGACGTTGACTAACTTCTGGGTGGCGTTTAAGAAATGCTTTGAACCACTTGGAACCAGGTAATCCATCTTTAAATGGATTAGGACGGTTATCGCTGTCAATTACGTCTTTAACTGTTTCGCACAACAGTCTTTTGTTAAGTGGAAATCCTTTACTTGCACAAGCGGAAATCCAGCGTACTAATAGTTCCTCCTCCTCCCGTGTCATTATTGTGGAAGGACCCATTTTTCGCTTTTCAGGAGTTTTTCCCTTTAATTTATTTATTAGGGTTGAATGAGGAACATTATAAGTTCGTTCTGCTTGGCGAATAGAGCAAACATTATTTCTAACGTCGCTTATAGCCAGCGCCAACTGTGCTTCACTGTATTTCAAAAAAGTTTTCTTTTTCTCAGTGTTTTCTGCCATCTTGCTATATAAAAAAAAAAATTCAACTTACTAATGGATGACCACTTAAAAAGCCAGTGGATGACCACTGGGCTTTTGCCGGTCAATTACTGGAAAGAGTTTATTATTACAATGAGAGAAACACGGGCAAGACTAAATGACTGAAATGGAATGACTATAAGAGTCAGAAAGAAACAAAATTCCTAACGTTTCGTTAACCCAGTAGTTGACCATATGGTCAATTATTGAAAAGTTGACAATGTTTCCAATCCGGTAATTGCCCAACTTTGTTTTTTCGACAAAAAAACATTATTTTAAATAAATATATTGAAAACCCTTTCCTTCTACAAGTCTTGTTGCTAGTATAATATATTTGATATAAAAAAAAATATTAAAACTTCGGATGATTACCGATTTAATTAAGGTTGTTAGCTTACCATGCTTAGTATAGAAACGCACATTTAACTATAATTTCATTTCATCTGACGCAGACTCCTTACAGGAAACCTTTTATTCAACATATGGCAGTTATCTTGCACCATCTAGTAGTCAAAGGACAAGTTATCATAATAGGAACACAACATGTGCCAAAAACTTTACAGGTATCTTATTTTTTGCGTTCATAGAAAAATTGGTCAACTATTGGGTGCTGGTCAATTACTGGCGTGTCGACCCTACATTTGATGGAACCAAAGACACATATATTTCAATATAGCAAAGAGTTTTCAGTCAAATAAATATTCTCTACCACAACATATTTAAAACTCAATGCATATTTCTTTGATCCAAATAAATTCTTTTCTTACAATACCTCTACCTATAGTTTTGCATTTGGTCGGTGTACTTATTGTTATTTATTAGACTATGGTGGTGGTTAACAGATATCTTTCAACCAAAGAATTTTCTTACAACTAAGGCTGGATGTAATAGTAGATTATTTCTTTATTATGGTGGATAGGAACAAACGCAACGAAGTTTATAAACAACAATATAGAAATGGTGTGTGTATTGATCAACAAGGCCCCATACCTTCGAACATTGTATAAATTTATCACTTTTTGTTGCTTACCGTTTTGTTATTCAATGTTTCATATGATTTAATGTACTAAACTTTATAACTAGTTAATTACTTTCCATCGCCTACTTACATATTAAAGCAATAATAATCAAAGAGGTCAAGTGGTTTTTATTCGCTTACTTTTAAATTTAGGACGATATTGTTTTTTGTGTAACCAATTTAAGAGGTCGAAGCAAAATTTACTTACCCATCCATCATCCTCACTCTCGTCGTCTGTGGTTGTAAAATGTAATAATAAGTCTTTCAGTGCTTTGCAACGCTTTACCCTAGAAAAAAAAAGAACTTCAAGTGCAATGCCTATAGAATATTTTACGAAGTCTGTGTAATGAACATTTTT
Source organism: Amphimallon solstitiale (assembly GCA_963170755.1). Classification (NCBI taxonomy): domain Eukaryota; kingdom Metazoa; phylum Arthropoda; class Insecta; order Coleoptera; family Scarabaeidae; genus Amphimallon; species Amphimallon solstitiale. Next base: position 36,597,356 of record OY720677.1, read on the forward strand.
AGATGTTACTCTTACCTAGCCTTCAACTCTATTATATATCTCTTTTCAGCAGCTTTCTCCGATGTTTCACTATTACTGGCTTGAGGTTCGGCATTGTCGGGTTCTTGTCTGTAAAAAGTAAAAAAAAAACAGTTATGAATAGTTATTAGATATTAGAATTTATATTTAAATGATAGTAAAGAACCCAAATAAATGACACTAATTTATGCGTCCTCGTCTATACTCTGTTGAGTGGCTTATAATATGTTATCCCAAGCTTCTAAAACACGTACAGTTCAACAAGAACAGCAAAACTGCGTAAGTGTCTGTCTCATAATGCATCTCCAACGAAAAAGCTACTATTCTCGACGAACTGGTACTTAAAAATTAAAATCTTCTCAACTCATTTAGCTCCGGGCTACTAAGACGAAACGGCAATGTCAAGTAATATGGGTTGCATAGCACTAACTTTAATTAATGTGCCAGTACTAATCTCTGCTAATATTTCTCCAATAGGGGCGTGGCCTACTTTTAAGAGAATGCAAGGCATAAATAAATTGTCTTCCTGATACCAAAATATCGGAAAACATCATACCACCTATACATACAGGGGTGAGTCATCTCCGCGGGTAAGGCCGTTTGTGCCTTTATGATTAAAAATATTTCGAAGCTGTTTTTTTTTGTGATAGCTGCTCATTAGGAGCACATTTTTAAAATATTTTGTATTATACAGAGTGTTCCATAACTTGGTGACTGACCATAGTTATAGTTTTTTAAATGTAACACGCTATATGTTATTAAATTTTTGTATTCCCCGTATAATTTTTAGGCAAAAATTAATAAAAGAGTATGGGCCTAAAATCTAAAGATGTTGACTTATTTTCATTTTTCTGAAAAAGTTTTTATAAAATTATATTTCTCGAAGACGACGTTTTAGATTGGTACAATTTTTTGTAATATTGAAGTATATTTTATAGTTTTTCAGTTACTAATTGCACGTGCAGAAAACTGGATTAAAATTAGACGAGACGTTTTTGTATAAAAGTCAGTTTTTTCAAATGGAACAGCCTGTATATCAGTTCATTTTTGAATTTCTTATTAAATTTCAAATCAAAAACATGTAAGACGTTAATCCTTTAAAAGTGACTATTACTGAACTATTGTCGTTTTTTGATATAATTTTGACAACTCTATGTTTTTTATTTGAATACGACATAGTGAGCCATGATATTTATTGCAACATTGATAATTGAATGGATGCCATTTAATAAGTTGTTACTCAGTTGACAGTGTGATTTTATAATGCATTTTTCTAAAAATTAGCTTAGAGATATGATTTTTGCACGTATTGGGGGAATGACATAAAATTTTGAGTTGTTTATAAGACTACATTCCAAAAATATATAATATGTCATTATTCTTCTTGTTTCTTTTGCTTCTATAATCTTGCTAAGTGTCTCATTATTATATCTACATATTTATACAAAAATTGGATATATTGTAGGTACTTACAATACACTATGCCAGCAATATATTTCATAAAATATACAGAATATGGTACAATAAACAAATTTTAAAACAAAACAAATTAATACCTTAGTTGAAGGGTATGGGGAAAAAAGAAGGACTGTCACTTTTTCTTTATTTTGAGATAATTGCATTTCTTTGATTAGCAACTTAGTTATACTGAAGTGTGGTACATTGGAACTGTAAAAAAATTAATTCAAGTCAGAAAACGTATAAACTTTATTAATATTAATAATGAAAAGGGTTTTATTTTCCAATTCAAATAAAAAAGAAATTAAATGCATTCCAACTACGAAACAAAAGCGAACAAAACAAGGTATGTCCATTTATTTTTTATTGGTGTGGTAATTCCGTATAGTATAGTTGAGCAGCAGGGCCACCAAATTTCTTTAGTAGCATTAAATGCTTGTATTTATCGGTCTTGATAGGTATTAAACCTAGAAGAGTAGCTAGTTTTAATAAATCACAGACAATTAGATTTCCTTACCATTGTATGCTTGAAGTGGGAGTTCAAATTCACCCTCTTCAAGTACTATTGTTGATGTAGTTTTCTTTCCTGAAGGTACAATTGGGCTTCTTGACCAAGTAGCGTGAAAGGCTGATCTGTGTTTCATTAGTCTAGAATGTTCTCGACTGCATTCAATTTCTTTAATTTGTTGGGTAGGGAATGGGCATTTCTTCACATATTTGCCTGCTAGAAATACATCTCACTGTTTTACAAAATTTTGCGTAACACTAATGACATCAAAGGGCGATGGCCTTGTTCGAACTGATTGTAAAACGTCAATCCAATCGCGTGGAAGTTCCATTTTTGACTTTAACTGCACTAACCCCATATTTTTATCACATTCCAAGTAAGAGTTGCCCCTCTCAGGGAATGTTATCTTTATGGAATCCAGTAATTTCGCTGTATGTATACAATATAATGCATAAAACGAAACATTACAAAATTTTTGTTTTGACCCCCAGCAGAGTCGCAGAAAATATGCAAATGCTTGCAATTTTCATCTAAATAGTTAACAATAAAGTGAAACAGAAACGAAACCACTTCGTTTGCTCCTTTTTTTGCTATTGTCTGAGGGTAAGTGTAAAATATTGATTGTGCCGTTGCAAGAACATGAATATTGAAGGAGAGCATCGAAAGTTGACGGAGATAATACACATCATTCGTAGTTACGTGAGGCAACGAATTATTCTTCTGGTAATCTAATGGTATTGCAACGTATTCTGATGATTTTCGGGCCTTCTTGCGAGCAAATTTTTTACGATCGTAAAATGCTTGAGCTTTTCGTTTGTGAAGATCATTGTGTTGTTAATTTTCGGATTTTTACAGCGTCGTTTCCAACACTTAAACATTGTAATTTAGCAGTAAATTCGTCACACTTGGAGCATGTATCTGTTCTGGGATACCCAAATGATAGGTTAAATTTAGTATTAAAAATTAACTTATATGTGTCATAAGAAACCCTAACATGAGGACATTGTTCCTTAAACATATTGTACATCTTTGTGATGTTTAAATCTTCAGGAAGATATTTTCGTTTTGAATCATGCATACTATAATGCGACTTTCTGCCTCTAAACGAGTTGATGTGATTATAGACAGCATTGTAAAAGTCTTCTTTTATAGATCTGTGTTGAGAACTATGCTTCCCCCGTCTGTCTTTGGGAGATATCCCATTTTCTTTTAAAGATTTTTGCAAAAATTCAAGACCCTTGGATATTCCGTGTATGGACTTAAATGCCTTGTAACATACAGGAATTTCTATTACAACATCTTCGCGTTTCACTCTTACTTTATAGGAAAATGCTGCAGTATGAAATTTAGCTTCTTCTTCGGTTTGTCGGGATCTCCGACGTTGAACTGGAATAATAGTAATCAGTCCACAAAGATACGCGTTTTGTTCGTCGTTTGTGCTCAAGTTATTAAATTTCTGCAAAACACTTTCTCTTTCCTCATTATTAATAGCTTCGTGACATTTTAATCTAGTGCAGTTGCATGGTGGTCCTTGCTCATGGGATTGTAGTCTCATTTTCTTCATGACATCACTCATTCTCCCCATTTTCTTCCGCTTCTTGGTGGTATTATCTTTCTGCTCAGATAAATCACTATCACAGCCCGATGGAGCCATTTTAACACTGATAGGAAACTTCTCAAATCAACAAACTAGCAGCTGATCTTGAGACAACTTTAACTGCGATTACAGGGAGCATTAATTTAGAAAGACGGTAATACATATTATAATGGACATTGCCAGTGATTTTCCCTTACGTCGTGGACATTCCTTGGTATTAGCCCACACCTTATAACTTAGTACGCAGTTTTCTATGGACGATTCAGGTTTTATCCGCATGACACTTAATCCAGCGAATGGTAACAGTATTTTTTGCTAGATGGCGCAAGAATGTCACTTTCTTAAAAATTGGGACATTCCCTGTTTTTTCCCCGTACCCTTCACTGTTATTGTAAGTGCAGAAACAGGAATTAGGAGGTATCAACAGAATTGTAATAGTGAAAAGGAAACTAAGAAAAATTATATCGAAAAGCGACAGTAGCTCAGTAATAGTCACTTTTAGAGTATTAACGTCTTACATGTTTTTGATGCGATATTTAATAAGAAATTCAAAAATAAACTAATATACAAGATGTTCTATTTGAAAAGATTGACTTTTATACAAAAACTTATAAAACTATATCGAAAAGCGACAATAGCTCAGTAATAGTCACTTTTAAAGTATTAACGTCTTATATGTTTTTGATGCGAAATTTAATAAGAAATTCAAAAATGAACTAATATACAAGATGTTCTATTTGAAAAAATTGACTTTTATACAAAAACTAATAAAACTATATCAAAAAACGACAATAGCTCAGTAATAGTCAGTTTTAAAGTATTAACGTCTTACATGTTTTTGATGTGAAATTTAATAAGCAATTCAAAAGTGAATTGATATACAGGGCACCTAAAATGCCTCGGACCGCACCTCCTCTATCATACAATATATCGAAAAGAGTCTAAGAGAAAAATTGTCAATACTTACAATCACCATTTCCCTAAAATATTTTTGGTCATCAGTGCCGTGCCGTATTCCAGTGGCGTATCAAACCTATATTTTTTTAAATGGAACAATATATATTTTGTGGCTGATTCGGAAAGCCCTCGAAGAGTACTTTTTGTTCTTATATAACGTCATACCCCTAACTTTAGCGGTTTCGCTGTTATAACGGTTTTTCTTCGCAGTTAGACCGTACTTCGACATTTTTTTTGGCAGGAACTAAATTGTCCCGGCGTTTCGGTTTCGAATTTAGGGATAGACTAAGACCTCTTCTACCTACTCTTAATTTTTTTTCAAGTAATTTAAGGAAAGAAGATAATTTTTAATTGGGCTTTGCAAATAGTCATTTTTTTCTAAAATATCAAATGGGAACCATATAAAATAATTACATCGTTGGATAAACGAAATTCCATGCTTTCCATTTATTAAAAAAAAAACACATTTCATTACAAAATTAAAAAGAAGAAAGAAGTTGTTAGGTCAAATTGTCGGAAAACGTCCTTTTTCAAAGTGAGCTGTCATGATAAAATAATAGAAGTGCAATTGTCAATGCAAACGGAAAAAATAACAACAAACTGACAGAAGTATTATTGTTATCTCATAAACGTTGCGAAAATGCCTGGAACTTAACAAGAAATTGTTGACATGGTGTTTCTTGGAGAATGTTTCAAAAATTATTTGATGGCGGCACGAGTGTACGCTGAGAGATATCCTCTCAAAACGTGTCCAAAAAAAAAGTACCAGTAGACGTAAATCTGTCCAACACCTTTTTAAACGCACGTGGATTTGGACACGTTCTGAGAGGATATCTCTCAGAGTACACTCGTGCTCAGTTTTCTGCACATGCAATTAGTAATTGGAAAAAAAATATGTTTCTATGAGGACCTCTTATTGTGAACAATACTCAAATAATTTTGTTCATCTAATACGTCGTTTTCGAAAAATATAATTCTATACAAGCATTGAATTTTTCAGAAAAATGGGAACAAGTCGAAAACTTTGGTCTTTAGACCTATACTATCTCATAACTTTTTGACTAAGAATTGTACGGGGAAAACAAAAATGTAATAATATATAGGATGTTCCATTTAAAAAACTATAACTATGGTCAGCCACCAAGTTATGAAACACGCTGTATAATACAAAATATTTTTAAAATGTGCTCCAAATGACCAGCTATCAAAAGAAAAAAAACCGCTTCTAAATATCTTTACTCATAAAGGCATAATCGGCCTCACCCGCGGAGATGACTCATCCTGTATACTGAAATATGATGAGCAAAACCTCTCAACTCACAACTTGGTTCACCTCATTTAGGATCTCATTTCAATTTATCGGATCATAATACTATTGTAGTGGAATGCAACATTAATTATGTCCAAGGCAAAGAGTACTATGATAGTAGGAGGTACGACGAATATAACATAAATACCTTCCTTTAAGTCATTAATTAGAAATGAATTTTGGGACGAAATTTACATGACAGATTTTCCTATTGTTTTCAAATAAGCTTAATTTCCTCTGAAACGTCATACTAAAACTTGCAAAGTAGAAAATAGGTGGTTTTCACCTGAAATAAAAATGGCTTCTGATAACCTTCGGGACTTATATCAGATATGTACAGCACGGGATAACCCCGAATTATGGAATTGTTATATAAACAAAATAAGAAACAATATGAAAATATGATTGTAAAGGCAAAGAGGAAATATAACGATACCTTTATTTTTACATCTAAAAATACTTGTAAGGCAGTGTGAAAATTTATCAATAACTGTAAGCAAGGGAGACAACCGATCCAAATTCTGTGGCTTCACTATTTTCGGAATATTTTAGCGATCCACTAAACTTTCCTAAAACTATCAATACTGCTGAACATAAATGTAAAATTTCTCCAAACAAAAATTCACTTTATTTGTTTCAAACTGATCACAGTGAACTTGAATCAATCATAAAAATTACTGGTTAAAATACCAACTAAAATAGTAAAAAGTGTGAGTACCGATATATTTGCCCCTCTGAGTGACATTATGAATTCGATATTTGCCTCTGTTGTCTTCCCCGAAACACTTACGGCCGATTTTTCCAACTCCGATTAAAATGCCGATTAGCGCTGATCACTGATTAAGAAGGTCGTTAATCGGCCAAATGTTAACCGGTGTTTGAAGTACCTGATAAAATATTAAACAGTGATGAGGATGACCTACACATGCGCATAATATAGGAGATTTGAATTTTTGTTATTATTCACAGCTGTTATGTTTTCATATGCATTTCTTTTACTCTATAAAAGTATTTTGGTTTCTTCTATAAATGAAATTAGCAGTATAATTAAAAATAAAAATAGCATAATACGTGCTGAATATGTGTAACTTTTAACTTGAGGATGAAGAAGTTCCTGTGGCAATTTACCATTGCAATTGTCCTTTTCTTTAACTGCATTGAACAGCACCTTATTAAAACATATTTTGGACTCACTCTAGATATGTTATTAACATATTAAACTATATTGTTAATATTCTTTGGCACTGTCAAGCTCACTCCGATTGCACCAGAACATATAATTTTTTAAGTTGTAACCGTGTAAACAAATTTGGAAACAAAGTTTTCTCAAGCAACCTTCATTGATTAAAGGACATAAAATTAGTTAGAATGTATGTTTTTAATAAACAGCTGGTATATGATCTTTCAGTAAAAGTATCTGGGGTTACGAGGAAAGACTAGAAGAGGAGAGATAACAAACTGGTGGTGGAATAGGTATTATTTAGACGGAAGTTACCACTTATTATGGCCAATCATAATTTATAAAATGAGTGTTTTGAATAACTTGTCATATTCCGCTATGTTTGATTGTGTTGTGTTCACTGGCGTAACATACATATTCTAGGCATGTTTTCTTTTTATGTTTTCTTTAATACTGTTAGAATAAATGTTACTATATTAAATTGAATTGAAAACATAAAACACTCACGATACTTGTTTAATTACTATTGGACTAAGAACCTATTTTAAATGATTATCGAGAACATACGAAGTGTACATATACCCTATACAAAATATTTATGCACGCCTATGCATTGCGGCGGCCATATTGAGTTACCACTTTGGACAAATATTTTTATTAAGGAGACTCCCTCCTGTTCTATTCTTTCCTCGTAGATCTGGGGTTATTCGTCCTAGAGAAACTCAGTGCTAGTTAAATCGTCTCAGAGATGGCAATGGAAAGTGCAATACCTTATAGGTACCATTAGAATGTGATTGATAAACCAGCTTAAGACCCAACATGCAGATCTCTCCTTTTTAACAAACTATTCCTACTTTTATGTTTTTTTTTTATATACACGTAAAATATTTTGCACATTTTTGGTAACTGTTAATTTCATATGAATATATGTATATGTTAAGATCATATAACGGCTGTTTATTTCAACTTTACAAGCATGCACTTAAAGTATCTGCACTAGCTCTCAACGTGAACCTGCCACCTTCTGTAGAATTTCTTCCATTTATTTCATTTGTAATTGTTCAGTATAGTTTAAAATGTCAATGCTTTCATTCAGCAGACGGATCGGGAACCGATCCCGCTCCAACCGTTAACTTCACAACAGTTGAGTGTTCGCTGCTATGGTTCGCTGGACAGGACCGCTCACCTTTATGTCATCGTCTGTCATCTGGTACTTTTCATTGCTGCCATATGTTAAAATTATAGAGATTAAACCGTATAAACAATAATAATAAATTGTTTTTCTGCATTAAGTTTAGGCGTAGTTTTTAGTGGAAGGGCTGGTTTTCCCAACCCCGAATAAAATACTGGGTGAACTCCAATATTTTAATACATTTATTTCTGCATAATATCTTTAATTTGTTGTATCTCACTTTTCTAGTATCTTTCTACAAAATTATGTATTAGGTTGGTCTTGGAATGCATCAATGGCGCATGCGTACAGAATACGCTCACTAAGCGAGCGTAGAATTTTTCCGCTCACAAAAATGGCAGCCGCTCCTGAACATGTTTAGAGTGAGCGGTCGTCTACTGGAAATGATCACTGAACAGTTGCGCAACTGTAGTGTCTGCTGAATGAAAGCAATGACATTTCTAGAGTGAGTCTCAAATATGTTCGACTAATATGATATCTTACTAAGGCGCTGTTAAGTGGGAAAAGAGCAACCGCAAGCGTAAATTGCCACAGCGCCTTAGAATCTTCACGAATTGAGATAAAGCCCCAGAATTGTATTAGAATTAAAAGAATGATGTATTTGTGGTTATCAATTAATTTTATTTCTGTAGTAAGCTAAAAGTTACACATATTCAATATTACATATATTATGTTTGTATTTAATTATGCTGTTCATTTCGTTTATAGAAGAAGCAATACAGTTACTAAATCACTGATAAAAATAATTACTTATTAACTAATTGCAAAAAATACTTTCATAGAGCAAACAAATGCATAAGCGCTGACAATAATACACAATAAAAAATCAAATTTCTAAGGTTATGCCAGAGATATGGAGAGGGGAGAATAAACATAAACATGCGTCTACTAACCAATAATGAACTCCGCCATTTTGACCCACGAAGTGAGCGGTTAATTTGAACGAAATATGTGAAACCCCAATACGATAAAATAAATTTTTTAATTGATTTTCATTTCCATTATAGTTAACAATGTATGACTAGTAATTCCCGAAAGCATGCAAGTTTCGAAAAACAGTACTAAAAAGTATTACTGTTAATATAAATTGCTTGATAAAAATTAAAAATTTTTTTCTTGTGCAATAAGTAAAATAATTGGATATTGTCTTTTACAGGAATAGTTATAATTAATAGAATAAAGAGAAAACGTTGTATTTTCTTAAGTTATTAATTACTAAATAAAACAAACACAAATTTGATGTAATCTTTATTGATTATGAAATAATATTAATTTTGCTAGTTGCCTGCGAACTATGGGTCCTTGTATCGTAGCAGTGTATTTCTTCGCTAGATTAAATATACGAATTCTTGCATATGCAAAAATTATCCCTTTTATTAAAATACAATAATGACTTTCCTCATTAGGTGCTGTATCCATTATATGGTATTTTAAATCGGGAAACAAACGTTCACCGATTGTTATAAATTGCTGGCTTGTAGCAATAACAAATTGTGTGAGAAACTGACTGTCTGCTGGCAGTTTATTATCTGTACATTGCAACATATTTCTCAAGTTTATCTCAACCGCAGTACAAATTTTTAAAACATCTCAGAAGGAGTTTGTAAACCGCCTGAAAGTAAATGAATACATTTGTATACACTAGTTAATTATTTCTAATTTTTGAGGTACCTTACCTTTATTTTTGTGATTTAAGAGCTTATAATTGTAACCTTCTTCCACCATATTAATAGTAGAGGAACAGTTACATATACAATCAAGGCAACTTAGAGATCTCTTCAACATCTTGATTACATAACCAGCTATGTACGTTACGACGTTTACAGCCACCTCAGATAAACTAATAAAGTTTGGTATCACGTCATAGTCATGGTCTTGTACACATAATGTACTCGGTTCAATACTGTATTTTCTGCAGAAGGAAATATCAAGCTTATCTTCTTGTATAGATTTATTTTTTCCGGTACTAGGAACTGTTAATATTGTAGTTGTATCTAGTACTCTACAGTTGCCTCCTCTATCAGCAATTTTAGATAATAATAACAATCGTCGAAAGGATCTAACAAATTGCAAAGCTGTAGGATTATTGTTCCAACCATTTCTACTCCTAAAATCCATTTTATAGATGTTATTGTAAAAAAGTTGTTTGCATATTATATCAACAAACCTTATAGAGCAAAACCATATCTCTAAATGGTCTTGACTACATTTATATGTTAAAATGTAATTCAGTTTAGTTGTTTTTACATAATCATCGAAAATACCACAAATTGAAAGCGCAGATATGGTAAATCCTATAAATGGCGTCTTTTTAGGTGTAGCATATAATGGTCTTCCTGTGACATCAGTGCAACGTAATAAATAATTTACTGCATCTATAATAAATGGACGCCAAACATCTTCGTTTTCCATTTTTAATGGAGCTTTATAATTCTTGGCCCATGGACTTCTTGAATTTAAAATGTCAAATAATATATTGATTATTCGTATGAATCTGACAGTTGCCACACAACCACTAAACTCAGGTAGATGCAATTCTGCATTTAAAAATTCAATTGCTGTCGCAATGCTCTCACTAATGGGTTGGGCCGCTAAGTGTACCTAAAATAAAATTACAATTTAATGATTGCTGTCATTGTATAATATAATTTTAATGTCATTATATACACACACCTTCATTTTTTGCCGATACCATTCCATATGTGATTTCCTTAGTTTGTTTGCAATATACAAGTTTTCTTTTTCTTGAAGATTATATAATTTTTCAATATATGCCCACTTGACCATCTTACCATCAGGGTCTTGAAATACTTCTAAGCTGGCAAAATTGTTTCTGGCCAATTTCAACATGTGACATGCATCAAATACACAATAAATCTTTTGATTTACATTACAAGGATGTGTAAACCAAGTTTTCATATGAAAAGGATTATCGAAGTTACATCCCAGTTCCTTCATCATTGTAAAGTTGGTGGATGGACCATCACAGGTTATAGAAGTAATGTTCACACCAACTTCATGTAATCGAAGCAAACATTCGTTTAAGATGTTTGCCTTTTCCCTTCCAGTCAAAGATTTCACAAGGAAATAAGCTATTGGAAGCTTCCAGTGTGACTGATGTGCTACCACCATAACAACAAATGCTTCAGTAGCAGGTTCAAGTTCATCATTATCAAGCGGTGTGCCAACATCAACATAGCCCCACATTTTTTTGCCATCAAATTCGATGCTCTTTTTAATACACATTTCATCTAACATAATAAGTGAGCATACAAGCTCTCGATTTTTCTGCTGTGACTCTTCTTATTTTACTTTTAATGCATTAAAAGCTACCTCAATATAACCAGGACTGCAATCGATGTTGCTATACCATTTTCGAATTGTTGCTTGGTGGGGAAGTGCCAAAGAAAATTCCTTTCTTACTACTTCATATGCCTTGCTCGAATAAAACTGTAATGTAGCTGCAAATTCTCTAAGAGGTTTAGGATATGTTTCATGTGTAACTGTTCCACATTTAACATTTTTTAAGTGTCGACTCATTAGAAGCCTTGGTACATCTATAAAACTTTTTTCTAAATGATTAGTAGCATTTTCCGAGAGATAATTCGCACTTTTCAAATATTCAACAACCGATTTTAAACTATGCACTTCTTTTTTTAATGTTGTGATTTTTCTTTTTGCAGTATATAATTTTTTTCTATAACTTTTCTGGTGCTGTTTGATTTTAATGTTGGAATCCTTCAATTTTCGTGGTGAAATGCTGCAATAACATTACATTAAAAAAATAATAATCATAGTGTTACTTTTCGTACTTGTAATTGTGAATTTTTTTGACAAATTCAATTTTCCTTCGTTTAGTTCCACTACTTTCACTATTAGTTCCTGATACTTCACCTCTAAAGGAAGATTACAATATAATGATTGCAAATTGCTGTATCTTAGAGATTGTTATTTATTAAAACAAGACAATTAATTGATATACAATTACCTTTTCTTAGAACAAGATCGTTTTTTAGAGATCTGCCACCTATCATCTGAAGAGTTCAATGAACTACTTGAAGTAGACATGTCCACAGTTATATGACTCATTTGTGATGTAGACGGGCCATAGTTAATAGTAATATTTGGTTCTACATTGATTCTCTCAACTTGCTTTTCTTCATCATTTAACAGTAAACTTGGTACAGCTGATATATTTAATTTTATTTGAGCCCCTGCTTTTATGAAATCGGTGGCTTTAAAATGTTTAGAACAAACATATTTATTTTTTGAGTAATTGAAGTCCTCACATAAACCTAGAGCCTTTATCCATTGATCGAACAGGGAATCTTTTGGAAACCTTAAATTTAGTAATGCATTTTTAAGCTTAATTTATTTTTCAATGTTAAGTGTATATCATTAGCGTAAAATGATTAATTATCTTACCAATGAAAGGAAATTCCTGGGGGTCGCAATCTTTTACAATTTGTGCAGTTTTTCGCTGCACACGACATTGTAATGTATTCGTTAAAATTACAAATAATTTAATAAAAAAATATTCAAAGTCAATTAATATAATAAACACACTAGCACACTAAACAATACATGCAACCAATTCTAACTATAATACAATACAATTCGATACAAAATCTAGAACAACAGAGCACACATAAACACTTGACAAACTTGGGTCAAAATGGCGCTCATCTATGTGTCCTTCTAAAATTGAATGCGCAGTCGTCGAAGCGCGTTCTCCCACACTCTATATCTCTGGGTTATGCGCATGTGTAAGTAACCCTAACCACTGTTTAATATCACCGCCCTACAAAATTTAAAAAAATTTTTGTTACCAAGTATTTTTGAACGAATTTAGGGTAATTCAGGTCTGCTGAATTCAAAAATAAAAGCAGTTTTTCCAAATTGGCTCTAGTTTTTGAGGTAATGGATACATAATTTTTTAAGGAATTCAGCTATAACATATGCTTTTTATTTTTTAAGAATAATTTACAAACAAGAAATTTACGCAGAAACGAGAGTTCGACCCTGTTTAGTGAGCGTACCACGTGCCGACTGCTGATCACGTGATCAGTGCGTGCACTTGTTTGTCTTGTGTCTCTTGATTTTAACTGTCAGTTCAGCGTAAGCAGTTGTTCTACTAAGACTTAGCGTCGCGGTTATTGTGCTTTTCTTACGTATTTTGTGTATTTAGTTCTTATTGCCTACCTAGTGAAGTTATTTAAATTTAATAGACGTCAAGTGGAAGGTAGGAGTACATGTGACGAATATTTGTACCTATATTTTTAACTAAAGTTACTCTTTTTTCAGAGGAATGAGTTCTTCACGCAGAAGCTGTTTGAACAGCCCTAATGTCTTCTGCTACATTTGTGGCGAATATACTGTAGCGAAACAAAGAAAAAATATCACAGATTTTGTTAGACAAGCTTATCAAGCTTATTTCGGCGTACAGCTTGGAGACCAAGACAAGTCATGGGCTCCCCATATAGTGTGCAAAACGTGGGTCGAATGTTTACGACAGTGGTCAAACGAAAAAAGAAAAAGTTTGAAATTTGGTGTGCCCATGGTGTGGAGAGAACCTAAAAACCACCATGATGATTGTTATTTTTGTTTAGTTAATGTAAAAGGTTTTAACAAATACAAGAAAGGCAAATGGGATTATCCTAATTTAGAATCAGCACGAAGACCTGTGCCACATAGCGAAGAGATTTCCGTACCAGTATATACAACACTGCCAGATGTTCTGATGGCGGAAGAAGAAGAAGAAATTAAGGACCAGTACAGTAGCAGTGTTAGTGAATATGAGCAGGAAATACAATCAACACCACAGCAGTTCTCTCAAGAAGAACTGAATGACCTGATACGGGATCTCGGTCTATCAAAGCAAGCATCTGAACTTCTGGCATCCAGATTAAAAGAAAAAAACTGTCTACAACCAGATATAAAAATAACCATTTATAGAACACGAGAGGTGAAACTTGTTCCTTACTTTAGCCAAGATGAAGATCTTATTTATTGCAACAACATTCCCGGACTTTTTCGTCAAATGGGAATACAATTTGTTCCAGGTGATTGGCGACTATTCATAGACAGTTCCAGTAGAAGCTAAAAGTGTGTTTTGCTACACAATGGCAACCGATATGCGTCAATTCCTATCGCCCACTCAAGAAAACTTAAGGAAGAATATCAAAACATCAAGTTGGTATTACAGAAACTATCCTATGAAGAACATCAGTTTTTCATTTGTGTTGATCTAAAAATGGTCAACTTCTTGCTTGGGCAGCAAGGTGGGTACACAAAATACCCTTGTTTTATCTGCTTGTGGGATAGTAGGGCGAAGCAAGATCATTGGAATATGGTTAATTGGCCAATAAGACAAAATATGACTGTAGGAACAGCAAATGTCATAAACGAACCATTGGTTGACCGTGAAAAAATCATTCTCCCACCGCTCCACATCAAGTTAGGACTAATGAAACAATTTGTTAAGGCTTTGAGTAAAGATGGCGAGTGCTTCAAATACATTTGCAGATCGTTTCCTAGGCTAAGTATGGAAAAGCTAAAAGCGGGTATTTTTGATGGCCCTCAAATTCGCAAACTTATTAAGGACTCTAATTTTACAAATCACATGACGACACTTGAAGCTGCTGCTTGGTGTAGCTTTGTTATGGTAGTTAAAAATTTCTTGGGTAATCACAAAGCGGACAATTACCAGGAATTAGTGCAACAGATGTTATTAAACTTTAAAAACTTGGGTACTAATATGAGTATTAAAGTACACTTTCTTCACAGCCACTTGGATAAATTTCCCGACAATCTTGGCAATTTCAGTGAGGAACAAGGGGAACGGTTCCACCAAGATATAAAGGAGATGGAGGTAAAGTATCAGGGCAGATGGGATCATCATATGATGGCAGACTATTGTTGGAGTCTCCAACGTGATGTACCTGACGGTCCTCATAAAAGAAAATCCTACAAAAAGAGCTTCTTTCTTATGAATTAGATGTAATTTTTTAAATTAAATTATTTCTTTGCTGTTATACCTAATCAATAAATGAATTTTGTTATTTTTTCGTTTCTCTTTTTTTAAACCACTTTAATATTTTTTACTAAAAGTTGCTTATAAGGGCCATTGGTCTATTAAATTGATATTTTTCTCTATTTTATCATATTTTGATAATATATCTCTAAAATTAGAGTCAATTCACCTAAATGGACTTCAAATTCGTGATCAGCACCACGAAATTACCTAGAAATCACCCAAACATTGTTGACAATAAAATTAATGTTGATCAGTGTATTTTATCAGGTAGGTACACCAAATATCGGTTAAATTAAGGACGTTCTTAATCAATGATTAGCGCTAACCGATGATGGAAAAACGCAAATTTGTACTAACTGGTGTTTTAATCAACGATTACGCTAACCGACGTTTTAATCGGAGTAGGAAAAACCGGCCCTAGACCGATAGTATCAAATATCAATGTTCAACCTACGCGTTGTCTAAATGGCTTGTACAATAATGTAGTAAGTTAAGATTTGAAAATGATTATTCGATTAAAAACTCAAAAGAACTCATGATGAAACTAGAAAAATATAAGATTTCACCTGATGATAATTTCATTTGATATAACTTCCCTTTTTTCCTAATGTCCCTATTGAAAAAACTTTAGAAAACCTGAATTCTTTTCTACTTTTCAATAATGTCAAAGAAGAAGAGATAACTGAATTTGTGATTTGTTTTATGATTTTTGTGTCATATGATGGTTACTGTATTGTTTTGTGTTAGAATGGGGTACACATATAAAATAGATTGTTCACCATAACTAAATATCACTTTATTAGCAACATAATTTAATACATTAGTGATAACATTTGTTTGCTATATTCTTATCTTTTATCTTATTATTTGTGTACTGACTTGCTTACCATGTTGGTTCGTGTGTCCTCTATATTACCAACACCTATATACAGTATGGTATCAGTTGGCGGGAACTATAAAATGCTAATATACTGCATTCCTCCGCACTTTATTTAAAAAAAACCTCTGCTGTTAATTTAATAGATAGTCTTTAAATTTAGAAGGTTTCTTGTTTCGTGTGGCTCTAGTGGGTAAACTTCTGTTTTCTATGATGGAGTCCTCTTGTTGTGTTCCGGGGGCAGCTCTCTGATTGAGTTCTTCTTCTTCAATTGTGTCTTCATCTTTCTGTTCTTGGGCAGCTCTCTGATTGAGTTCTTTTACTTCAATTGTGTCTTCATCTTCCTGTTCTTCTCTCTCTGTGTCTTCTCCTTCACGTTCATCGTCTCTTTTGTCTCTTGTGGGGTAAGGGTTTATGTTGGTAGGATTAGTGTTAGGTCTAAGGTATCTTTTGAAAAATGACGTGTTTCTGGTGATTACTTCATTGTCTCTTTTAGCAGTTACTTGTGTGCCTTTGATATTAACAATATTGTAAGGTTTTGGATCATATAAAGGTGTTAATTTGTTTAATCGGTTTTGTTTACATATAACAGTATCACCAACCTTAAAATTGTGATGTTTTACATTTCTTTTCCTATCTGCAAACTCCTTTTGTCTATTTTTGTTTCTTTTGTCAGTTCTTTCGACGTTATTGTTCTTGTATTTGATGATTGATGGAAGAGTATTTCTAATTTCTCTGTTAAAAATTATTTGAAAAGGTGACTGACCTGTTGTCGAGTGGGGTGTTGATCTATAATTCAGGAGAAAATTATCTAATTCTTCCCTTAGATTTTTGTTTTCTAGACTGGCACATTGTAGTGTTTTCTTTAATGTTTTTACATAACGTTCCGCTAACCCATTGGCTTCTGGCCAGTATGGTGTAATACGATGATGTTTTATTCACAGGTCGTTCAAAAATGCATGGAAGTCCTTTCCATTAAAAGGAGGTCCGTTATCGCTTTTCAACATGGTTGGCAAACCGAACATTGCGAATGTGTGCCTCAACTTTTTTATAACCGTTTCAGAATCTATTGAAGAGATCACTTCTACTACCGGGTATCTACTATATTCATCTACTAGGATTAATAGCTATTGTCCCCCTGGAAATGGACCTGCAAAATCTATATCCAGGTGCTCCCATGGTGTTTTAGGTAATGCAGTGCTTGTTATCGGATCTCTCTTATACTGAGGTGTAACGACTTGACAAGCGTGACAGTTTCTGATTGTCTTTTCTACCATTTCATCCATATTATGAAACCAAACTTTTGTTCTCAACAACTGCTTTGTTTTAACTACTCCTTGATGACCTTTGTGTGCTAAATCGATAGTTCTATTTTGAAGATTATGAGGTATAATGATGCTGTGATTTTTAAGTAATATTCCATTGCTTGCTGTTATTTCAGATTTGATAGGGTAGAATATTTTTATGGAATTATCCCATGAAGCGATGTTGTTGTTATTGAGTACATTTAGTAATTTTTGTAAAAGTAAATCTTGTTTTGTAGCTTCTTGTACTTGCTCTATAGAGATTACCTTTGGTATGCTGTAATCTGTAATAAAATTTATATAGTCCTCGATTTGTTTTGATTTCTTCATTTGTTCTGTGTTGCACGGTACTGGATGTCTTGATATATAATCAGCTGGATTGTTAATTCCTTTTTGGTGAAATGTTTTAAACTTATATTGCAAAATGCGTAATCGTCGTAGTCTTTCTATTCTCGCTGAAGGATTTGACTTTGGGTTTTGTAAAATACAAGTGGCTTGTGGTCCGTATACAGATTGAAAACCACTGCAAACAAGTGTATGTGAAAATGTTGCATTGCCCAACAAATTGCCAACATTTCCTTTTCTATTTGACTGCACCTCTGCTCAGTTTCCGTTAAGGACTTACTACCACATGGAACAATTTCTATTTGTTCACCATTTTTTTGTGCTAAGATAGCTCCTAATCCATGTGGTCCTGCATCTACGTATAAATGTATTTGTTTTGTTGTATCAAAATATACTAACTTATTTACTTCTAAAAGTTGCTTCTTTAAGTTGTTAAATGTGTCTTGATGTTTTGTTGACCATAACCATTTTGCAACTTTGTGAATCAAATCTCTGAACAAATGTGTTTGATCTGCTAACTTTGGAAGGAAACTTCTGACTTCTGATGGATTTTCAGGTGCTTGTAGATTATTTATGATGTCGACTTTCTTGGGATCGGGTTTTATTCCTTTATCCGAAAAAATGTATCCAAAGAATTTTATGGTATTTCTGTTAAACTCACACTTGTTTTCGTTCAGTGTTAATCCTGATTGTTTTAATCTTTCTAAAACTTTCATCAGTGCTGTGTCGTATTCTTTTTCTGTTTTTTCAAACACCAAAATATCATCGCTAACATTTATAACTCCTTTAATGTTTACTAGCACTTGGCGGATCGTATCTTGAAATTAATTAATTAAATTAATTAAAATTAAAATTTAATCTTTTGAATCTGTATAGGCCAACATGTGTTGAGAAACTCGTTATTTCACGTGATTGTTCATCAAGAACTAGTTGATGATATCCATCCTTGAGGTCAAGCTTACTGAAATGCTTCGCACCATTTAACGCTATTAAAATGTCATCTATCGTTGGTGTGAGATGTCTTACACGCTTGATGGCCATGTTGGGACATCTCATGTCAACACACATACGAATTGCTGTCGGATTAGAAGACTTTGGTACCACCACAATTGGAGATACCCAAGCAGTGGGTGTTATCACCTTCTCAATAATATCGCTATGTTCCAACCTCCTGAGTTCCTCTTCTACCATTCGTCGTAAGCTAGATGGTAATCTGCGAAATCTCTGGGCTACTGGTAGTACTGTCGGGTCTATAAACAGATGCTGACAGCGAGATAAAATCTTAAATTATATTAAACACTTGAAACAGTATACTCGACGATATGCTCTAAATGAACAGCCCAGCTTAGAAAAACTTTTAACACAGGCAAGGACTATCGAACAAACAAATTCACACATGTCAGTCATGGAAAATTCTTGTCATCCAGTAAATTTTGTACATAAACAAAAGTTTAAGTCAAATAAAGACAACCACACAAATCAAAAACAAAAATGTAAAAACTGTGGTAACAATTGGCACATACAGGGTCGAAATACATGTCCAGCCAAAAATGTTACGTGCCATAAGTGCAGCCGGAATGGTCATTTTGCCAAAGTTTGTCTGTCAGGAACACAAGAAACAGGTGCCAAAAGTCAACAACCATACTATCAAAAAAATGGTAAACAAAAGCAAACACCAAAAACAAATGCAATACAGGAAAATGAGTCAAGTGAAGAGTCTTTCATTGTTAACATACACTCACTCAACAACACAAAAACACCTCACATAGAGAGGTGAGTTTTCCTGTTCCTTGGTAAAGTTCTGGAAATTCTTGCTTAACTATGTTTACATCGGTTGAAAATGTTATGTGCAAAATACCTAAACTTTACAGCTGTGTCATAAGACATTAGTGACGCTGAGTCACCTTTGATTACAAAAATCCTAGCTTGTACTATGTCATTTTTGTAAGACATTGTAGCAGTAAAGTATCCTTTTAAAGGTAATTCTTGCGTTGAGTTATAAGCATAGATTTGTGTTTCAGATTTATTCAACTCAGGTTTGTCTTTGAGATGTTAAAGGTGTTGAAACTTATTACATTGACTGAAGACCCTGAGTCTATAATGCAATCAATGGGTGTTCCATTTATGAAAATCTCTATGTGAGGTGTTTTTGTGTTGTTGAGTGAGTGTATGTTAACAATGAAAGACTCTTCACTTGACTCATTTTCCTGTATTGCATTTGTTTTTGGTGTTTGCTTTTGTTTACCATTTTTTTGATAGTATGGTTGTTGACTTTTGGCACCTGTTTCTTGTGTTCCTGACAGACAAACTTTGGCAAAATGACCATTCCGGCTGCACTTATGGCACGTAACATTTTTGGCTGGACATGTATTTCGACCCTGTATGTGCCAATTGTTACCACAGTTTTTACATTTTTGTTTTTGATTTGTGTGGTTGTCTTTATTTGACTTAAACTTTTGTTTATGTACAAAATTTACTGGATGACAAGAATTTTCCATGACTGACATGTGTGAATTTGTTTGTTCGATAGTCCTTGCCTGTGTTAAAAGTTTTTCTAAGCTGGGCTGTTCATTTAGAGCATATCGTCGAGTGTACTGTTTCGAGTGTTTAATATAATTTAAGATTTTATCTCGCTGTCAGCATCTTTAAATTTACATGTTTTTGATAATTTAAACAAACGGGCATAGAATTGATCCACAGTTTCATGTTGTTCTTGCTTGGCTTGGCGAAAATTAAATATTTCAAATTCAATATTTACTCTGGTCTTAAAATATGCATTTAGTTTTTGTTTTGCACTTTCGTAAACAGAAATACTACTGATATTTTCTGGGGATTGTGTTGAATCAGTGGGACTGGGAGGTTCAGGAAGAGACAAGAATAAATCATGAATATCCTCACCTGCATAGTGTACGAGCATGGCCTTCTTTCTCTCCTCATCCTTCACGTCAGCTGCTATTAGATAGTTATCAAAACGAGCAATCCATTTTTCCCAACGAGCTCCGGCATTGTTAACATCACTATTCATGTTAAACGGGTTAAAATGGTGGTTTATTTCCATGTTTGTTTCCTATTTTCTCACTATCCCAAACGATTTTTTTTTGGTTTGTGTTGCTTTGTTTGTGTTTGTTTTTTTTTCGATCGTGTTGTAAGTGTTTATTTAATCATCCTCATCGCCAATGTATTGTTTTGTGTTAGAATGGGGTACACATATAAAATAGATTGTTCACCATCACTAAATATCACTTCACAACATAATTTAATACATTTTTTACGCTCTATTTTCGTTTTGCCAATATTCCGTATGGCTTTCGCATTCCGCAATATTATAGTACACTATAATTTTATTTAATGACCGTGCCTGGTATGCTTGAGTTATCTAACTAGGCGTGACACATGTCTTTTGTTATGTACACACTCTCTTACTTAAAAACTAGACATCTCAGAGTAAGGTTATAAATCGCTATGCATTTCATCATTTAGACCGCAAATTTACGTTTTTCTTAAGAGTACGAGTTAGAATGAACGCTCCGGTACGTTCTTACGAATGCTTTCTTTTATATAAGGCTAGTTTTATCGAGAATTTAATTTAGGATTTTTACATGCATTTAGACGTTAAAACTTGCTATATTTCTGAGTTTTCTTAAGACTACGATTTAGAGTGGGCAATTCCTGGGCCTGTTAAACATTTGCTTAGACCAACCTACCTGTATTTACTCTTTTGTTCTGGTTTTGGATAAACGCTTATCATTACAGTCGACTTATTGCACTTCCTGGTTACGATATCTGCGTACACTTGTTTGTATTCGTTCTAGTTTTTTGTTTACTTCTCTTGTGACCATGTCTTGTGAAAGGGAACTCTGTCTTAATATGTACATTCCTTTGATATACCCTTCCCATGCCTTGTTTATTGTAGGCTGGTTGTAATTTTGTACGTGTCTGTCGTAGATTTTTTAACCACCTTCTGACTTCTTGGTTCACTAAAAAAAAAGGAAAGGATTCCTTGGAGTATGTATTTGATCTAGGTAATGTATCATACTTGTTCTCTTTTGTGTGCGAATGAGCCGGTGTTTTGAATGCAAGTCTTACGATGAATCCCGCGACTTCGAATAACCTTAACCTCGAATAGGATGCTTGGGCGTTGTTTATTACCTGTAAATGCAATTATAGGTCGAAATGCTACCGCCTTTGTCTTAGATGCGTTATTTTCTCCTAATCAGTTCAATTACCTGGTATATAGGCCATTTCCGTGGTGTGTTTACCCTTTCAAAACATGTTCGTGCTTCTGTTTACGAACTTGGGGCTATCTGACAGTGCATTGGTGCTAACTGTGGAGACGTCAAATTCCTTCTCCGTGTTATATAACTCGGAAAATGGTGTGCCATACAAGTTACTTTAAGTGAATTTTGTCATCTTTCTGAGCTCTGAGGATGTTTGTGTTTAATTATTGAGGTCGCGTTACTGATGGTCTCTCTTGCAAGGTAGGTTTTAGTGTTCGTAGATTTCAAATTCTGCCGCCCATTTTAGGTTTTAGTTTCCGTATTCTAGAAGCCTGCGTAAAGTCTGGGCGCATTGCATTAAGGAAGCACGCTATCTGAATTCACTTTTAAGTCATTCTTCATAGAAGGAACACAAGTGCAAACTACTTATCTTTTTAATTTATATTGTATGTCTAAGTAGACAATATCGCTTCTGCGGCTCTAATGAGATAAGTAGATATTACCGTTACCTTATCGTATCTATTATCGGGGGTGTTTTCGTAAATTTTCGTCACCCTAGTTTTGCTGAACCACGTGTTTGGGCTCTGAGTTTTTTGTACTACTGTGTCTTTTGAAGTAAGGGTACCGTGTTCTCCGAAAAGTCGGGGTAAGAGAGTTTTAATCTCTGCTTTTCTTTATTTCTACTGGGGTATCTAGGAACCCGTGGTACGTTACCGAATTTTACGATATTTGCCGACGTAATCACTATCGAACAAAATTATTAAGTGGAACACAGATCCTGCTTAGTCGAATTGACCGTTATACCTTCCGTAGTGGCTTGTACATAATCAGAGGTGTGAAGCTATCATCTCAGAGACTTCTGCGAGGAATACCTCCTGAAGGTCCAGAAGGACTCCGTTACTACATCACCAGCTAGTGAGCCATTCTTCCCACCTGATTTTGCAAGTTAAGTACAGCACCAATCTTAAACTACGTTTTTGTATCACGACTAATTTGTCAGGATTTTGAGCCAGTAAGCTGGTAATTTTACACGTTTTAAGAACTAACGAGTGATCTGCAGAATTTTATTGCAACCACCTTTTTCATGTGATAGGTCACAATTATCGCCATTTAAATTCTGCTTATATTTAAATTTGACTTTGTTGTATACCGAGTGATCCCAGAAGTAGGATAATTGTTAGGGCTCTCGTTGATTGCGTACTTTTGTAACAACCTGAGGTGCGACTCAGATTAATTTTCTGGAATTAATCCTTTACAGTAAAATTCAATAATTTCCTTTTTTTATTTTATACTATTTTACCTTTGACTAAATTGTGCTAACTAAATATCATTTGTAAACATAAATTCTGTACAGTAAATTCAGTACTTTTTTTATATACTATTTTACCTATGTCTAATTTGTGCTAATTAAATATCATTTGTAAACAAAATTCTTTACAGTAAATTCAATAATTTCTCTTTTATACTATTTTACCTGTCTGAAATGTGCTAATTATGTACCATTTGTAACATAAGCAATTGCGAAGCACGTAAATACCTTCCTCAAAATCTTGAATTTCTTTTAAAAATTTAACAGTTTAATTAACTTTCATTGTAGTAGTATCGCCGTTGGTTGGCGACTTATTTAAGACCGCATGTAATTTAGCTTGTAAGGCTTATGAAACGTTTCTGCTGCCGACCCACCTCTGGTAATAAGAGCGGAGGTTTTGTCAAATTTATTAACTGTTACTACTTCTTTTGTTAAGGCTTTGAAAACAAATATTTTAAGAATAAATTTGCCGCGCATTTTAACTTTCATTATATTTCGATAATCTAAAATTTCACTATATTTCGTTGAAATAATTATACCTTTTTTTTTTGATAACCTTTAAGAAATTATTTGCTTAAATTCTTTAATACATAGGTTTAGATCATGTCAGTTTTTTTTATGTATCATATGGTTTAATTTTGCATATTTATTTGTCACATTGTGTGTAGGAAATCTTTTACAATTAATATATCTAGCATACTGTCCATTTTTCTCTTTCTTTTTTTTATCCTTAACAATTTTACTACGTGTCTAGCACTTGGATAAGGTTTGTGTAACTGGCCCATACAGGGTGATCCGTTGGTGTATCTCACTGGAGGGACACAGCCAGTGACAATTCATAGAGATCGCAGGTAGGTTACCTCCTAGGTAGCGTAGTGTCCTGGTGCCCAGAGACAACGTCGCTAGCGTCGCCGCCGACCGACGCTCATTTCATTAAGTTTAATTTCTTGAACCGTCACGCCATCTGCGACTTGAGTTAGCTCGGCACTGCGATTTTCAAATACTTCCACCTCACTACAGTGATCTCCGTAACTTACCTAAAGTTTTATAATTCAGTTGCGACGTTGTTTAGGGTGTAACACATTAGTGAAAACATTTGTTTGCTATATTCTTATCTTATATCTTATTATTTGTGTACTGACTGACTTGCTTACCATGTTGTCCTCTATATTACCAACACCTATATACAGTATGGTATCAGTTGGCGAGAACTATAAAATGCTAATATACTACAGTTACCAATACATAATATGTTATTTACTGATTATAAGTGATTAGTCTCTGAAATAAATTTATATTGTTAAAAATTCTGTAGTGTAGGCATGTAAAATAAAAAAAAATTGCAAATGGATCCTTTAAAATGTTTCCATATACTTGAGCTAGACGAATTCCCACGCGCTGTTAATTTAATGACGCCTACAAGTGTTTGTTAATAAGATATTATAACATAAAAATGTAGTCTCGTGGAAATCTTTAATTATTATTTTACAGATATCACTTTCACCAAAATATACGTCTGTAATCATTTAGTACAAACAAGAATGAAACAAACATTTATATGTTCATATTACAAATGAAAAATGAAGAAATTAAATTTATAGCAGCCCAATATCATCTAGTTGATGAAAGTATTAGTACCGTAACATGGGGCGACTTTAGTAATTGTAAAAAGTTTTTTGTTTGTAATTTCTTTCCCAATTTTGTTACAAATATACAAAAAAACTTGTTGTAATCAATAATTCTCAGAGAATAGACTAATGCCATCACTTTTAAAGAATTTTAACTAATTGCAACAAAAAAAAATAAAAACCACCCGATCAAATTTACACTAGAAATGGGGCGTCTTTGATCCATGCTCCGAAAGTGACTTATATGAAGCATTACTGCTATAGATGGGCCAAACTCGCCCCATTTTCAAATCGGTTCTGCCGATTTTGTCAATTAATAATTTTTATTATGCGGGGTGACTTTGATAACTTTGTAGAGAGTACCTAACTCATTCGTCACAAATAATTTTATTATTATTTTTATTACAAATGTTTAAAAAAAGTTACAATAATTCAACCACATCAACTTTACGCTCAAATGTAAAAGTTTGGTTGTCTTCTTGGGTCGGAGTTGGCAGAACAGCAATAATATCTGCAATGGGAACTGTGGAGATATCCTTCACAACCAGTTTGAAATTTGTTTTTTTTGCATCAGTAGATTTTAGGCCAACAACAGTCCATTCGTCTTTTGAAAATTGTTCTCGAATTCTGCACACGTATCTGTAAATACAAGAGGTTCTTTTCCCGGACACATACTTTATGAGAACAAATGCTTCTGGAAGAAGTAGTTCTCGTTCTGGATAACGGTAGTCCACTTCCTCAACTATTTCTTCCATGACTTCATCAACTCCCTGATCTTCGACTTCCTCCTCTTCGCTATAGTCATTATCTTCGGAGCTGCTACTATCTGTATTTGTAGCAATACTTCTTCCAGGAACAACATTCAGTCTCGTTTTCTTTCGACGCACTCTCTCATTTCTTTGACCATACCTTTTCTCGCGAAGTAGGTTGGATAATGTGTCGTTAATTTCTTGGGTCGGATCATGTTGTATTTCTGGTAGTTTGTCTAATACTTTGTTTCGATTTCCTGGATAAATGCCAGTAGCAAAAAATCCATTTATTAAATTTCGCTTGACACCAGACTCTTCATTATCGCCTGGTTTGTTCTTGCTTTGGGCAGTTACATTATCCATTTTTTCCAAAGCAAGTTTTAACAATGACGGGAATTGATCTTTGGGTATTCCAGAAGTTGATGTATGTTTCAACTTGAAATTTAACAACACTGTACGCCAAGCTACTTTAAAGGGCTTAAAGAAAGCGACATCTAAGGGCTGTAAAAGGTGTGTCGAATGTGGAACAAGACAAACAAAAGATATGTCATTTTCTTCACACGTTCGTAAAACATCGTCGTTAAAATGTGACGCTAAGTTGTCTCCTATTAACACCTTTCTACCTTCTAGTTTTCTGGCATGAGGCAAAAACAAAGTCCGAAACCAGTCTTCAAACGTAAGGCTATCCATCCAACCATGAGAAGTACGATTAAATCGACACCCTAACGAACAGCATGATTTTTGACAACAGGGTTTACCATGAATGCCCCCTTCCTTCCAGGTGTTATACAAATGTTCACTTTTATATATGATGTATGGTGGAAGAAGCGTTCCATCGGCTGTTCCACATACCATAATTGTGGTACACGACTTTGAATGATTTACAATATTTTCTGGATATTTAACCCCTCTACGATAAATTAGTCGCCTTGCTCCAGGATCGTCGCCAACGTTGGTTTCGTCATAATTGAAAATATTAGAGGGAGGAATTCCCTCCAATGTATTCTCTAAGTTAACAAAGTACTCCTCTATGGATAGTCTGGACACACTTGCTCTAGCTTTATTAATGTTACGGGAGACACGTTGTGAAACGTCAGTTTTGTGTCGTAGAAGAAGACTTAAAGCCCAATCTTTACCAGGAAGATTATTTGAAAATTTTTGTACTACCCGTCCTTTTCTGTCTAAATAATTTTTTGCTAACATTCGTATTTCCATCAAATCAAGAGGAAAACCCCAATCGGCACATTTCAGTGCAGCCGCTAAAAAAGCATTTTCTTCTTGTTGCGAAAAGATACATTGACCACCAACCGTTTTACCGTGTCGACCGTGATATTTATTATTAATTGTCCCATACGGTATTTTATATCTTGCAGCTGCAGCTTTCATTGTAAGTTCTCCATCAGCCACCTTTTCAATTGCTTCATTTAGTTGATCTTGTGTATAATTTTTATAATTTCGAGATCCAAGTGGCTTCACATATTTTCTCACCATCTGAATGATTATAAAAGATGATTATTAGATAAAATGATTAATTAATTCATATTGTTAATAGTTATGGGGTTAGTGGTATCACTAGCGAGGCGAGATTGATCGGATGGTAGTAGATCAAATTCGCCCCGACGTGTGTATCAAAGTCACCCCTCGGCAAAGAACATTTAATTACGAAAAAATTATACAGTTTCAATGCAAATATTTGAGGTTATGGATTGACAACACATGTACTTGTATGGCTCAACACTTAAAAGTAGCTCACATATCACACTTACTTTTGTGTACTCGAAGTTATCTGACTACATCCAAGTCGTTGAAAAAGAGGGTGTGGAGGAAATCACCTCAAAAGTAAAAATTCTTTAAGGTAACAGAGCGTGATGCACACACACAACAATCTTATGCACTCTAGTAAGTGTTCCGCGCACAAAATTGCCATACACTTCCCGCCTCGCCCTAATGGCATCAAAACAAATGCGCGCTGAAGCAAATATCAAAGTTGCCTCCAGAAATCAATGTCACCCCATTTTACGGTACTATAAAGGCCAGTGTCGTCATGAATACGAGTGTCTTAATAGCCATTAAATGCGAGTTCCATACACTATTTATTCTACGACTCCATAGTAAAACATTATTTTTTGAACTTCCCATTTCATAAATTGAGAGTAAAATTTTCCGTACATCTTTGCGGATTTAGCTGGTAATAAATTGTTCGTGGCTACTAAGGCTTGTTCCATAATTTCAAATTTTACATTTCAGCGTCACTATCTCTCATATTTACTGTTTATATTTTCAAAAAAAATGTTAACTACTTACTTGTCAATTGCAGAGAACTGTCAACTTTAATTAATTTTTATCTCTGTCAGATATGCAGTCATGATATTGAATATTGGAATGTCGCATTCCTAGTGGATATAAACTTGTATCTTAATGAAAAATCTGTATCTTAATGGACATCATTAAAGTACAGGTTCAGCATATTTAATAATACAATTAAAGTATGAGAATAGAATAGTATATTAAAATACAAGTAACAGAAGGCCTTTCATTCCAGCATGATTTCGCAATTTTTCCGAAGGAAAGAATGCTGGAGTGGCCTTCTGTTACGAGTATTTTACACTATTTTCTCTGTTTCTGATTGTATTTATATTATTTATTTATAGAAAAATTGTTAAAAATATACACTAAGGGAAATTTTGATAACGTTAGTTGCTTGGTCGCACTGATTTATATTTATGTGTTTATTTGTCATGAATGCGTATATTACGATCGATTTATAAATTTTTTATTTAAGCTAATGAAATAAATGCCCTCAAGTACTATTTAAAAAAGTAACTTTTTTAGTTTCTCTAATACAGTTATGACAACATGTAAAGTGTAAACGTAATCGATGACGTGCAATTGAATATCACGCGTCTGCTCTATACATATATATACACACATATACACCGTGAACGTAAATAATTGAAGTTGACGTTTGTGAAATTTTAGTAATTTTCTTTGCTTAGGTTTTAATGCACTGAGAAGTAATTATCAAATCAGTTGGTTTTGTCATTGTCGTGCGGTCCCTTTTTTCCGTGATTGATTGAAGTTTTGACGTTTGTATTGACAATAAGTTATTTCATAACTCCAAAAATAGGTTTATCAAATTTGCGTAAGTAACATTTGATATTAAATACCAGATTATGTTTAAAAAATGCATATCAGACTTTATTAACGACCTTGCAATGGCGTTTACATCCGAGCAAAACGGCTTTATTTTATGGCCCATTTCCGGAGTGCCACGCATAATACTGATGAACAATTTATAGAAGCGTTTTCCGATGCAAAAATTCCACATTATGTTTTTGTTGGATCGCTTTACAAGAAAAAATGTATTTGTAATAGCAAATCAACAGGAAAACCTTCGCTTCTTACACCAGCAGTTAGTTGTTGATGATATCCATCAACGGATGGTAGTTACTTCAAAGAAGTCATTACAAAAGTTAGCAACACAGACAGGTATGCTAGTAAATAATATAAAAAAAATGCATTTTGAAGTTAGTTTATGTTATTTGTAGGAATAAGCATAACGACATGCTCAGAAGCATTAAAGAAGAGCTGCCATATGCATCGATACAAAGTTTCTGTAATCCACGGTTATATCCTGTTGATTTTGAATAAAGAATAGGGTATTGTAATTGGTTTAATGGTAATATAAATAATAATGATGCATTCATTCATCATTGATGGTTTCATTTACCGGGGTACGTAAATTCCCAAAGTTATAGAACATGGGCAACAGAAAACCCTTACACATTTGTTGAAACTGACTTGCACTCTATAAAAGTTGGCATTTGGGTAGCAATATCACGTCGTCGAATAATAGGAGCAATATCTTTCCATCATTAATAAATGCTTAACGATATCCGGTCATACTGCAACAATTTGTGGAACAACTCCGTGATGATGATTAGGAAAGAGGATCTTTTCAGCAAGATAATGCTTCAACCCATACTGCGCAAAAAACGAATTTTACGATGATCGCATTATTAGACAAGGTAGATGGCCAGCAAGGTCGCCAGATTTGAGCCCTCCAGATTACTTTTTATTTGGGAATATCAAAGACGACATCTACAGGAATAGTTGACATAATTTAGAAGAATTAATGCGAGCAATTGAGGATGAGATTCGGGCCATTACATAGAAAGAACTGCAGAATGTTTTTGAAAACATGAAGGGAAGAATGTTTATATTTTTGTCATTACACTTATTTTGTAAATATAATTTTATAATTATTTTAATAAATAATTGTAATTAGCAAACATTGGCACTAAACAATTCCAAAAGTGAGCATATATATAGTATTTGATTTTAAGCAATTATTTTTATAATTACGTTGAAGGTAATTCCCGCATGGGACGCCAATGTCAGTCGTTGCAGTCAAAATCATGTATAGTCCTACCAACCCAACCAACGTTTGACACATGCTACTTCAATCATTTACGGACACCCGTTTGTTGCATGTTACAGATTCTTCAGGGAGCAACTAGTTTTACTTTCTCATACGTAGTGTAAGAAAGTATTGTGATGATGAACGTTTTCGGTCTCGAGATTTTTGCAAATGATCACGTTTTGAAGACCCCTGATTTCGAAAAAGTGGTTTCAAAAAAAGTCTCTAAAAGTATTTATCGACGACTAAACAATAAAGTAGGTATTATACGTATTAATCACTATTGGCTAATAATAGGACTCATAATACCGGGAGAGAATAATTAAATGCAACCGGAGAATAATGAGACATAATGTTACCATTATTCCCTGCATTCCGCCAATCAGAACATAACGTTACCAGCGAGTAGTTATGCTAAGACCCATTAGATATATGACGATTTACATGTATTTTACGTCACATCCGGTAGCTGGTTTGAAAGGACTCGCTCTATCCTTCTCTTTCAATGTTTTTTCTCTCTCCTCTCTGTTCCATCCTCCATTTCCAATATCTCCCTTTCTGTTGGGAGTCGTCAATAGCATACGTAATAAATTATGATAAAGGCCTCGTAATGAATAGCCGATAGTTCATTTCACTCTGTACAGATAGGTTTGTCTCTCTCCCCCTTATTATCGCATGATTTTCACGTGCAATTACGTTTGAATAATGTGGCAATAAAATGTAACTACCTACTACGTATACTTCATATGGATATTAAATAGAAAAGAATCACAAAAAAGATAAGGAATGTAACGATGTTTCTTCTTTACCTATAAATTTCGCGAGTAAGAAGGGTATTTAATATTGATATGTTCATGTATATCAAGATCAATGACTTCGAATAAATGTAACTACTTACTATGTATACTTCAGATGGATATTAAATACAAAAGAATGACAATAATTATACCAGCTGACGGACGAGAGTTGTAGGTTACGCATATAAAATATGCAATCTAACTACATTGCAACGATATTTATATCTTTACGCATAAATTTCGCGAGTAAGAAACTGATTTAAGTGTTAGATATCAACATCGACATCGAATGAACTTTACTTTATGAAACTGCTGTTTTACCTTGACATTCCTGACTACGGTTAATGTAGGTATTTCTTTCTCCGCCTCGTGTATATATACATGTATTATAAACATACGGTCGCAGTCAAAGAACCAAAGAGTACGTGTATAGATCTGTGTGTGTGTGGGTGTGTGCGACGTAAGGTATGTTTTTATTCTATTAATTAATTAACATAGTAATAGATTCCTATTCTTTATAATTTAACAACGGCTTAACACGACTTTTTGGTATGATGAAAATATCATTCGCAATCAGAATCAGTTTATTGTATTGCTTTTCAGTTGTTTATAACACGACGTTTTATAATTAATGCAATATACTTTTTATATAGTAATAAATTCCTATTCTTTGTAAATTTTACACTACTTTATCACAACTTTGCATATAACGAAAATATCATTCGCAATAAAAAAAGATGAGGTGTGGCCACCACACGACTTTCTTATACGTATGAGCGTTTCAAACTATACAATTTTAAGAATTTTTGTATGAAAAACTTATTCAAAATCCTATTCTAAGTACTTTCATTCTCTTAATAAATCGCTATAGAATGCATACTTTGCAAGATATTCGAAAAAAAGTGCTACTCGCTAAGAGTAAAAGTGCCACTTCCGGTCCGAATTTTGAAATTTCATGTACACAAAAAATATTGCAAATTCAACTCTAAATACTTTTGTACTCTTAATAAATATATATAGAATGCATAATTTACTACATATCTGCAAAAAATCGATATTCGGTAAGAGTAAAAGTGGTACTTCCGTTCCGAATTTTGAACTTTTTTTTATACAAAAGATATTTAAAATTATAATTTAAATACTTTTATACTCGTAATGTACCTGCCTAGAAAGCATGACTTGCGAAATATTCGCAAAAAACTGATTTTCGATAAGAGTAAAAGACCTACTTCCGGTTGGAATTTCGAAAAACTTTTTTAAGATAATTTGTCTCAAATTTAATTTTGAGTACATTTCAATTCTTTATAAATTTCTTTAAACTTAGTAATTGACGAAATATTGGCAAAATTCGATTTTTTCGCTGAAGTGTAAACTGCTACTTCCGGTCTACCGATTTTACTGAAAAACTAATCAGATCTCAAGAGGGAGATTGTACACGTAAATACAAAATTTGGAATTGATATCTACAGCGGTTTGACCGCTATCGTGGTCACACACAGACAGACAGACAGACAGACATTTTTTAAAAACCACTTTTTCGGCATCAGGGGACTTCAAAACGTGGACACCTGCAAAAATCTCGAGGTCGAAAATTTTCATCATCACAATACTCCTTATACTACGTATAAGAAAGTAAAATCAGTTTATTGTTAATATTATTAAGAAAGAAGTCATTTTATTTGAAGTTTTATGTAATATAGTATAGATCTAACCAAAAGATGTTTTCAACGGAAATATTTGGTGTTTATTTCAAATAAATCCTATGAATTTTAATGTAAATCGCGTTAAAATTTATCGCAGCTTGTATACTCACGACAAAAAGTTTTGTCAGCTCGTAAATTCGAACACGAAATAAAGAGGAATTATATTCAATTTTATAATACCTACGTCTGGGTAAATATAGTTACTGTTTGGTAAAAGAAAATACATGTGGCATATAGAAGTAAATATATTTCTATTATTCTTTTTTATGATTTATCGCATGATAACCTTGTTGTGTCAACATTACAAAGAAATCTTTTTGGTTTCAAGCGTGAGAATGAATGCTAGATTAAGACCTCGGTTTTATAGAATTTGTAATTATTTACTGATGATATTTACGAGTATGTATTTAATGTCATTAATTTTTTTTCTGTAATATACATTCTATATATCATACTTTTTTAATGGTTCAGCCACCTCTCTAAAGATCAATTATTTCACCATTGCTTGTTTTATTAGTATGGTAATTGCTCTGCATTTTAAAAACTACATATTGCAGTGGTCTCTTGCATATTAATAAGATAATAAGTAATAGCATTTAGATTTAATTTAAGTATATAAAATATAAAAGAGACAATAATAATGTTTTATTGTATTCCAAGATTTAACATGAGTATATTAAGTTGCATACATTTTAAAGTGAGAAAACAAAGACATAAAAATGAATTTATATTTACAATTTAGATATGAAACAGGTATAAAATAAAAGACGAGATCAAATTTAAGATATATATATATTTCTTTTATAGAAAAGAGAAACAAGATGTATGGTTTGTGTATAATGAAAAACAACCTGACTTTATAAAATGCGTGAGAATTGCACTGAACATTTTAAATAATGGACTGTTGTTTAAAAATAAAAAAGAAATGAAAGCGAATAACCGAGAAAGGGTTATGCTTAAGGATGGAAGTGTGATAAGAATTAGTCATCTAAATGCAATAAGATTGTATGAAGAAAACAAAATTCGATATGCACGGGAGAAAAATATAATTGAATAAATTATGTAAACTTAAGAACGTGCATAAGGTAATAAAACTTTATTAAATAAATCATGCAAAAAGAATAAAAATTTACCTTAACTTATGACTATATAAGTAAATAAATAAAAAAGGATATACATAAAGATATTCTGAGACCATACAATCTGCAGTAGTGTTTTTATAAACGACAGCTGGCAATAATAAAATACATTCATGAATTCGTATATGTAGTATTATGTTTCATAAGCTGTAGAGAGGTTTAGTACGGTTTTGATGACCTACAAAAAGAAAATATAATGTAAACTTGGTTTGTAGTTTATTACAGATAAATATATTACCGTTGGAAAAGTCCTGGATAGAGGGAAGCAATGAAGGGGCAAACCAAATGGATCATGGTAGTACAAGTAATCTTATTAAAAGAATACCTGTTATTTACAATGTATTTCCAATATTGCCGAGAGCTGGACATAAAACAAAAATAAGAATTGTGTTAGCCAATGGAAAGAAGAAATATGTGGCAAATAGTAAAGAAGGTAATAAATTCATAAACAGGTATAAAGAAGAATTATATTAATACAAATATACCTACGTTGGAGAAATGCTGGACAATTTATGAGAAACTTTTAAAGTGCAAACGGACAATTCTCGGGGTGTTGACATTTGGAAGTGAAGGAACTGTCAAAAGACAACAAGTGCGTGTGTGTGTGTGTTCGAATCACAGCGGCAACCTGAAAAGCAAAGAGCTCACTGAAGACGCAGGGTGACAACTCAAATGGTAGTTTCTGAGGATGGCGTTGAGAGCGGTCACGTGTTTTCCCGGGGATATAAATTGAAAACAAGAATCGACAAGATTCATTCATTCATTGATTTATTCACGGATTAGCTGGTTATCTCAAAAGAGAATAACAGTAACTTAAAATAGTAGGGTTAGATACACCACGATTCATATTTATTTCTTTTGTATTAGCGTATTAATTTTTATTTGCATTTAAGTTTCATTCATTTATTTTCTTTGGTTAATTGTCTTTGTATTTTTAAAAATAATGGAGATGCAAATGGCAGAATTTGAGAAGTGTTTCAATGATTCAAAGTAAGTTTGATACAAAGAGTTATCAATGTGGCTATGCGTGTATTGAAATATAACGTGCAAATGTATATTCAATATAAGGTTGTGCAACAGGGATAATAAATGTTTTCCTGTAATAGTAATAAGTATTTATTAGTTTCAAGTTTACAAAAATGAAATTATTAATGGTGTTGGGTGGATATAGCGTGCAAATGTATATTTTCTGGCACTTTATTAGGCATCATTAATGTTTACGATAATTTTTGATTATAAATTAATGACTTAAAATTAAATTTTTAATAAGGAAAGTGTTTTTGGGTAGCGGACTCTGAGATGCTAGATATAACACGTGCGAATGGTTATAGATAGTAATCAGATTCAAGCTTTTTCTCCGAACATTGACCATTGCGAAGTTCTAAGTTTGTCAGAGCATTACGTGCGAATATAATGTCTCTGATGGAATAGAACTAGCATAAAATGTAAATAGTATACAAAAGTTAATTGAATTTTATTTGTTTTGAAACAGGAAAATATTTTAGATTTCTATATGATTAAGTATAAGAAAAATATATTCGTACCATAAAAACGTTACAACCTAGAACAAGGTACAAACGTTTTCTCTTAATTATGTTTCTTTTAAATAAAATGGTGAATATAGTATAGCGATGCTATCTATTATGTAATAAATGTTAAATAAATTATACAATTATGTTTTATATGGTTTCTGGTTTTCATTTAAATAAGCTATAACCTTATCCCAATCAAAAGTAAAACAAGAGATTTGACGAGAGAGGAGAAATTTAGATACACTGATAGAATTCACGTATACTTATAAAGTACGTGCTGTTAAGATAAATAAAATATACATTGAGGATAATAAAAATTATCATCATCTTTATTATTTATGTTGCTGGAACAGCACACAACATAATTTATTTGGCAAAGCCTAATGTATGGCAATACTATAATTATCATATTCCAAATAGTCATGTTGTCACAGCAATATGTTAAAACGTCCGGGTAAGTGTGATATTGCTCTTATTTTACGTTTTAAAGTATTTTCCTTTAAATATATTGTCTTCAAAATAAACACACTATTGTCTTCAAAAGATTATTTGTGTAATTTATTGTTTGCTTATTTATTGGTTTATTATGCTAGATGTATTTTATTTTTGAGGAAATTTAATATATCTCTCAAGCGTGAACAAAAATATTATAATCTCTCTTTATGGTTTATTAAAATTTAGTGGGAAATATAGCTGGACTTAAGACCCGACAAAACTTTTACCGCGAGTATACATAGTTACACAACACAATTT
This sequence comes from Amphimallon solstitiale, assembly GCA_963170755.1. NCBI lineage: Eukaryota > Metazoa > Arthropoda > Insecta > Coleoptera > Scarabaeidae > Amphimallon > Amphimallon solstitiale. Next base: position 36,633,384 of record OY720677.1, read on the forward strand.
TGACTATAACGGTAGTTTAACAAAAATAACGCCTAAGTGTAAGTTTCTTGCTTTTCAGTTGTTATAACGCAATGGTGTTTATCCCCCCCCCCCCCCCCCCCCCGCCAAAATAAACACACACACTATTTGACAATACATACTGAAGAGGAGGTGGAGAACGTAATTAACAGAAGTTATTACAACACCCGCCCATTTGGAGCTTTGGACGAAGTTTTCACTAAGCAAGACCTCCATACCTAGATTTACTTAGATATAATTTTACTTAAGGACTCTTTGTGGTGTAAGTTGTAAGCATATATTTGTGTTTTGTTATTTTATTCAATAATATCCGAATGTACTGTAACATTCAAATCTGTTTTAAACCAATTAATTTTTGTTTGTGTTTTCATTCCGTTGAAGTTTAAAAAAATGGACAATGATGATCAACAGTCACTCTCATCTGGTTCAATCGAACACGATTGGCAGTCAATCTCTACGTTAGAAGAATCATCTATTCAGAGCGATGTGGGGTACCATAGCAACACTTCAAGCGCATGTACAGAAGATATTTATGAAAGAGGCTATGGGAGATTCCACATATTGGACGAAAGAAATGAAAGAATGTGTCTAATTAGTACAGGGTTTGAAAATATACGAAATCGAGCTGATATTTTATGCTCTATGTGTTACTACAATAACTGGCGATACGAATTTAGCCGCGTACGTGTCTTTTCGCATTTCATATGCAATTATTATGTTCAGATAGGCAAGTTTTATGAATAATAAGAGATAAAAAATCATTAATTGAGCTTATTTTACAGAATCTACAATAAAGGAATGTAGTAATTGCAAATTGCAAATCACCATTGTGTTTCCCCGAGGCTTTTGTTCAATATGTTACGTCTATTAGAGAAAATGAAATAGCAATATATATATAAATTCTATTCTAAAAATATTACCAATTTATACAGAAATGGAGGGGAGAGAGATTGTGTATAATAGAAGCTGCGTACAATCTCGCTTATCAATACTATACTAGTTCCACATATAACAATGTCTCTTGATCAGTTAAACGCAATTGGTGAACTGCCCAATTTCAACCGTCAAAGAAAATATGTGGACTCGAGAACGAAAAACTGTATAAGATAATCGACATAAGAATATTAAAAACAAAATTTGGCAAGTCTGTGTTGTGTGAATTGGAAGATGTTATCGTATGGTTACCAAGACGTTATTTAAACTTCTTTGAGGGAGCCAATCTTCAAGAGTATAGTCAAGGGAAGCATTACTTAACCTACATCGGTCAAAAAAAAGTCGGCGTAAATACTACGCCAATAATCAAGTTTGACAAAAAAGAATAATCAGTTTTAATTCGGTAAGTTGAAAATATAGAGAAAAAGATCAGATAAATCCGCAATATTTTTCTCTTTCTTGTATATTATGTATCTGCAATAAATCCCTTTTTTGTGTATAGGTAATCAAGTGTAGTGTGGAGATAATGGATCTACTTGCCATCAGTTAATCAGTTAATCAAAAATAGAATTTGAAGAGTTGCGGCAACTAAATTTAGACAGTATACAGCTATTACGAGACAAAATTTTTAACACCCAAGAATGTACGATTGGGGAACGAAGACAGTTAGAATCAATCCTATCTATACTAATATCATATAATGTACGAGTTGAAAATCGGTTAAGGGACTTCATTACCGAAGGCGCTGGTCTCTATGATGACAACATTATACCAGACTTACAATGGCAAGAGGTAAAAAAAAATATATATAAGAGGTTAAAATAGATAAAATAATATAATTTTAATTTAATAGGGAACGTCCGCATTTAAAAGTCGAATTAAAACCGGAATTATCACAAATCTTCATCATAAAGATCCTAAGGTATTCCTTGAAAAGGATTTTCCTCTCATTCACTCAAAACTGCAATCACAACTCGCTCAATTAAAATTAATAAAGGTAAATTTCTCTTTATGCGCAAAATTTAGTAAGGTAGATAGCAACCCAGACTCTGAGAAAACAGACTGTAAATACTTCAATACAGCAAATTTTATAGTTTCAAAATCAACTGAAATTAGAAATATTTACGATAATGTCATCGCAAAAGTACTACATGACATAGAGGAAATGCAATTTAAAGGTTCGGGGTGGTCGCTTCAGGAAATCATAAATTTAACTATTAATATAAATAAATATCAACCTATTGAGGGTAATGCTTATATTCCTCTACCAACAAATATTCAGAGGCGAAAGGCGGTACTAAATATTATGAGTAACGATCGACGTTGCTTCATTTATGCTGTTTTAGCGGCCGTTTACAAAATATATTCCACCAACGTGAACGATTACCCGCAAAATTACCATGAAATATTTAATTTAAAAGGTATACAATTTCCAGTCGCGTTAACTAGTATTAAGAAATTTGAAAAACAAAATTGTAACGTATCAATCAATGTGTATGGTTTAAATAAAAAAAATAAAGTTTCAGGTTCTTTATACTATACTAATTATGTAAGGGACAAACACATAAATTTATTATATTTAAATAAATCGGGAAATCGTACGCACTATTGTTGGATTTACGATTTAAGTAAGCTGTGCTCTCCAGACATATCAGTACATCATAAATCGTATATTTGTTATCGATGTTTAATCCATTTCTACTGTGAAAACAAGTTTTCTTTGCACACGCAAGATTGCAAAAATCATCAACCGGTTAAGATAGAATTACCAAAGGACAACGAGAATATACTTAAATTCAAGGAACTTCAAAAACAGTTCAAATCACCAATGGTCAATTATGCCAGTTTTGAATGTTTAACTAAACAGATTCATACTAGTCAACCAAATCCGAACATATCTTATACGAATAATTACCAAGAACATCAAGCATTTAGTGTAGCGTATCAAGTAGTATCTTCCACACACCCCGAATTATCACACTTTGAACTCTATCGGGGACACAACCCTGCAAAATGGTTCGTGTCTCAATTAAAAAAATGAGGTGTGGCCACCACACGACTTTCTTATACGTATGAAAGTGTTACTTCCGGTCTGAATTTTGAAATTTCATTTATACAAAAAATATTCTAAATCTAACTCTAAATACTTTTGTACTCTTCATAAATATATATAGAATGCATAACTTATGACATATTTGCAAAAAATCGCTATTCGATAAGAGTAAAAGTGGTACTTCCGGTCTGAATTTTGAAATTTTTTTTATATAAAAGATATTGAAAATGATGTTATAAATAGTTTTATACTCGTAACGTACTTGTCTAAAAAGCATGACTTGCGAGATATTCGCAAAAAACTGATCTTCGATAAGAGTAAAAGACCTACTTCCGGTTGGAATTTCGAAAAACTTTTTTAAGACATTTTGTTTCAAACTTAATTCTAAGTACATATGAATTCTTTATAAATTTGTTTAAACTTAGTAATTGACGAAATATTTGCAAATTTCGATTTTTTCACGGAAGTAAACTACTACTTCCGGTCTGCCGATTTTGCTCAAAATCTAATCAGTTCTCAAGAGGGAGATTATATTCGTAAATATAAAATTTGGAATTGATACCTATAGCGGTTTGACCGCTATCGTGGTCACACACACGCACACGCACGCACGCACGCTCACACACACACATATTGTCATATTGAGTTGTCAGATTTGTGATGATCTAGCGTAAACGTCAAATAAATATACGCCACTCTTTTTCGGTGATTAGATTATAAAAGAAATGTTGAGTAGTAAAGTCTTCAAGGTCTGCACTCCACTTGAACTGAGGGAAATTGTCCTCCCGTACCAATCCAGATATCTTGGCTCGAATGGAGAAGGACAAGAAATCACTATTTCATCATATCAGCAATAGCAGGGCGGCCTATCTACATATATTCAAGATTCCAATAATTCTAATGTAACAATTAATTTTATATACAACCATACAATTAATAATTATTTGTGATAAAAATTCCGATAAGGTTTTGACATTTCGAGTTGACGGTTTTAAATTGTGATTGACATTGAGGTTAGGAAACGAGGGCAGTAATAGAGGGCGGGAAGTAAAAGAGGGCAGTAATAAGAGGGCGGGAAGTAAACTTGAACAAAGTCACACTTCCTAACTTTTAAAAAGTCAGAAATGCCAACATTACGCGTATGGTTGTAAATAAAGAAAATTATGTGTTTATTTGCCATGAATGCGTATATTACGATCAATTTATAAATCTTCTATTTAAGCTAATGAAATAAATGCCCTCACGTATAATTTAACAAAGTAATTTTTTAGTTTCTCTAATACAGTACAACTACTATATAAAGAATAGCTGACTCGTCCGCCATTTTGGAGATAATTTTAAGGCGGTAAATATGTATGCTAATATCACAGTATAGATACAGTAGTTCCACTCGCCGTCGGCACATTTGATGTTTGTGTCCCAAAATGGTACTACGCACCTCACGCACGAGCAACCAGAGGCGTAGTCATTTCTTCTATTCAGGAATAAACCAGTGGTGCAGAACCAAATCGTTTATGATAAAATTATGTTAATCTATTTTTAAAATTATGAAAAACCTATATCAATAATACAAAAAAAGAGGGTAACACTTTCTTTTTACTAACTGTTTCTATTACATAGCTATATACTGTGCTAATAGCAAATATTGAATAGAACTTCGAATAATTGACTTTATTAAGCCGGTTTAGGAAGTGAAATAATGTATAACTTTTTACAATAGTCGTATATTTAAGAAACATAATAATACACGTTAAGGAAACTTCCTAGTTTGAAAGCACCGTAAATAAAACTAGATTTCAGTTCAAATACACATTTATTTACCTTCGGTGTGCGCCGATATTTTTGGGGCCGATCTACATCGAACATAGGATATACAGCATATATACATATTGCTATAGCTTTGCTTTCAAATAAAAAAAAATGGAATGGTAATCTTGTACCAGCATAACTTAATCAAACTACGATAATACAAAGCAGCATTATATACAACGAATGCAGAGATAGCGTTGACATGTAAAAAAATTCTTTATTAAATTTATAAATTCAAACCCTACTAACATTCGTATTATTCTTGTAGGTTCTAGCAATGATGTTTCCTTTATTTCTCTAACAACATTTCTTATTTAAAAATTTAATAGGATAAGGTTACTAATAAAAAAATAAATCTTCATAAAATATTTATATTCAATTTAACATTTTATAACAATATCTTAATAACTTAACCTAAGAAACAAAAAATTTAAACATACAAAAACTACTCCCACTCTTCTGAGTGCGCGTCCTTAGTGATAGCCATCTTGATTTTATTGATATGAATTGCTGTACAAAATAGTGGATAACTGCCGCAACTTTCATTTTTGTCAATAATGTATGAAAGCTTTCTTTTTTAAAATAATTCCTTCTTTCAATATATGCAAAAATATACTGGGTATTCCATTTAAGAAATAGTAACTTTTGTAAATAGCGCGATAATTAGAAGTTCAACTGTCTTTTCGGTTCAGCCATCATTGTTTACGATAAAAATACTACTACTTTGCAAATTTAACCGAGATTGTAGCTTCATTAATAACAAAGTTAGCAATATTGCCGACTTAATTTATAACACCCTGTATATGAATCAAGAAACAATGATATAAAATAAAATAAAAGATAATAAAAGATACATAATAATAGCTACAAATAAGCATATAATTAATAACTGTGTCCAGTTAATGGTTTTTATTAACTGCTTTAGATTCATAAGATGGTGTTGTGCGTTCACGAGCATCTATCTCAAAGCTTTTAATGCCTAAACCCCTAATTGTAGCATAATGTGTTAGCAGATGTGTTAAAATACTACAACATTGTGGAAACAAGTGTTTATATGTATTGAATAACATGTTGACAGGAACAGAGAGGGAAAAAGAATTATTAAGTATTGCAGAAATATTTTGTTGAATTATAGCTTCGAGGTCTTTAAACATCAGGTATATATTGGACGGAATTTTTTTCAAACCTCCCAAATCAAGACATTTTGGTAACTGAGTATATGGCTCATTCTCTTCTTCGTCACTTGTGATAAAATTTCTACAATTTTCGCATATTTTTTTGCGTGTCAAAAGAAAGTTAACGCAACTGCCTGCTATATAATGTATATTAGTTTTATCTGCTTCCGTAAAACTTATAGCTGCAATGTTCACATTCGGTGTTGCTTCAGTTTTATCAACATCATCTGTGAAATATTTAAATTAATTAAAAATTAAATAAAGTAATGAGAGTCAATCACCTATATCAGAATAATCTAAAAGATGAAGGTCAGTATCTGAACAATAGTTACTATTTTTCACGTCTGACATAAATTGGGATAAGCAAATCAGTTTTATTGCTCGGAGGGCTCCTAAAGCTTTTAGTTTATTTCCTGCTCTTTTTCTTATTTGCGAGAAAATATTTTCAATATTTTCAGATCCTAGCAGAAATTTAAAGTTCCTTTGAGAGCTGCTGCTAGCAATAGTTAAGAATGAATAAGAAGTCAGTATTGTTCCGGTGTTGAGTGGCTTCCACCCCATAGTAATTACTGTCTCTTCCACAATCGATATAAAGTAATTCATAAATTCTGCTTTTTTTTCAAAATTGTTGGCAGTAATTGAAGCAGCCCTCTTTCGTGAATTGATAATGTCAAACCATTGACGAAGTAGTCTTAAAAACCATGTAGTAGTTAAAGCTGTTGGTGCTGGTGGTGGTAAAATTTTCTGAATTACAGCTGTCTCCAATGCTGCAGCAGTTTTAACAGATATATATCGCATTGCATAACCCACATGCATTTTAGAAAAATGCCCAGGATTAATAATTTCTGCTGATAGGTGGTGCAAAAACCGTAACCGTTTTACATTGGTCATGTCTTTGTTCCAAAGTGTGGTCACATATTCACCACTCACTACATTTGTTAGCAGATGGTTTTCTTTGACAACCTTTTCAGGAATGAAGATCTACGACTGTTGAATAGCTGATTTCCAATTCTTTAATAAATGAGGACCATCTGCCATAACACTGATTTCTTCACTTTCCCTGTCCACTCTAAAGGTTGTATCTCGCCGATTTCTATTAACGCATATACCAAGTGAAGCCCATAATGCTTTATTATTACTGCCCATATCAGAGCATACATTTACAACTTGCAGTCCCACAGAAGTAGCGAGCGGCATTTATGGCTTCAGTTATTAAACACTTCATGTCACTTCCAGTAGTTGAAGGGCCAGTAACATGACTGGCAATTATCTGTTTCCACGGTGTAGATAGACCGCGAATGGCCACTAGTGTTAAATGATTTCCCTGCTTACTTACATCGCCTAATGTTACACGACCAACAAAAGTTTGTTTTGATTTATCAAAATCCAAATCACTAGATATTTCCATCTCATCAACCATCAGGGAACAATATTTTTCTAAAGTCCCCATGGTTTCAACTTTTTTTGATAATAAGTCAATGATACAATGAAAAAGTCCAAATTCAATCTTAACAGAAGAAATTCTTTTGTTGAGGGTGCTGTACGCAGGTGCAGGATAACCAGTTTCACGCAGAAAATTGTATCCATTTTTACCCAAAGCAAATCTTAATTTCAAACTTTTGACAATTGCTTCTGAACTCCATTTTCTAATATATTTTTTTTCAATCTGAAGTTTGTTTACTTGCTCGTTGGTCAAAAAAGTCGAAAGTGATTCCTTTAAACGGTTGAAATCCTTTCCAACTCAACAATGCGAGTTTGCAACTTAGCATTCTCCTCACTAATTTCCTAAAATATTATAATGTTTTGTTGCCAATTACCTCACTAATTATAAGTTTACAACTTACATTATTTAGATGCTCTGGTAAATTATTTTCAAACATCGAAGGCAAGTTGTCTGATAATTTACTATCTAATTTTGTCCTTTTGGAATTCAGTAAGTCATTATTAATTACTGCAACTTCAGTCGTCGGTCTCTGCAAGGAATTAAATGAGCTCTCCTAATTCATGATATAAATAATCCCATTCAATGTACCTTATAAAAACTTTTCTTTGCAACGCTTAGTTGCTTTGGAGAGTTAGAGACATTAAATAAAGTGGGCACAGCAAATGGCATTAAACGTTTCTTCCCATCTGCTCGACGTTGTTCAAATTGCAATTCTTCAAAGTGGACCTGGAGTCACTTACAGAACACAGACGATCATTTTGCGTTGGTTTCCATTCCAACCTGCTACAATTTATTAGCCACTTTTTGCGTCTTTCCAAATCAGCGGGGAACCTACAATCACATTTGCATAGGCATCGATATACGAAAAGTGGAATAAATAATGAAAACAAACAAAAATTCACACAGCATATAGTAAAAACAAAGTGTGGCGTTATTACATATTATTTTATTTTTTTATGAGTATGGAATTATAAACAAATTACCTACCGGTACAACTTAAAGCCTTTTGTTGATTGATTGCTGCAATTAGGTGCCGCACATCCAGACATTTTATATAACAACAAAACTCGTTAATTAGAACACCTCTACGTATACATTTGACAAACAACTGACATTTATCTCCAACATGGCGAACGAGTCAGAAGTCAGCTGTCCTGACAAATAACTGACATTTATCTCCAAAATGGCCGACGAGTCAGCTGTCCTAAATATAGTAGCTATATAATAGAGTTATGACAACATGTAAACGTCATCGATGACGTGCAACGGAACTTAACGCGCCTCCAGTATATAAACATTAGAAATTGTGTACTTACCTATACATAATTTAAAGTACGTTAGACATGTAAAACAATATTTGTATAGTAAACGTTGCACAACTGGTACCACGCGATCATTTACATTCTAAATTATAGCAGGCGGGATTTTTTTTATTAGGTTGTCCAGAATGTCAATTATTGATTAATTAACATTTTGAAACGTCACTTTGACAATTCAAATTGTAAATTAGTACTTATATACCAACTTAATTTAAATTTCACAGCCTGCTCTAATTTAGAATTTAAATGATCGCGCGGTATTTGTATTGAATTAAGTAGTATTATTGTGTTAATAGACAAATGCTGAGACATTGTGTAATACCACGCGATCATTTAAATTCTAAATTATAGCAGGCGGGATTTTTTTATTAGGTTGTCCAGAATGTCAATTATTGATTAATTAACATTTTGAAACGTCACTTTGACAATCCAAATTGTAAATTAGTACTTATATACCAACTTAATTTAAATTTCACAGCCTGCTCTAATTTAGAATTTAAATGATCGCGCGGTATATGTAATGTATATTAGTATATTAGTTCATAAATCTGTTTAAAATTATTTTTTTTAGGTTAAATTGTTTCATGTAAACGACAACTTATTGTAATGTCAGATAATGTAAAATAATAACAATTACTAAATAAACGTAAATTGTTATTATTATTATTATTATTATTATTAAGTATTATATATTTGAACACGCACACTTAGTAATTTACACTTTCATTTTTAGTTCTGTGTCGTTTTCGCATAAGCTAGTTTTGTCTGCCATATAGTAAGGTTAATTGTTATCTGCAATAAATTGCATTTTTCCATTTTCTCTCTTAAGTAATCAGTTTTTGGGTGTTAATCTGTAACAAAAATGCAAAATTATTAGACGATTATGTATCGGATGTCTTAGAACTTTAATGAGTTATCTCTAATTGAGGAGTAGAAATAACAAAGGGGTTAAGTCCCAAAAGTGTCAACTCGAGATATTAACAAAAAACTTTTTCTTACACAAATACATATTTTTTATTGAAAGAAAAATGATGTAGTTTATTCTTTACCTTATGGCTGAATATGCTACTACATAAACTACGTAAAAAATACAAATGTAACAATAATATAAAAATTTAAAAAAGATATTTTGGGAAACGGGGTATGTGCCAATATATTATTTGGTCAAATTGACGTAAAAGTCTTGGTGTTTCTTATCTTGTAGATAAGGAATCATTGCGATTAAGTGCTTTTTTTTGTTATCACCGATCTTATTCACATCGGGAAGCTGGTGAATCGACATATTTTTTATGTCTTCCATGGTTTTTCCTTTTTTAAGTATCGGAGTTGCTTTCCACGGTGACACTTTAGCAAAACTGTCAGAGGTCAACACTATACCGGGCCGTTGGGAGTCGACTTTTAATCGTACAACTTTGCTAATATTCACTTGCTTCAGATTTAACACCGTGTCTGCTGGAGATTGTATGTCAAAGAACTTTTTCTGAACCATGTCTACTATTTCGAATCGGCCTGTTTGAGTACTTGACAGTATTACGTCATGTAAGTTCTCAGGTACCTTTGGAGCACACTTGCGTTTTCTCTTCTCGATCAGGGCGAAGTCCCTGTCGCACTGAAGGAAGCTATGACCACTGACGAGGTACCTGTGTTCAATGGTATCGAAAACTCCACAACTCACCAGAAACATGTAAATGAACACAATCATTCTATTTTTATTTTGGGCGACGCAGTTGTTGCTCCAAATAACAATATTTCTTTTAACTGTAATGCCCATGTTAAGGACGCGTAATAAGCAAGAGGCGATCTCATTACCGCCTCGTCCAGCTACTCCTTCATGCCAGCAACACATGTAGGAGTGCTTGTTGTCTCCGAAGTTAATACCCAAGTTGTAACACGAGAGTTGACTTAGGTAAAACATGTCAGAATGAGTCAGTGTAGGTACAAACATGACTTGTTCTAAATCCATTGAAAACACACTTACGGTGCTATCTGGCATTTGCGATAATGCGATGTCCCTTTTCATCTGTACAGTGGCTGCTTCCGCCTTTCGATGATGCAACGCTAACTCCACCTTTGCAGCCCCACTTCTTTCGCCCTGAGCTTTTATTTCGCAATTTAACGAATCACATTTTCGACAGGTGTCACTTCTGGGTGCTCTAAATGAAACATGTGGAAATTCTTCCTTGAAAACTCTTCTGTAGAACTTATAAGTGACCAAGCTTTCCGGATGTTTCTGCAAGAACGCTTTGTGAAGCCGATTAATATTTAAATCGGGACTCATGTAATCCTTTGCACTTTTTGCGCGTGAATAATGCGATTCCTCTCGAGGTATACTACTTATATGTTCTTTAATAAGTCTTCTATCATCCTGTGTGAATGTGCCAGGAGCCGTACGAGTTCTCATGTCTTTGTAGATTACTGCGCCGCTTTTTTTCTTTTGAATAATAGTTTCCACGTGCTTTTTCGTCAAAGCAAATGTTTTCATAAAAGTGGATTTGCAAACAATCACAATATTGCCCTCTCCATCTGGAATGCTATAATGGATAGTGGCTTGAGGACGACTATCACTAGCTTCTTCATAGGAACCATGCCTCCTTCTCTTGACGCCAGTAATCTGTATTAAGCCCATGATATACGTTCCACGAACGTCAGGTCTGCTTTCATAATACTTTTCAAGAAGGGTTAGTCTTTGCGCGTAAGTCAAAGATTTGCAGTTCAATTTACATTTACATAGCACCTGCGGGAAACAATATACGTGTTGGGGTTCTGTGAAAATATTATTTACACAGTTAGCAACTTACTTCTAGGTTAGGTTTCTGTTGTTCAGACACTGTATTTCCCTTTCTGGTTTTGTATTGTTTTCCACTAGTTTTTAGTTGCCTCTGTTCGTCACTTAGTCTTCCTAATCCCTGTTTTCGACGTTCTGTACTCATATTAAACTGATAGTTATAACTTTTAGGGTATGTTATTTTGCAAAATAAATACTCAACAAAGCAGCGCAGCGCCTACTATGCACTTACCCCCTTTGTTGAAAAACTATCGTGGCACATGTAGGAAACGCCAACTTACACAGTAGATTTCTCTAGGAATTTTTGTCCGGGCACTTCGCCCGTTTGATAGGACATAGTCGATGGCACATAGAACCTATCTATAGGAATATCTAACTTTTCGGAAAAACGGCACTTAGCCCCTTTGTTACTTCTACTCCTAAATTACTTGTGTGCGATTTCCACTGATATTATTAATATTTTATATGAGAACGCACTCTTGTATAATATATATTTAGCTATGCGTAATTCAGCGTAAGCAAAACAGAGTAATACAATTAATAGAGAAACCATACCAAAGTAAATAAATAAAAATGCAGTAACTCTCTACAATGAATATCAGACTACAGAAGTCATACCTTATAACATACGTGTTGGTTTGTTTTTCTATTGGATATGTGATTTGAAACATGACTAAACTGCAGTGTATCAAATTGAATATAACAGTAACAAAAGTAAAAATTGAAATAATTTTCTATTTTTATATACCAAGATACTCTCGTAAATAACTAGTGATAAAAGATGAACAGCACCACGAGCAAATAAGAAGAAAATCAATGAAAAGCTGTTAGAATTGTTTACACTGAATAGTGGTAAACCTACTTTATAAAATAACCCCGCACTGAATTTTGTCTTTATTAGCAAATGGAAAATAGGTGTAGATCATTGCTAAAAGTTCATCCAATCAAGGCCAAATGTATCTTGTTATCGTTGGGCGATACAAGGCCGTCACATAACGAGATTTTTCTCATTTTCATAACCTTAAAATATCGTTTTTTAAGTGGCGCCATCTATCCAACACATAATAAATTGCTTGTTAATCGCTAAGCATTTTTAAAATCACATGCTAAGAATATGCAATATGATTGGATTATATCAAACCTAGTGTTATGGACAATTGTCTGATTTGACATTTATTTTGTCTATTCTATGTTATTTTCTACTCAAATTATTTTAACCCATTTAATCTCACTGTACTCGTTTGAGTACGGAGTAAAATTATTTTTTTTAAATTACACAGCAAGATTTTTCCTTCGTCTAATTGAATGCACTATAAAGAAACCTCTTGATGGCGGAAACTGGTTTGTTTATATTTTGTACGTGATATTTTACTTTGAATGCGTCTCGATTTTATGAGTCTTTCGTTGCGCCTTCATACGTGGATGAAACGGGTGCTAATTTTCTTTTTGTGATAAGTGTTGTGAAATCTTATTGATAAGGTATGTATACAACCCCTCTGATAGGCAAAATTAGTTTATTTACAGTTAGTTACTTACTACCCCTGAAAAAGCAGCTGTACTCACATGAGTACACTGGGTCCTCTACGAACGAACCTTAGGCGTTTTCGGAAACTAAGATCCCAGATCAGATAGATCATCAACAGCTGATATAAGATTATTTCCTAAATCAATCTGCTTCAAATTATAACCGAACGTCAGGATCAATAGCACATAACCTAACATATTAACTACAACATTCAGTATGAGTACCAAAGAACTAATATTAAGTGGTTTAATTAAATTTCAAATAATGGAAATGGAGTGGGATGAGGCAGAAGAAGAAGATATACGATATTTTAATATGAAATATTGTGTCAATAAACGAATTTGCGTAGAAAATTATATTCAAAAAACGATTCCCAGATATACAGATTTCGGTGAGATTTACATTAAACTACTCATACATTCCAATATTTTTGTTTACATTTTTAGATTTTAAAAGTCATTTTAGACTCTCAAGGGAAACATTTACTTTATTGTTAAGTCACATAAGTCCTTCATATTCTAGTGTAGGCAAACCTACATCTCCTTCTATTCAGTTATTAGTTGCACTATGGTTCCTTGGCAATCAGGAGGTATTTAGGTAGGAATATATTTTGTGCTATAACTATATATGTGGACATATATAAATATTACAGAAAAATTGCTGATCGGTTCAATATATCTCAAAGTACAGCTCATGCATATATCTATAACGTTTTAAATATATTAATAGAAAAGAGAGAGTTGTTCATTAAATGGCCTTCAAGGTATTATGCCCAAGAAATTAGTAGTTATTTTGAAAGGAAAAATAAATTTCCGGGAATTGTTGGATGCATCGATGGTAGTCACATACCTATCACAACACCTTCAGTTAGCCAAGAGTCATATGTCAATCCCAAAGGTTATCATTCCCTTTTGTTGCAAGGTGTGTGTGACCACCAGTCGAAATTTATTCATGTATCATGTGGTAAGTAAGCTCTCTACTAAAGAAAGAATTCTATTATTGAAGAATGTATATTTGTTAGGCTGGCCAGGCAGTATGCATGATGCAAGAATGCTTAGGAAATCAGATCTGGGACAAAATTTATTTAATAATCCACATGACTTATTTCATTCAAACGATACACATTTAATAGGAGATTCTGCATATCCTCTACATAAACATCTTCTTACACCATACCGAGATAATGGCCATTTAAATGCAGTAGAAAAGAATTACAACTACAAATTATCAGAAAATAGGATTAAAATAGAACATACATTTGGATTACTAAAAGGGAGATTTAGGTGTTTACTGCACTTAAATGTTTATAAGACACAGCACATCCCAAAGATAATACTAGGGTGCTGTATCCTACATAATATCTGTTTGGATGCAAATGACTGTATGGAAGCCAAGTGTGAGAGCACAGATACACCTGGTAATGACAGTATTTATGAAGGTAGTGATACAGGATATACAAAACGTGATTATATTGCATCACTTTTGAGTGTCCTTTAAAGATATTTGTATATTTTATAAATAAAACTGTAAAAACTTTTAAAAATTATATATTCGTACAAAATACATCCTTTTTAATTTTTTCACTTACAACTCAAAAATACAAATAATTAATGTTTGTGCAACATTTATTTTTCAATTATATTCTTTAATACATCCAAAAATTGTTAACCTAGCTGCATCCTTTCGGTATGGCGTCGGTTACAATCTTCCCTAAACAATTTTGCCCATTCCGGTTCTGTTGTTGCTGCCTTCCTTTTTTTAGCTTTTTTCATTTCATCTTCCGTATCTGTTTCAGAGACATTTTCGTTAGATGTAAATCCCACTGTACTTGATGCAATACTTAATGGCTCATTTTCTGGTTTACTTCCGTAAATCTCATCCATACTTTCAAAATACATCCAATCGACCTTTCCTCTCCCAGTTTTTTTATTGTTGTCTTTAACTTGGCGATATGTACGTTTAAGATTTTTAAATTTTGTTTCTATTTGTACTGATGTATAGTTAAGAACACGTGAAAATTCAGTCCATATTGTTTTCACTTTGTATTTAGGATTATTAAATTTATCAATATTTGTTTTGTACATATCAATAAGCTGCTTTGTTTCATCTATGGACCACCTTTGGTTAGATGCTAACGGCAAAAATAAATGAAATTGCAGTAATACGTCAGTTTGAAATGATATACTTATACCTGAATTCGTATCAGTGTTTGTTGAATCCTCTAAACACTGTATATTATGGTGTTCTTTGATGATACTATTGGTATTTTCCTTGTTTTCACTGTTGTCAGCAGTCCATAATTTGAAAGCAACTAATCGATCCTTTTTCTCTTTTGCTTCAGATAAATATTTATGTGCTAATACGTAATCTAAAAGCAATTGCAAACATTCTGTTTTTAATCTATTTTGAAAATAATTTGTGCTTACCTCCGTTCATTACTTTATCATAATCGTTTTTATTTAAAACAATATTAAACTCGTCTCCAATTTCATCCAGTAAGGTTAACGATTCTAACTCATCCATTTCTTCAGCTAATGATAACTCTTACTGTTGTTTGTAACTAAAGAACTTAACCTCACAAATTTGAACAGCTGATATGAAAATCTAACTGATCTGCTGTTTCTCGGGATCCTTTGGATCATAACAGCTGATAAAAATCCGTTCAAACAGATTTGTTTTCGAACGCAGTTCATCCGCTTCCAGTTCTATTTCAGAACGGTAGGATACTGATCGAATCAATCGGATCGCACTATCCGAAAACGCCTCTTATGTAATTCGATGTAGCGTATGCAACCGGCAGACATTTCCTCAAGAGTTTCACTAGAGTTGCGTTTGCTGAATGCGACCATTAATAACAGCAATTGAAATTGACTAACATGATCTTATTCTATTGCTTGTGAAGTTAGCGTTACTGCGTACTAAGTTGTAATTCAAATTTGGGAATTTTTGGAGAATATGGGTGCAACCGATTTTTGACAAAAGAAACTAGTGCACCTTATAGAGTACCTCTAATTGAACAACTTTTACATATAAATTAATCGATGCAAACGTACAGGAGCGGAGATAATTAATAATTAAGGTGCTCACCGAGTGATTTTTCCATGTCACATTTTTAGTCGTATCTGTTATACACACCGTTGAAATGATGAAAATTGTATTAAATGATGTTTATTTCACTTTACCACACAACAATTACATTGAATTTTTATGTCTTTTAATAACTTTTCTCAACGCAATCATAACAAGAAACCTAACCTTAAACCACCTAGTGCAAAAGATCCATCCCAACTTTCATGCGGATTCGGACCAACGACTGTCATCCATAGAGTTATATAGAAGATAGATGGTCGAACAAACCTCTTGTATTTTTCAATATTTAGTTGAAAATTATATGCAAATCAGTAACAAAAGACGTTATAAGGTGTATATTATTTATAAATTTGTAGTTTATTTCATTGATTTTTTAACATGCCTTTTAAAATTATATAATATCCTGTAAATAAATACGGCATGATATAGATAATGTTTTAAGGTGTTTTCTGGTATTTATTTATTAGAAGCAATTGGAAAATACATAATGAAGTTGAAAATACTTACACAATGTGAGTTGTTCAGAGAATTATCTATTCTTACTAAGTATACTGTTAATAAGTGGTCTATCATTTGCAAAGTAAGTGCATGAATTTTAGAGGAAATCTCAAGAAAGTAAAACATATATTTTTAAAACAATAAAGAAAAACACAAATTAAGTTTGCCATGTAAGAGCATTTATTTCAGAGAAACTCACAAGGAAGTAAGACATGTATTTTGTAAACATTAAAGTAAAACATAAATTTCATTTGACTTCTATAAGAACCTAATGAAGCATAAAGCTCATTTTGCAAGTCAATGTTGAATTAAATACAGATATAAAGGCTGTATTACACTTATCAATTTCTTGACCAAGTTTTTAGATGAATTAGTAGTACCAATAGAGCAACAGCATGAAATAAAAAAATTAAAAATTTACCAAAGATTTGTGTTTACATTTTACGCAGTTGCAAAAACTTTATGACTACAAATCTATAGGTACGTTCTCATATAGACTGTATTGTTGAATGTTTGCATTGCAACTATTGTTCATATGAATTTTGTTTTCGCACCGCGAGATGCTGGGGAAAGGGGGTGGCAAAAATAGAAATTAACGAAAAATGCAATGCAAACATTCAACAATAAATGAATTCAATGTGATAACGAACTTGTTTACGGTAATAATTAATAACAATTTATGTACCCCATTCGTTGTCCGCACACGTAGTTCGGTTGATTTATACCGATTTTTTGATGTTTTGCCGCCCCTTCCCCACCCGTTGGGGGTATAAAAATCGGTATAAATCAACCGAAATACGAGTGCGGACAACGAATGGGGTACAAAAAGCAAAAACAAATATTCTTGCCGCCCCCTTATGTGAAGGGGACGGCAACAACAGAACGGAATTTGCACCAGGGGAAGGCAGATGGTAAAAAAGTAAAAAAATCTATAAATTAAGGGAATAATCATTGCAATGATTGCAGTATAAATCATGTAAATGTGCAAAAAGAGAATTATAAATGTTTGAAAAAATTAAAGAAAATACTTATAAACATTCTCTATATAATTCCGTACTAATTTACAGGATATTATATAATTTTAAAAGGCATGTAAAAAAATCAATGAAATAAACTACAAATTTATAAATAATAAACACTTTATAACGTCTTTTATTACTGATTTGCATATAATTTTCAAATAAATATTGAAAAATACAAGAGGTTTGTTTGACCATCTATCTACTTTCTACTGTATAACTCTATGGATGAAAGTCGTTGGTCCGTATCCGCATGAAAGTTGGGATGGGATTTTTCCACTGGGTGGTTTAAGGTTAGGTTTCTTGTTATGATTGGGTTGAGAAAAGTTATTAAAAAACATAAAAATCAAATGTAATTTTTGTGTGGTAAAGTGAAATAAACTTCATTTATTACAATTTTCATAATTTCAACGGTGTGTATAACAGATACGACTAAAAATGTGACATGGAAAATTCACTCGGTGAGCACCTTAATTATTAATTATCTCCGCTCCTGTGCGTTTGCATGGATTAATTTATAAGTAAAAGTTGTTCAATTAGAGGTCCTCTATAAGGTGCACTAGTTTGTCCAAAAATCGGTTGCACCCATATTCTCCAATTTACCCAAATTTGATTTATAGGATTATTATATTGCAGAACAAGAGGTTGAAAAACTAAAGTGGAAATGATTGACATGATAAACTGTGAAATCAAATCAAGGGCTATATCTATCAACGATGTTGATATGTGAAGTAATAAAATGTCCAAGCATTATCGAACAGCTTTGTAAAGCTTAAGGACTTAAAATAGATTTTAATGCAAACCGTGGGAAAAAAAATTGGCGAAGGAATTTTTTAAGGGTTTATCAAAAGAATTTGAGCATTTGAAGAAATGGAAACAAGGAAGCAGTTATAGACAAACAAATTAAGCAAGGAAATAAACTATCTTATACCATAAGTAAAAAGCTTCCTATGAAAAAAGAAGCGATAGAAAGGACCATATTGTTGGACTAGTATGGATGCGAATTTTGGTATTGACAAAATGTGGAAACAATTAGAAGAGTTCTTCTTCAAATGAATACCTAAAAGTAGCGGCTGGAAGAATTTTTTAAGAGCTTACAGAACAGAATGTACAAAGAAGAAGTTGGAGATTATAGAAATGAAATATCTACTTGCAGTAAACTATATAACACTAAAAGACATAATGAGTGTAACAGCAAAACTAGAAAAGACTTGTAGATAGATCGGCTAACTTTCACATATGGACAAAATATGGTAGCTTTAAATGCGAGGAAGAAGAAGACCTACAAAACCATGGGACCAGGCAGCGCGAAGAAATTTGTTAGGTTTATATATAAGTACATATTTTTAGAACATTTAAACAGTTATACTAAAACTACAGAATTACACTTACCAGAGCTGGTTAAGGTATTTGAAGCTCCTAATTTGAAAACGTCTGAAATTAAAAACGACAAATTAAATTATGTTTTTTCTCTGTTTACTCTAACATGTTTTTATAATGTCACTATTATAATAGCATATCAGAGTATTGCAAAATTGCATTAAAATTTATTAAACTTAACCTGTCCAGCAATATATGAAATTTAAAATTGTGTGATATCAAAACAAGACTGTTTACAAATAGACCTAACAGTCGTAAGCAACGCGTTGCTGTCTTTATGCATAAGAGCTCTCTAGTGTGCAGAAACATTGGTATGAAGATATACACCTACAAGTTTACAAATCAGAACTTTTCATCATAGCTGCTACTGAACTAAAGAGGCAACGAAACGCATGATTAGCAACTTACTTTCAGAATCAATTCGATAATTATGGTAATTCGGGAAGAGTAATGTAAACGCTATATTTACTAAGTGAATTATCCGTACGGACTTTTTGATATTCATTTCATTACATAGTTATTATTACATATTGCATTAGGTGCTTTCGAAATTAAATTATATTAACATATTTTCTTTTAAAATCCACATTAGAGAACTATACTCGGCGTCTATACATATTCTTTAGTACCTACGATGTAACATTTCCTACCTGGTTTTGGATTTACCTACTGTTAGATATTTTCATTTATGCAATTTCGGTATTCTGATTATGATTTCAATTGTAGAGATGCTGATGGAGTATTCTTCATGCAAAAAGGCTATAAAGAGCATAAATAATGTAAAATGGTAGGAGTCCTGTGGATCTGCCTTTAGAAATGAAATAATTTCGACCTTTGACGCATACGAAAGACAAGGTGAAATTATTGAGAATAAAAAACACGGTTAATATTTTCTAGGATTGTATTTTAAATATGCCCAACGTAATTCTCTTCTGCAATTAGACCAGTGGTTCCCAAACTTTTCCGAGTCACGGCGCCCTTTATCAAATAAAATTTTTCCATGGCGCACTATCCTAAGTAAAAGTATGAATATCTGAATATCTGGACACGGCCACTCTCATTTCCTTTTCCACATCGATTTTTGTTATATAGGTACTTGCTATTTATCACAGCGACAGCCGGAAACCCAGCTTCGCACAAATACGATGTCGAAAATGGAATTAAATCAGCAGAGCTTTATCACCTAGAAGGGGATATTCATCTTTTAGTGAAATCCAAAATTCTGTCAATTCCATGCTGCCAAATTTTGCGTTCAAACAGTTGTCGCAAGATAACTCGATAAAATTCTCTTCTTCTGCAAAAGTAAATTCAGACGGAGCACTAGTGTTAAATGGATCTTGAATCCATGCAAACTCATCGAAATTTTTATTTTGAAAGTATTTCTCAAATTAGATAATTAGCCCTTCAAACGTGTTTTTTATATCTTGAGAAAAATCAAATTCATTTGACGTGACAAATTGCTGCAAAATTAAAAAAAAATCTTTGCCTGCATATTCATTAAATTTTCTTCTCCATAGTTGGAGTTTTTTCATAAAAGCTGATATTTTTTCCGTTGACTTCAACAGGTGCATACTTTTTCCATGCAGAGAGAGAGATTAGGGAATTCAGCTTTTCAAAAATGTCGCATAATATGCCAGTTTTATTAAAAAATCGGCATCAGCAAAATCTTCTGCATCTCTGTATCCTTTCTCTTTAAGGAAAATACAAATTTCTTGCCGTAATTCAAAGGTGTTGGGCTCCCATAACCTCACACAGCTTTTTAAGAAACCTTGCTTTCAATAGACGAGATTTCGTATCCTTTCTGATTTCATGATGACACGCCGTTTATCAATTCTGTGATATTTAAAACCATTCCTTTTTAACGGTTGCCATAATGTTGTAATGGGGCACTGAATTTCCGGATTGTCCTAAATAAGCCTCTCCCTTAAACTTGACAAGGTAGGAACTTAGTTTTGTCTATACATACTACAAATTGTCTGACGAATACTTTCGACTTCTCAAGTTGGGAATTTTCCTCGAGGATCCTTTATCAATTCTACATTTTCTTGTTTGAACACCATATTTGACAATTTTGTAAATTGTTCCACAAGGTACTTCTATTAACGTTGATGTTCTTTTTATAATATCTGACTCAGGTGTAGATTCGTCATTTTCCGATTTTAAGTTACTGTAAACATTCAGAACTATTTGCTTAACCTGAATTCCTAAACAAACTCTTACTTTTTTGTCGTCGTGAAAATTTATATTTTCTGTCGATAAATCAACATCGTCATCATGTTCTTCATACTCTTCTGTATGGCACCAAGGTCTCCACATCTTGAACAGGTTTTGAAACACAAAATAGGATACTTTCGTCAACAAAATATTCTTCGCAACTGGACACATACATTGCACACCTTATATATACATATATACATACCATATATAAGGATGAATGTTTTCGTGTATTACGGTAATGACAGGTCGGTAATATTATTCAGGTTAATATATTTCTGGATTTTCACAATATATATATATATATATATATATATATATATATATATATATATATATGTATTAGTATATTATTCATGATAATCCATCAGTAAATCTTCGAACCGTTAAAATGATTATTATTTAATTGTAAGTATACAGGGTTAGTTTTAAATAGCGTCGTTAAAAAAGGGGGTGAAAGAAAAATATGAGTAATGCCCGTAAAAGAAAAATCGCGGTCCAATGTGCACGCAGTGACGAGAAATTGATTTTTCTTTCCTCGAGTCCGAGCCTGTTGCAATTGAGGGGCCTTACGCAGAAGTGCGGACTAACTGCCGTGAGGTAGGACGTAAGGGGGTGCCGCCATATACGGTAATGTAAATTCCGCCAATGTAAGGTATTCGATAAAATAAAACAAACAGCAGAAATTTTTGTTTTTCTTTTTATGTTATTTCATTAAATTGAATACGAAGGATTAAGTAAGGCTTCGTTGGGAGTACTTTCTTATAATTCAAATTATTTACTCTTACATTTCACTCTCAAAGTTGGCAAAATTTACATCATAACACAATTTCAGAAACGTTATTTTAAAAACTAATTCCTGTCGAGCATGCATTGAGCCTTTATTTATTTGTGTTTTAAATTTCGTTTTGATATTTCGTAAATAAAAGCGGTACTATTGTTTTAACGAAATTTTGTAAAGTCCAGAATACATTGGCGCATATGGCGCCACCCCCTTATGTCGTACGGCAGTTAGTCGGCACATCTGCGTAAGCCCCCTTAATATACAAACAATAATTTTGAGACAAAGGAATTTAAATTTCAAATAATATACTTCTATTTAACAAAAAAAAAAAAAACATGGTAATGCACTGAGGTTGTGGACCTTTTCCACATAAAGGCCTGCTATTCACAAAAAAAAAAAACATCGTCATAAATCTTCTCAATTGCCATTCATTCTCCAAGGTTGTAACTATTTGCATTTTATCGTTTTTTGGAAGAACTGGAATTACTCATATTTGTATTTACGTAAGTGCGTATAGGATAAACAAAGTTATGGACCGACTTTAACTACATTTTGACCCTAAAAATGTCGAAAGTTTTGATAAGTTACAAATAAATTTCTTTTTTGATTTTCAGTTAGACATTTATACGTACTCTGCAGATTCGTATAGCCTGGCACCTATTTAACAGTAACCCTGTATATAAATAACAATAGCCCCTAATATTTTCTGTTACGATCCTTTTATTTAATAGATGACTGACCGCTTGGTTCTTAACCCGTGTGTAAACAGACCGCAATAAAGATTTATTGAAACCCTTAGGCGTTTCTTATATTTCCGAATGAACTATAACTATAGTGATAGTAATTCTAAATAAACATTGATAGAAAAAGGCATGGAAATTGGAAATAAGTACGTAGTTTCTGACTGAAGTTAAGAAATCCGAAAATAATAATTACTAGTGTTGAGGATGTTTTTGACGAAAACGCACTTGAGCTTTTCAGGTCCTATCTCAGAAATAGATATCATGCTACGACTGTTAACGGGGTAGTGGATGGTGTATGTGGAGATTATGTATTTTGGGGCCCACTTTATTCTTAATATGTATATGTTTCTGATCTCCAGGCAGCGCTTCCTGACTGTACTGTTCCACAGTATGCAGATGACACTACATGTGTTGTATCGAGTGGAAATCTGGGTGAGTTATCGAGCTTGACATCTCGGGTGAAGGCTGACATGAGCTCGTGGTGTGACTGTAATAAATTAATTTTAAACACAGCAAAGACTAAAAGTTCATTTCTCAAAAAATGTAAAGATCGATTATAGTTTGTATATACGATCTGGTGGCCGTTCAGTCCCGGTAAGTCCATTCTCCTGTAGATTTCTGGGCCTTACTTTGGATTCTTTTTTGTCTTGGCCTGAGCACTGCGCTCTTCTGGCCAGCGGGATCTCCTCCGCCATATATGCTCTTAACATAGTGAAGAGGTATATCTCGACCGATGCACTTAAGTTATTGTATTATGGTAGTATAGAATCTCGTCTACTATATGCAATTGTTTTTTGGGGATCAACCACTAGTTTCAACTCTATTTCTTATTGCAAAAGAGATTAATTCGATCAATGCGTGGGGTGCATTTTTTGCCCTCCTGCAGATATCTTTTCCGTAACTCGAAGGTTTTAACGCTCCATTCGTTGTATATTTATGAACTGATTATGCTAGTGCAGAGAAATTTGTCACTGTTTGTTAGGAATAACCAGGTATATGTCTTTAACACCACACGCAATGAGTTCAATTTGTCCGTGTCATCGCATAGGTTTTGCTGCTACGAGAGTGGACCTTAATATAAAGCTATCCCACCTTTTAATGCACTACCTGAGTATTTAAAGATAGCTGCGGATGTAAATAGAACCGCTTTTAAACGTAATTTGAAAACATATCTTTTGGACCGGGCCATCTATAACTTTAACGAGTTATTAAGTAAGAAGTTGTGAATACCGGACGTAGATATTTTATAATTGTGTAACTCTATGTCTCTTTTCTCTGTTACTATTAGTGTATGTTAGGTATGTTGGTATACATGTGTACGAAGTTAGTAATAAAAGTTATATAGACATCGCTAGTTCGTGTTACAGTGACTTTATACAAGACTGGTGAAAATAAAATACGATAATTTTAAGTTTCAAAATAAATTTAATAGTAATTCCACTACAATATTGTTTCGTCACACAGTGACTTCATCAGGTGGATGAATAACTGATATTTTTACAAATGTACAAGATATATATACTAAGCCTAAGATTACAAATTTAAAGAAAGTAAGGGGGAGTTACATATATCTGTATGGTCATTTAATGCTAATCCTAATTTATTATACCTAGCAATTTCTAGAGACTCAAGTAAATTTAGTTTTTTACTTTTTTCTTGTATATGCAAGATTTTATAATTATTATTAAAATTGTGATTATTTTCTATACAATGATTAGCAAATGTAGAATCTGATTTCTTATCTCTATAGCTTCTTTGATGTTCAGATATCCGTTGAGTAAAGGTTCGTCCTGTTTGGCCAATGTATGACATATTACACTCACATGTTAATTTATAGACACCTGAACTAAGTTTTTTGTCCGATTTGTCCTTATTGTTTTTTAAAAATCTTTCAACTGTATTATTAGTTCTATATGCTATGGCGGTGTTAGAGGATTTTTTGATTAGAGAACAAATTTTATCTGAAGTTTTACCGATGTAAGTTACGGGAGAATAATGTAATGGCTCTTTTATTACTTGTCTAGGATATATTAATGAACGTGTAATTATTTTTTGTTTGTGAAGGAGGATGTTGTTGATAGTATCATAAGAATATCCATTATTTCTAGCAATAGTGTGAATTCTGTCTAATTCTATATCAAAATTAGTTTTATTAAGGGGGGTATTTAAAAGTCTGTGTATCATAGATTCATATGCAGCTAATTTGTGTTTTATAGGATGAAAAGATGTGGCATGTATTGTTGTGTCTGTATGTGTGGGCTTGTGGTAAATGGCAAAATCATGTTTATTAGCGTTATGTGAGATCGTAAGATCTAGGAAATTAATCGAACCATTGTTTTCTAATTCTAGAGTAAATTTAATATTAGGATGAACAGTATTTAAATAATCAAAAAACATTTTTAATTGTCTTTCCGTACCATTAAAGCAAACGAGTATGTCATCAACATATCTAAACCAGTAAATGCATTTCTTAAAAAGGGGGTGAGAGCTAATAGTTTCTTCGAAGCGATTCATGAAGAACTCTGTTAATAAGGGACTTAATGGGTTTCCCATGGCTAATCCTGTCGTTTGTGTATAGTATTCATGGTTAAATTGAAAATAATTTTGTTCAATACAAATGTTAAGTAGATCTAAGATTTCATCGAATATAACGGGATTCGTGTGGTGTTGATGTAGTTTTAATTTGATGATGTCAATTACTTCATTAGTTGGGATGTTAGTGAATAGATTACAGACATCAAATGATACAAATTTAGCATTTTTAGGAATATCTAGATTAGAAATTTTATTCATGAGATCGAAAGAATTTTTTACGGAAAAGTAAGATTTAAATTTTGTATGTTCTAATGGTACAGATGCAAGAAGCACTGGGAAAAGAAGATACGAACAGAAGTGATCAAGAGCAGAGAACAACTGGACATGCTGGAGAAGGTATAATAAAAGGTTAGTGAAAAAAAACTATATAAATGAACATAGAAGAATTCAAGAAATTGTGCGCGGATATTGAACAGTTTAAAAATAATAGAGTTAAGGATAATAAAGAAAGAAGGGAAAATTCCCAACATACTGAAAACAAACTTGCTGAGTTAGGAACACTTATACAGAGGTTCAACACTTTAAAACGTAGATATACAGGTGACATTCATGAAACAGATTTCGCAAACAAAGTTAGGGTTTACAGTCAAAAAATTAAACTTGATATCGAATCATTGCAAACTTTATTAGAAAAACGGGTTAAAAAACAAGTAAATATGACTGATAAATTTGATTTAAAAGTCGTATCGGGTTTATTGCCGATGATGAATGGCAATGAGGATACAACCAAGCAATTGATAGATGGTATTTCATTTTATGCTAGTACATTAGCGGAGGATCAACACAAGTTACTTATACAATACGTGTTAAAAACCAGGTTAACCACTAATGCAAAAATTCGGTTAGATTCAGAATATGACACAGTAGAGAAACTAATAAAAGAAATAACGGTAAATTTTATAACTAAAAAATCTGCATTAACATTATCAACTCAATTACACCAACTGAAACAAAATGATAAATCAATACGCGAATACGGTCAACAAATAGAGAAACTTCTTGACGAATTAACTATTTCACAAGCGGGAGATAACGAAAATCTTGTAAAAACGTTGAAATCAATTAATGAGAAAATCGCGATCAATTCATTTTGCAACGGTATTAAAAATGCGGAATTAAGAACAATAATTAAATCAAGAAACACTGACACTCTGAAAAATGCAATAAATATAGCAATTGAAGAAGAGTTTAATAGACCGGCTTCAATGAGCGTATTTAATTACACAGCAAATAAATATAAACGTTTTCATGGTCATGTCAATAAACGCGATAATAACAACGGTTACAGAAAAAATAACGGACGGTATAGGTCAACACATGAACAAAGCAACGCAAACAAATTTTATAATAACAAACATAGACAAGGTTCGACATATAAAAACAATTATGCAAACGCAGCGATAGTTGACAATAGAAATGCGAATAGTTCAAGTTCAAATATAACCAAAAAGCATACAATGCAGTTTTTTCGAGGTCAATAAAAGCAATAATTTAAACTATATAACTTTGAAATATAATAGAAACAATGTAATTTTTTTAATAGATACTGGTGCGAATATAAGTGTATTCTTTTCAGAATGTTTAAATAAATATCAACAGGTAAATACAGATAGAAAATGTAGAATAAAAGGCATAGCTGGTACTTTAAAATCACAAGGTTCAGCAATTCTTTCCTTAGAATTACAGCAACATAAATTCAATCATGAATTTCAGGTAATACATAGTTTTACGAATAGGTTCGATGGTATTTTAGGAACAGATTTTTTAACAAAGTACGGAGCAGAAATAAATTTCGAGAAATTTTCTTTCTCATTCAATATAAATAATAATAAAATATCGACTAATTTAGAGTCAGATAACGAGTGTATGACTATAATACCGCCACGATGTGAGGTAATAAGACATTTTCGAATAGACAATTCGAACGAATGTATCGTATACCCTTCAGAGATTGCGGAAGGAGTATTTACGGCAGGTATTATTGCAAAACCTAATTCATATAGCATACCGGTTAGAATTTTAAACACGAATGATAAAGAAATCACAATTAGAAATTTTAAACCAATCACAGCTAATCTGACAGATTTCGAAGTATACAATTTCAATGTAAACGAAATCACGGTAAATAGAGTTGAGAAAGTATTAAATTCAATTGACATAGAACATTTAAATAAGGAAGAAATAGATTCAATCGCGAAAATATGCGCAAAATACAGTGACGTTTTTTTATTAGAAAATGATCCAGAAATCCAAGAAATTAATATAAAAGACAATATAAAACCAGTGTACGTAAAACCTTATAGGTTGCCTGAAGCACAAAAAAAGGATATAGATACGGAGATAAATAAAATGCTGAAGCAAGGCATTATAGAAGAAAGTAAATCGCAATGGTCATCACCTTTGTTAATTGTACCAAAAAAGGCTGATGCAAATGGTAACAAAAGGTGGAGAGTGGTCATAGACTACCGTCTTCTAAACAAAAATATTGAAGACGATAGGTTTCCATTACCGAATATAACGGAAATTTTAGATGCACTTTCGGGAGCAGTTTACTTCACACATTTAGATTTGTCACAAGGGTACTATCAAGTAGAGTTAGAACAGTCAAGTAGGAAGTATACGGCATTTACGACGGATAAAGGGCATTGGCAAATGAAAAGATTACCGATGGGAATGAAATCGAGTCCTAGTTCTTTTTCAAGAATCATGACAATAGCAATGTCGGGTTTAAACTACGAATCATGTTTTGTTTACTTAGACGATCTAATTGTTTTCGGGAACAATTTACGAAATCATAATCAAAATTTAGTTAAAGTTTTAGATAGATTACGGAAAGTAAATTTAAAACTAAATCCTGTAAAATGTCAATTTTTGAGAAAAGAAATTCTATACTTAGGGCATGTTCTTTCAGAAAACGGCATTTCGCCAGATCCACAAAAAATTGTAGCTATTCAAAACTACCCCACCCCTACAAACGGGGAAGAGACGAAACGATTTGTAGCGTTCGCAAATTATTATCGGAGATTTATTCCTAATTTCGCAAAAATTGCGAGTCCTTTGAATAAGCTCACGCGAAAATCAACCACGTTTCATTGGGATAGAGAATGCGAACTAGCATTTCAAACTCTTAAAACAGCTTTAATAAATCCGCCTGTGTTACAATACCCAGACTTCTCTCGGGATAACCAGTTCATC
Organism: Amphimallon solstitiale; assembly: GCA_963170755.1. Lineage (NCBI taxonomy): Eukaryota > Metazoa > Arthropoda > Insecta > Coleoptera > Scarabaeidae > Amphimallon > Amphimallon solstitiale. Next base: position 36,661,963 of record OY720677.1, read on the forward strand.
TTAACAACAGACGCATCGAATTATGCTATAGGAGCCATTCTGTCAAATTCAGACGGGCGACCTGTTGCATATGCAAGTAGGACACTCAGCAAAAGCGAGATAAATTTTCCGGTGATACACAAAGAATTGTTAAGCATCGTATGGTCAGTACAACACTTCAGGCCTTATCTATATGCCCGAAAATTTCAAATATACTCAGATCACAGGCCCCTGATATATATATATTAATAAAAAATGAGGTGTGGCCACCACACGACTTTCTTATACGTATGAAAGTGTTACTTCCGGTCCGAATTTTGAAATTTCATTTATACAAAAAATATTCCAAATCTAACTCTAAATACTTTTGTACTCTTCATAAATATATATAGAATGCATAATTTACGACATATTTGCAAAAAATTGCTATTCGATAAGAGTAAAAGTGGTACTTGCGGTCTGAATTTTGAAATTTTCTTTATACAAAAGATATTTAAAAGTACATTCTAAATACTTTTATACTCGTAATGTACCTGTCTAGAAAGCATGACTTGCGAGATATTCGCAAAAAACTGATTTTCGATAAGAGTAAAAGACCTACTTCCGGTAGGAATTTCGAAAAACTTTGTTAATACAATTTTTCTCAAATTTAATTTTGAGTACATTTGAATTCTTTATAAATTTGTTTAAACTTAGTAATTGACGAAATATTTGCAAAATTCGATTTTTTCACTGAAGTAAACTACTACTTCCGGTCTGGCGATTTTGCTCAAAATCTAATCAGTTCTCAAGAGGGAGATTATATTCGTAAATACAAAAGTTGGAATTGATATCTACAGCGGTTTGACCGCTATCGTGGTCACACACACACAGACACACACACACACAGACACACAGACATTTTTTAAAAACCACTTTTTTGGTATCAGGGGACCTCAAAACGTGGACATCTGCAAAAATCTCGAGGTCGAAAATTTTCATCATCACAATACTTCCTTATACTACGTATAAGAAAGTAAAAAATGAGGTGTGGCCACCACACGACTTTCTTATACGTATGAGCGTTTCAAATAATAGAATTTTAAGAATTTTTTTATACAAAAATTATTCAAAATCCTATTCTAAGTACTTCTATTCTCTTAATAAATCTCTATAGAATGCATACTTTGCAAGATATTATCAAAAAAGTGCTACTCGCTAAGAGTAAAAGTGCTACTTCCGGTCCGAATTTTGAAATTTAATATATACAAAAAATATTGCAAATTCAGTTCTAAATACTTTTGTACTCTTGATAAATATATATAGAATGCATAACTTACGACATATTTGCAAAAAATCGTTATCCGATAAGAGTAAAAGTGGTACTTCCGGTCTGAATTTTGAAATTTCTTTTATACAAAAGATATTGAAAATTATGTTTTAAATACTTTTATACCCGTAACGTACTTGTCTAAAAAGCATGACTTGCGAAATATTCGCAAAAAACTGATTTTCGATAAGAGTAAAAGACCTACTTCCGGTAGGAATTTCGAAAAACTTTTTAAATAAAATTATTTTTAATTTCAATTTTAAGTATATATGAATTCTTTATAAATTTGTTTAAACTTAATAGTTGACGAAATATTGTCAAAATTCGATTTTTTTGCTGAAGTAAACTGCTACTTCCGGTCTACCGATTTTACTGAAAAACTAATCAGATCTCAAGAGGGAGATTATACACGTAAATACAAAATTTGGAATTGATATCTACAGCGGTTTGACCGCTATCGTGGTCACACACACACACACAGACACACACACACACACACAGACACACAGACATTTTTTAAAAACCACTTTTTTGGTATCAGGGGACTTCAAAACGTGGACATCTGCAAAAATCTCGAGGTCGAAAATTTTCATCATCACAATACTTCCTTATACTACGTATAAGAAAGTAAAAGGGCAAATTTTTTTATGACATGTCTAGACAAATAATATACATTATGCAAAATACCCTATCAGTAACTGACTTAGGTACAGAGCTGAGGAATTTGCAACAAATATGTAATAATTATGGAATTCCTGAAATATGTATATTTCAAAGCTCGATTAATGAGCATCTAATAGCCCGTATGAAACGAGAATTAGCTACTCTCCGGAAGTACAATTTAAAGGTAAATATCATTTCAAATGTGGAAAAGATTGATTGTAATGAAACACAACAGTTAATTTTGAACGATTTTCACATTTTGCCGACGGGAGGCCACGCTGGAATTAACCGTATGTATAGTAACATAAAGAAATATTATTATTGGATTGGTATGAAGGCAGATGTAAATAAATTTGTTGAAAAATGTGACGATTGTCAACGATACAAACATGGGATGCGCGCCCCAGAACCGATGACTATCACGTCAACAGCAACAAAATCATTTCAAAAGGTATTTTTAGATCTTGTGGGTCCAATCAACCAGGATTCTGATGATAATAGATACATATTAACGCTTCAATGCGAGTTAACTAAATTTGTTGAGGGATATCCTATTAAAGATGAGGAAGCCGAAACAGTAGCTAGGTCATTTGTGAATAATTTCATTCTTAGGTATGGAGTTCCAGATGAAATAGTTACTGACAAAGGTACTGAATTTTTAGCAGCGATATTCAAAGAAACAGCCAACATTTTGGAAATTAAACAGTTAAATAGCACAGCTTATCATCACGAAACCTTGGGTGCATTGGAGAATACACATAAGCATTTGGGATCGTATCTTAGAATCCAAACGTCCAATTATCCGGACACATGGAGTTCTTGGGTACCTTTCTGGTGTTTTACGTATAACACGAGCGAACACTCACAGACTAAGTACGCACCCTACGAACTAATGTTCGGCAAGAAATGTAAATTACCAAGTAACATACTAAAGTCAAACGATCCAATATATAATTTTGAGCATTATCCAAATGAATTGAAATATAGACTTTCAAGTGCTTGGAAAGATGCCAGGAATAACTTAATCGAAACTAAAGTCAAACGAACGGAAAAATTTAATAAACGTGTAAGGAATGTAACTTACAAATGCAATGATCAAGTTTTAGTCAAAAATGAAACTACAAACAAGTTACAACCTCTATATAAGGGTCCTTACGCAGTAATAAGGGAAAACACACCGAATGTAACGGTAAAAATTAGAAATAAGCAAGTAGAAGTGCACAAAAACAGATTGAAATTGTATAAGGACAAAAGTGTAGATTAAGTATAAATAAGATCTATTGTAATAGAAATTTAAGAATTACAAAGTAGATTATGTATGTAAATGTATAAAAATGTAATATATAATGTAAGATTATGTGTATGTGATAGAAACAAAGGGAAAATTGTAAGATACAATACTATGGTATATTACGAAAAATTTTATTTATAGAACAAAATTTTTCTTTCCTTTGCGAAGGAGATGTGACGTGCTAGTATAAACAAATAGTCATTTGATTACACCAAAGAAGACCTTATCCTATTTGACAAGGTAATGTTATGTATAATGAAAGGTCGGTGTAAGAATGCTTATACATGCACAACGCATCTCAATGAATGTTATGGAATAACATTCATTAGTAAACAATAACATTTAATGTATTGTTTACTACTTGTAAATATACATATTAAGTATACAATAAACATACGTCCATATATAAAGTAGAGGACATTACTATGAGAGATTATTATTAACAGTATTATAATGATTAAGAAGATTAAGATATTAAGATTAACAGTATTATAATCATTAAGAGATTATTATAATTATTATGTAGAGATGTAGTATTAACAGTACGAGTAAGTTAAGCACTTGTACCACTGTATATATTCATTGTAAATATATCCATACATCACCCATGTAAGTGTTTGTATTCAACCACCGGCGACTTCCTAAAGGGTACTCAACAGTACTTAGAAATGGAAAGGAACCATTTCGCTACAATCTGATATGCCGACGTCATACAAATTTTTTCCCTTGGGGCCCAGTATAAGAGATCCTTTGGGTGATAAAAAAATGGCTGTCTCATCCATATTGAATATTCGCCCTGGATTGTTTAAAATGGCAGCATCAGTCCCCAGCAGCTCCTTTACATGACTAAACCAGCGTTTGATAGATTCTTCTGAAACCGCAGCCCTTGCCTTGTTTATAAATTCAGCCTTTTTCTTGCTCTTCATAAAAGAATCGAACCATTTTCTTCCTGGCATATTTTTCATCAGTTTTGGGTGAATATCACACTCTTCTTGTATTTTATGTACAGAATATAGGAGACCTTCTTTATTTATAGGGAAACCTCTTGAAGAACAGTCCAGAATCCAGAAAACCAATTTTTCTTCTATTTCCGGGCCAAGAGCACATTTTGGGCCCACTCTTCGGCAATCATCGCTTGTTTTGCCATCTAGTCTATTTCGTACAGATGTTCTAGGAACGTTAAATTTCTTGCATGCTGTTGATATGGGCATAGACTGGTGCCGTATTGCATTAAGGGCATTTTGCATAGAACCTTCTGTATACTGGAATAATTTTCGGGATGGCATAATTTTTCTGAAACTAATAAATAATTTTAGATTGTTACTCCTTTTCTACTATATTAGTATTACATTTTGCCATCTCTTTCTATTGCGTGGCCACAACTGGATTTCATGCCCTATTTGTGGCCACCGACAGACCACAACTGGCGCAGAAGGTACGTTTGATGCTCCAGCTGTGGCCACTATTATTTTAATTATTTATAGGTTAAATATCTAGTTTAAAGTCTTGAAATAACATGGGAAACTCCTTTCTGAATCAAACACCAACTACCTTAAACACCAGTAGTTCTATTTCTACACAGAATGATACATTAACTTACCTCATGTGCCTTAACAAAATTCCTAAGAAAAGCACAATATTCTCACCACGTGTTAAAAAACAGACTGAGTAAGCAACACTGTAACCGACAAACTGAAGGTAATGCGCAGGCGCTACCAAGAATACTATAAGGATTGTGTTTTTATATGATTTTGTTGCTTAGTTTGAACATGGCCGTTAATATTTTAGATTCATTTCGCGGATGGCCACAACCGGTGCATCTACCCTACTATTTACTCAATGTTTTACTGTAATTTTGTATTATTATTTGTGTTTAGTGTTAAGAAGCTCCTTTTTTTTATAATCTGTGTGTATAAAGAATATTTTTATGTATTTATAATTACTATTTACTTAATGTTTTACTATAATTTTTGTGTTAGTGTTAAGAGACAATTTTTCTGTTTTTTTTATAATCTACATGTACCTATAAGGAGAGAGAAAAAAATGTATGTATTATAATTATTCAGAATAAATGTATAAATCCAAGAATCTATTTTTTTCCGTCTTAAATAAAATAAAAACAACATAGGTAATAGTTAAATCTGTTTATTTTGACATAAATAGTTCATCAATACATCGATATTATGCAAACTACATATATTAAACTTATTTTTATGATACAAACAACAGTTAATATTGGTTTTATTTAAAATTGGCACATTTTGAGCATTCTCTAAATTAAGAATTCTAATACTAAGATGTTTCTACAAAAAGTCGAGTTTTTGACTGCCCTTTACCAGAACAAGAGCTACTCCAGTTGAGAATTGATTTAAAATTTTTGGTATTTCCTTAGAATTGGTGTTTCCATCGTTGTAGAGCAGACCGTGATGATTTTCTTCAAGCCAACGTATTGACATCGTTCGTCCGAGTGTAAACACTTGTATGGCACACGTGGTTTGAAAATATAGTGGTTAACCCGTTCCCCATCTCCGATTGCCAATTCTTTCACCATAAATCCCCGCTTTAGTAGCACCCCTTGTAGATCTATAACAGCGACTCTCGACATATTGTCTATACCATAATTTATTCAATAACAACGACAATATTCATAGTACCTCTCCTTTTATATAATTTTCTTCGCAATAGCGGTTAGCGGAAGATATTCCACTATACTGTCATGGATGATTAAACAAAATACGGTAGTATTGGGTCGAAAGGTGGCATCACATTCCATTTCTAACTTTATGTCTACTGTAGACGTTTTAATCGATTCATTCTGTTTGGAACAATCAGTTACATACAGCGTCTTAGAGAGAAACTTTTCATAATCAAGAATCGACTCGTTAGGTTTATTATAATAAGCTGACTGGAATGCTGCGTACATACGATAAGCTGTCGTATATCTTTTAATATCCATTTGAAGATTCAACTTATCGTATGGATATGAATTGCTGTTCAAGTAAAGCTTAAGGTTTGTAAGCGAAACATGATCGAAATCGGTTGCGTCAGCATTAATATTATGTTTTTTTTGAGTTTGAAATGCAACGATAACATATCTAAGTCTCTCCATGTTGGTTGAGGTTTTAATCGGCCAGATGTCTGTTTTATTTTCCCTAATTCAAGGTAGTTGGTGAAGTTCCCACGCACGAAACGAGATATATATTGGCTTATTAGCGTTAAGCGTTTTCAAAAGTTGCAGGCGACACTATGGGGCAATTGCCACATTATCTTTGTAATTTCAATTTTTGCCTTTTTTGTGCCATCCCTCAATGTGTTCGTGTATGAGTTGTTATCAGTTCGACTTCGTAGTAATATCAACTCTTGATTCATGTTTATTAATATCTTTTTGTAGTTCTCAAATATTCCACAGCAGAAGGAGAGGGGGATCGATGCGCTAAAGTCTTTGTCGGAGACGGTTGGATATTCAATGAGGGACACCAGCCGGCCATTTGTAGAGCTTTGCTTTCATTATCACTATACGAAGCGTAAGCTTTCATGGTGCTCGTGATACCCGGATTGTTACATCTGTCCACTTCCACACCATTGATCTCATACCGAATCTGTTCGAAGAGAAATGTGTATGCATTATTGGTCAATTTGCAAGTGCCAGTACCACCACTCTCTTCAATAAACCTCCCCTCGATGTAAAGATTGCTGTCTCCAGGGACTGTGTATATATCTTGATGACGAACAGGTATCTGTATTTCATCGTTCAAATTAAAATTATTAGATATTGAGTAATAGGCGTGATATTCTTGTTTAGTAACTACGCCATCGAAATAGATGTCGTCAGTAATCTGCAACTTTTCAGACATTTCTTTTCTGCTTAACTTTCAACCCTAAGGACTCGAGAAAGAGTATGTTTTCACGTGTTAGTACGTTCTTGAACGACGACTGAAGATTAAATGAGGTTTCTGGCTTTTTATATTGTGTCATGCGCTGCTGCTGACCTTGCTGTTGCTGCTTCTCTCGATTCAAAACCAGAACCATTTTTTTTCTCTTTTAGACTTTCTTCAACTCTAACCGAATAACAATTTGTTCACCTTGGAAATTTACCGGATCGCCCTCTTGATCAAGCAGTTTTAGGGCAATATTATCAATTCGCGATGTATTTATTGGCAAATAAATTATATTTCTTGGCTCTATGTTTATACAGTACCCTGGTTCGACGGATGGAGCAAACTCAAACAAAGTATGACTTAGACGTGGCTGTTGTGATATTAGATTCCACACGTATCGTCACGACTTTTATAATTTTCACTGGGGCGTCAGACTCGTGCTTCTTATTGGCCGCCAATCGCTTTTTGGTAAATCCCAATAAACGACCAATGCTATCCCCAGGTTGAAAATTTATTTCAAATTTACTTAATATTTCACATTTTACAGTATGTTATTAGGTTTTAGCGAAAATGTTTCTTCTTTCTGTTGAGCAGTACTTATCGAGTCAGCTAGCTTATCTTGTAAGTATGCTTCGATATTGGTAATTTCATATGCCCCTGTAGGTATTTCCACAACTTTACCATTATCATAATTAAATTTGTTATTCACTTCAGAGATATTAGGTATTGAATTGTATGTATACAGGCCTATTAATCCCAGAGCATATTCGTATGAAGGCTTTAACTCGATGGGTGGGTAGTAGGTGCTCGAGAGCACATTACTCGTGCCTTTCAATGTAAAAGTTCGTGACATAATTGATCTTTAACCATTGAACGTCTTATTATATAAGAAATTTATATGGGGGATATTTATCCCCAATTTATATCGAATCGTTGAAACCTGTCATGGTTGTAAATAATTTCACAATTCTTGAAATAGTTTATCAATTCCTTAGGCGGTCTTAAATTACCAAATGAGTCAAAATAATACACAATATTTCCATTCTTATAGTAAGCCGTCCAGTGAGTTCCGGCATTTTTGCTAGAATCAAGATTAACGACTGCACACTCAGTTGTCCACAATGTTTTTGGTAAATTGTCTCGCATATATACACCTCTAAAATATGGTATGTGTTGACCATATTTCATAATATCGATATTAGTAAGAGCTCTGTGTGGCAGTCGACTTAATGGTTTTTTTTCTTCCCTTGAGATCCCAGGAATAATCCCAAACCTTTACGATATGGTTTCAAATATAATCCACTACCTTTCTTCCCTAATGCCATCGCTTCCATAGTTTGATTATGACGACGTGCTTCATCAAGTTCTTGTTGTGCAGCTTTAGCCTTGTTAACAGCCTGAGCTATCCCAGCTGCTCCACCTGCTAAACCACCTAATGCGCTTATCCCTGCAAACAGTGGAATAAGGGGTAAGAAACCTCCAGCTTTCGGAATGGGAATTATAGGAGGTGTTCGCACTCGTTTTCGTCCGCCCACATTCTTAACCGCTAATTTAGCAGATGCAAGAGCTACTTTGGCACCTTCTTGAACATTATTATGTTTGAAACGTTTCATGGCGTCACCGACCCTTTTCACTATAGACTTCCGGAAAGCGATCTTCTTAATTCTACCGCCAATTTTTGCCCTTCTCTTACGACCCCTCGTAATCTTTTTTGTTATGAGTTTTTTGAGTAAAGAAGTGGACACTACTCGTTTTCTGAGACTCATACCTAATTTTCTTTCAACTTTCATGCTGTTAGTCACTAGCAGAGCAGCTGCTTTTTCACCGATACTAGAGTCGTTCGATTTTACACCCTCCCAAGCTTTACCTTCAAGAATCTGATCAGCCTTGTGTCGTTCTTTGATGTCTTTGCTACTCGAATATGCTATGTCATGCTCCTTACACGCTCTATCTAATGGATTTATTCCCCGATCTCCACGACCCAATCGTTCTTCTAAACGTGTGCCTGGCCCGCAAAACTATTAATAATAATAAGAAGAACAATTATTATATAAATAAAACGATGACTAGTGTTGAATAATTAAAAAAAAATGTACCTGATAACCCGGTACGTGCAATTGTACAGGCAACTTATTAATTAAAGAATTAAGCAGACCGCCACCCTCCTTGAACACTATCATATTAATGACTTAAATATAACCGTCAGTATGGATTATATATCAGTAGTTGTTGAGAATGCGCCTATTAAAGCAAAAAGATTCGTTAACCGTTCGAAATCTGGATATTGGTGAAAAAGAGGAAAGGAAATATGTGAAACACAGCTCCTTACTACCAAATACAATTCGATGTATCATTTGCGGCCCCTCTAATTGCGGAAAGACAAATGTGATGTTAAGTTTGCTGATTTAAGAAAACGGTCTCAAATTCAGTAATGTCTATATACAACGTGTCCACGTAAGTATGAGGCAAATGGGAAATTTGTTTATTATTGATTTTACAGAAAACTTTATAGAAAGAAAAAGTTCGAGCATCAGAAAAAACCTAATATTTTTTATTCAAAGTTGCTTTCTAGTACTTGGTTAGAGAGAAAATTAAAAACAAGTAATTTTGCCATAAGAGTAAACTACATTTATTTTTAAAGATATGAAAAATATCCATATAAAAATGTTGTTTCGAATTTTAAAATATGCACAAATATGAATTTATATTAACATAACTAATAAAATTAAAATTCACTGTTATAGAGAAATAATAATAGTAAATACGTAATAATTTTTACCTGCTATCTACATTTCAGTAATTCTGTGGTTGTCATGTGGACGGTCACTTCAATAATAATTTCCATGTCATTTTGACACTCGCTGTCACTTTAATAAATCAGTCATTTTAAGAAAATAATATATTAAGTAACTATACCAAACATGACCGAACGATTAACTATGCAAGAGAGAGCTGAGTTAGTTCTCATTTGTGGAGATAATTACAAGACATGCAGAGAAGCAGCTGATGTTTTCAATGAAAGACATCCTAACAAAACAATTAGTCACCAAAGCGTGTCGAGAATTTTATATCAGTTTAAAGCTAGTAGTAGTTTAAAAATGCGTTTCAAGAAAGAACGAGAAAAACATGTGAGAAGTTTCGAAAATTCTTTACGTATTATGCAAAGCGTAATTGAAAATCCTGAAATTCCTGATAGAAAACTTGCAAGTAATTTAGATATGAAGAAATCATCGGTAAGCAAAATTTTGGTTAGCAATAGGTATCACCCCTATAAGCCGAGATACATTCAAACCTTGCAAGAACGGGACTATAATAATAGATTTGAATTTTCTTTGGATATTCAAGCTGAAATTGAAACGCACAAATCATTTTCAAATATATTTTATTTACTGATGAAGCAACATTTACAACAAATGGTGTTGTTTGTGCACAAAATTGTCGTTGGTGGTCGCCTGTCAACCCAAATTTTAGAATTCCTTGTAAGAATCAGTATTCGCAAAAGGTAAATGTTTGGTGTGGGATTTTAAATTCACAACGTTATATTGAATTTCTGCAAACAGACTTCGATGATGAATTAGATGAATTGCCACTAGAAATTAGGAGAACCCTTTGGTTTATGCAAGATGGAGCACCTGCACATAGTGCACGAATAGTTGTAAACTATTTAAATGAAAAATTTGGGAAAGATGGATAGGACGTAATGCACCTTTTCCATGCCCAGCGCGCTCACCCGACCTAAATCCTATGGATTATTTTGTTTGGGGATGGTTAAAGAATAAAATAAATTCAGAAAGACCTTTTCAGAATGTAGAAGAATTGAAACACAAAATAAATGATGCGGTACTGTTCTTAAGAAATAATGCTATAATGTTAGAACATGCATGCAAGGATTTCAACAGGTGTACAAACTTGTGCGTTCAACGGGAAGGACATTACCTTGAATAGTTTTTTCTATTATGTGTATTTCTGAATTTGTTATTTTTGTCAATTTCATATTTGTTGTATATTATAAAAAACCACTTCTTAAATATTGTGAGTATATGATTTCTGTTTAATTCCATGCATATCAGCTCTAAGATTTGATATCAAATGTAAATTATTTTACGTGAAAATCACACGAAATTTATTATTGAAGTGACAGTTCACATGACAACCACAGAATTACTGAAATGTAGATAGCAGTTAAAAATTATTACGTATTTACTATTATTATTTCTCTATAATAGTGAATTTTAATTTTATTAGTTATGTTAATATAAATTCATATATGTGCATATTTTAAAATTTGAAACAACATTTTTATATGGATATTTTTGATATCTTTAAAAATAAATGTAGTTTACTCTTATGGCAAAATTACTTGTTTTTAATTTTCTCTCTAACCAAGTACTAGAAAGCAACTTTGAATAAAAAATATTAGGTTTCTTTTGATGCTCGAACTTTTCCTTCCTATAAAGTTTTCTGTAAAACCAATAATAAACAAATTTCCCATTTGCCTCATACTTACGTGGACACGTTGTATATTCAAAGTTACTGTATCAGCCGAAATATCAGTTCCTGGAGAGTGTGATGGCCAATACATTGGGTGTGAAATATTTCCCATACAAGAACAGTGATGATATATTAGATCCATCTAAAGCACTGGTAAATTCTGTATTTATATTCGACGACGTCATCTGTGATAAACAGGAAAATATTAGGGAGTGTTTTAGCATGGGAAGACATAAAGCTGTGGATTGTTTTTACCTAAGTCAAACCTATACACGCATACCGAAACATTTAATACGTGACAATGCAAATTTCATAATTCTGTTCAAACAAGATGATACTAATTTGCGACATATTCATGCAGACCACGTAAATACCGACATGACATTTGAACAATTCAAATTAATGTGTGCTAAATGTTGGAAGGATAAATATGGATTTTTAGTAATTGATAAAGACAGTGATAGCACTAGTGGAAGATATAGGAAAATGTTGGATTGTTATATATTACACGATTATAAAAAGTAGCATCTTAGTTTCCATCCTTACCCCGATCTGAAGGGTGTAAAATGGTCAGTAGTGACAATCTTAAAGAACAAATCATAAAAGCGAGTAAAGCTGTTCGAAAAAAAAACATTTAGCACTAAAACTAGGTCGGCTACATCAGGAAGATGTAGCGTTCAAACATTTTAAACCCCTCGTCGAACCTATTAAAAAATTAATTGAACTTGCACATGTTAAAGAGGAACCTGAAGAGTTGGAAGATGATGAAACAACATCTCCTATTACTAAGAAAGAATTGCAATCTCTCAAAAGACCTCCTAAATCACGCAGGCTATCTATACCCTTCAATAAACGTCGTACAAGACCAAGAAAACTCTTTTCATCGGTGTTAATGCGTACGGGATTGGATGAAAGTATACCCCCTGTCAGTGCAACTACACCAAATACAGTTATTAATTATGACGACCCCGTCTTACCTGAAACCAGTGCCCCGATACAAACAGATTTCATCTATGACCCCGAAGAAGAAGAAGAAGAGAGATAAGTGTATAAAGGATCTATTTTGGTCTCAACTCATGCCGAGACATGATGCAATAAAATAATTTTGCTATATTCAAAGGTAAACCATTTTCCCATATGCTGCGCACTTTCTGCCGGTCACTGTATATGTTTTATGTAGCATGTATATTACCATATGATAAGTTTTCATCAGAAGTTAATGTTTCTTCAACTATTCTACTTTTTCGTACTTTTATTGTGTCTCCACCTAAGTGAAGAAGGTTTCGTATTTTGTCCACAAGTCTGCCTCTCGCGTAAATACATTTACCATTTGCACCCTCTCTTTTTGGCACATACGGTATATAGTACGTCGATTGTATTTCTGTAGGAAATACCTGGATAATTTGTTTACACAAGTCTAAATATTGGTCATGTTTTAACCTACTAAAATATATGAATTATTATAAAATGAAATTGCTTTTAAAGAAAGTTTCTTACTGTTGAGTTATATAGTTGTACAAATATTTAATGATAACATCTACTAAGCGGCTTCTGTGTGTATCATCTAGGCATTTCTTTTTACTATAAAACTTTACAACACTCTTCCCATGTGGTGATATCAGTAAAGCATCGTTTAAATTAAAATCAAAATTATTTCCACAAGCGTGATGAATGTTCTCTAGTCCAAGAAATGCAGTTTGTTTATTTACTGTAGGTACTTTATGCAAATCTAACTCTGATGATGAACCGGAGGCGGTGTCTGTTTCAATGTTTGCTACATTCTGAAGCTATAATTAATATAATAAATAATATGCAAGCTATATTTAATTAATGGTCCGGTCCGAAATATTAATCGGGTTTCTCGTTCTGGAAAACTTTGACAAAAATAATGTAAATAAAACATGATTGTCCAATGTCATTTGCGTTTGTCAGTTTTCCTGAGCTCCGAAAAAGTAGCCGGTTAATATTTCAGACCTCACCATATCATATTGCCGCCCTAATTTTAAAACCCCGTAAGTCATTTTATACAAATTTTAGAGGAAAGTAATAAAGCTGTACCTATTACCCTAATAATGCCGGGATAAATTATTGAAGAAAGTACTCATTCGCACGCAGCATTTCTCCAACTACCCAACACCATTAGTCCTATATCTTTTTGTAATTACTTAATGAATTAAAAAAAAACCTTACAGGATAATATTTGCGTATCTATACTGTTCAACGGTATATTGAGTAATCATTTGCACGCAAAACCAATATCCGTTTAACAGTTTAGATAACTCTTTTCGAACAAAACTTACTTGCTATCTACAAACATTTCATCAAATTGTTTATTTTGAATGTCCATCTTGGACTCTTCAAAAATGAATTTAAATGTATTAATAAAATAAAACTATTATAAATGAACGTGATAAGAAAATAAAGAAATTACTATTCTACTATATAACAATTAACAAAATCTCAATCGCAATTATTTTGAAAGCGTCTTATTCTCCCGAAGTCGTAATAAGAAGTCCTTCTTGTCGGATCTTGTTTCGAATTTATACCCACAAAGAAATGTAACGTTGACTAGTGCGCCCTCTAGTCCATCTTTTAGGTTGGCATTGGATTATACGTTTCAGTGAAATCGCTGCCCACATGTTGCCGCCATGATACACACACGCACACACGCGCATATTGTTCTGACAGTTCTTATTCACCAAACGTCAACACATCGATAATTGTCTTCTTATTTAAGAATTTTTTTCACCGCCTCGTACTACCTTTCCGACGGTAGGTTTATTCTTGTTGTTAATACCATCCTTCTTTGTATTTATTAATGAACCTATTACCTTGTTCATTGTTCAATACATATTTTCTTTTTCCATTTATTAATGTTATCTTCACTTTTCTTGTAGCTGGATTGTGACTCGGTAGGATCGGAAACACGTTGAAAAGAACGCATATTTTTCTTTCAACACTGCCTGCACCTGGAAGACACGTTTGTTTCTCCATTGCATCTCTGTTTTCTATCCATGATCTTTCCATCGGTAATATGTCTATCTGCAATAAACTTTACACCAGT